>JADMNL010000025.1:65167500-65650000 GCA_016271365.2 Neoceratodus forsteri | reverse complement strand
ACTGGAACTAGAGTGCCAGTAAAAAAACAAAAAAAAAAACAAATATATATATATATATATATAGATATTCTTTTTTTCCTTTTTTTACTGCCATGGTAGTGCCAGTATAGTTAGGATTCAACTGCCACTGCTCTGATGTGGCTTTGGGATCTTGCCTGAAATTATTAAGAGTATATGGGGTCTGGGTCACAGATGTTCCTTTTAAAGGTTTGGTGAAAAATAAATATTAATCCATTCAAAAGTTATTAAAGTTTTAAGTTTCCCATTATAGCCAATGGGAAAAATTAGATGTTCCATGAGAAAGCAGGTTTTGCTACCGCAAAAGCACTTTTTGCTCTTCAAATGGAAAAGGTGTATTAAATATATCTCAAAATGTAGGTATGCATGCTCTAATAACTGATTGTTAACATGTTATCTTGCCTTTGTTAGTTAATAGTCCCGATTTTTGTATTGTACTTCTACTGATGTGGAACCTTAATAAAAGAACCTCAGCTCAAAGGTACTTGTAATCCTAGACTCAAAATAAAATAAAAATAAATATATATTATTTTATATTATATAATATTTATTATATTATATTATACTGGCCCAGTAAACCCCAAATTTTGCACTTCAATAACTTTGAAACCATTTGTCCGATCTGCTTGAAATTTTGCATGCACAGTGTGGTGCCATAGATCTCCTATACTGCACAACCTCAGCTTGTTAACACATGAAATGGGAGAGAGTTAGGCTGATGACCCCAATGCACTACCCAACGCCTGTTGGTGTGAGGAGGGTTGGGGGGTGGGGACAGAGCGGTAGGGCTTGGTAACCCTAACACCGAATTTCCAAACTTTTGTCACAGAAATATGCTACACAGAGAACCATGGCTGGGATGTTAACATACCAGGGTACATAACCTACAGGAGAGACAGGCAGGGTAGAAGAGGGGGAGGAGTAGCTCTCTATGTAAAGGAAGGGATAAAAGCAACTGAAGAAAAGAGTAAACAGGGAAGAGAGGAGGCACTGTGGGTTGCTTTGGACATTGGAAAGGGCACCGCAATCCGCACAGGGGTTGTGTACAGACCACCTTGTCAGGGGGAGGGAATGGACAAGGATATGATAGAAGGCATTCTTAGGATGGCAGAGAAAGGAGAGATACTGTTGATGGGAGACCTGAATATGCCAGATGTTAACTGGAGCACATTTGATGCAGCCACATCCAAGAGCAGGGCCATTCTCAATGCCCTATAGGTGGCAGGCCTCAGACAGCTAGTTTCAGAACCCACTTGTGAGGGAGCAATCTTAGAGTTCATACTCTCAAATGGGGGCAGTGAGAGGATCTCAGATCTAGAAGTGGGTTGCCATCTGGGAACAAGTGACCATCAAACAGTGTGGTTCATGTTAAACTCAGCTACAGAGTCAAGCCATACAAAAGTGAGGGTGCTGGACTTCAGGAGGGCGGACTTTGGCAAGATGGGAGAGTACCTCAGAAAAGCACTAGCAAACAGGCTAGAAGGGGGGTGGAGCAACAATGGGTCCTTATCTACCGTCAAAGTCTATGTTTCTATGTTTCTATGTTGTTGGTGTACTATCAGCCCTAACTCATGCATTAATGAAGTTTTTTGCAATGGAAAAAAAAATATATATAATGTGGGATACATGATGGGCACGAGTGTCATATAGTCTCATTTGTCATGCAGGAAACTGACATTCACTTCATCCTGGCAGTGACACATTTTTCTGCATGACAAAAAGGATTAATTTCCATTGCAATTGCATTGTTTACTGCAGTAACTCTGCTGCAGAATGCTGTAGAAGTGGGTTTCATCCTGGTGAACATATATATATATGTGTGTGTGTGTGTGTGTTTGTGTGTGTGTTTGTGTTGCAAAAAATTCATTAATGCAGAGATTAGGGTTGTAAGAATGCAAAGTACACAAAGATGGGAAATGAAAAAACATTAAGGATTTGGGTCTCCAAAGTATTAGCAAATCAGTGGTGGGGTCGTACTTTTTGTTGTCAACCCTAATGCCCCCCCCACAGCCCATAACCTCCTGTCCAAAGCTCAAGATACAGCTCCAACCTAGTGCCTCATAGTGATACAATCAACATAATCTGTCAACGCATTCTTCACACAGACCCTGTGTGAAAACATCACATTTGACCTCATCTGATCCATGGTAAGGGTGGGCATTAGGGTTGACAACCTCAAATGAGACCCTACCACTGATCCGCTAATACTCCAGAGACCCAAATCCCTAATGTATTTTCATTTCCCATTTTTGTACACTTTGCATTTTTAAAACCCTAATCTCTGCATTAACATAGTTTTTTGCAACTAATTTCCTTTCTTTTTGCAACAGGGAAACTGCATCCTCATTTGACCTGCATAAAATGAGCTAAATACTATATTGGAGACAGTCATGATGCAGTGCAGTGCATGGGACCAGCAGACCCCAGCACACATCTCTGTACCCTGTGGGTGAGGTTCCCTGACTCACCCCAGGGTGTGATGTCTGCACCAAAACATTTCTCTGTCCCTATGCTAGCCATGAATGGTGCTACACACTGCAGCATCTTCCCCATCAGCCTTGTCCCAGTAAACTGGCTCACTGAATTCACACGTAAACTCAGCTCACAGGCATGGTAAGGCAACGTGTTCCCAAAAGGTGCAACGGACATCCATGCAAACATTGTTACTTAATAAATTATTTGTTTTTCAATAGTCTGCCCCCCAAACATTCAGCATATTCTTCTTATAACCCCACCTCCTAAACCCCATAGGAGAAAATTTTCACATCCATGCTGAAACGCCACAGGTGTGAAAACACGTTTCTGACAGGGTATGAAAAGTGGCAGCTCTACTGTTCATGAGGTGTGTAAAAAATGAGTATGTTGAACATCTGGAGTCAAAATATTGCAAATTATACATTGGTAATAAAAAATCATAGAACATGATTGGCTGTCTTCCTTTGGCAACAGTAAGGTTACCAGAGCACAGCTTCACTGAATTAATTTGTCACTTCTTTGTCATCTTCTCTTCTCTTCAGAAAAAAAATATATATATTGCCGCACCAAAAATCTACTAATAACTTTTTAATTTTTTTTTAATTTTATATAACAATGAGCCATTCTATAATAGCAATAATGCACTCCAAGGTGTTGGTCATGCTAGGATAACCTCACTTCTGGGACACTGGATGCACGAGGCCACCCAACCATCCAGGCGTGAGGTTATCCCAGTACAACCCACACCCTGCTGTGCATTATTGCTTAATTAACAAAATTATGCACCTGTGTAGAAACTGTGCAATGCACACTTGTAATGTGGTCATTTCTTAGAATTTATTCACCAAATTTTAAACATGGGCTTTTTGGGATGCACCTCATGAGCACTGGCACTGTCATTTCATTAAATAGTCCTGAAAGGTGATTCCTTGCGGTGACAGCACCACCCAACACCACAGGTCCGAAAACATGTTTCAGGCAGGATGTGAGAAATGACAGCTGTACTGTTCATGAGAAGATGTGAAAAAAGGGCATGTTGAAAATTTTGAGTCAAAATATTGTAAACTACCAAAGTTATGCACCTGCATAGAAACTGCACAATGCACGCTCATAACATGGTAATTTCTTGAACCTTTTTCACCAAATTTTCAACATGGGCATTTTGGGACCCCACCTCATGAACACTGGCACTTTAATTTTGTTAATCGGGCCTGAAAGGTGATCCCACGAAGTGACTGCAAAATCACCTTCTGGGCCCAAGTAATGTAATGACAGTGATGGTGTTTATGAGGTGGGGTCCCCAAAGGCCCATGTTGAAACTTTAGTGAAAAAATATCAAAAAATGGCAAAGATATCAACATAAGTTCAAAACATCACTGAAATACATTATACGGCACTTACCTTGATTCTTCAGATCGTGGTTCTGCTTTGAAGAGTACAGATGTGTCTTGGGCCACAAAAAATGGCATCCACCAACCTCTAGAGGTAAGTATTCTGTAAGGGGGTGTGGGGAGGTGGGTGCTCAGAGGGAGGGCCAGGTTGGGGGTGGAGAGATGGCGGTTATGATGAAGGACCATTTTCTTTTTTTCAGGTTAAAAAAACTAAAATGACATCATGGGACAGTTTCTCTTTTCAGTGCAGGCAGAATGGGAATGGAATCATTTCAGTACACTGGGGGTGGGCTCCCCAGTGTGCCACACTACTTGGGGAGGGATAAATGCCAACACTGGGATTGGGACCCCCGATGTCAGCAATGGGCAGCAAAAGTGCAAAAGGGAGAAGCATCTGACACTGGAAGGGGGCATCCCAGTGTCAGATAACAATAAAAACAATAATAAATAAATAAATATACTGCCACTGGGGAATGGGGTATTGGTGTGCAGCTAACAGTTTGATTAAGCCACGGTCAGGTTGGCAGGGCTACAATGACAGTAGCCCTGTCCCTGGCCAACCAGCATGAACCATGACAGCAGCAGCCTGCATACTATACAACACAGCTGCCTTTAATAAATGACAGCTGTGTCATATAGTGAGAGTACTACATGACACAGCTGTCATTTATTAAAGACAACTGTGTCATATAGTACTTGTACTATATAATGCAGTTGTTGGTTATTAAAGATAACTGTATCATGTAATACTTAGCTGTTAAGGCCAAATACATTATGCAGCACTAAGGGTTCCACTATATGACACAGCTGCCATTTGTTAAAGGACAGCTGTGTCGTATAGTACAAACAGCTCCACAGCAGTCAGCTTTATTCCTCAGTTCATGGTTGAGCTTTGAAGAGAGCAGAGTTGTCCCGGCACACAGAAAATGTCAGCATACTATCTCTGGAGGTTAAATATAGGGTAGGGGGATGCTCTGTGGGAGTCTTGGGATGGGGAAGGGAAGGCCGCAAGAATGAGGGACTGTTTTCTTTATTTCAGGTTAAAAAAATAAAACAAAGATATTGGGGGATGATTTTCTTTTTTGCAAGTATGCAGATATTATTAATCTATTTCATGCACTGAGAGTGGACTCCACAGTGTCCCACTCAGATGGGGTGAGTGAATAAAAAAAAACACCAACAGGCTAGCAAGCTAAATAATAAATAAATAAATAAATAAATAAACAAACTGCCAGCGGGGATTGGGGCCCCCCCGGTGCGCAGATATCACTGAAGGCACAGCCTAGTCAGGATTGCCAAGGCTACAGTATGAGTCCCGTTCCCTAACATATGAGTAGCGACAGGGGTTGCACAATATGACACAGCTGTCATATAATAAAGACAGCTGTGTCACATAGTGTAAACTGCTGCTTTTACAAAAAATCACTCATGAATAGAACATTGATTCTTTGAAATGTGCATGCTCAGAAACTGAACATTTTTATTAAATAATTTAAAAACAACTTACATGTGGGACCTAAAAAACCACAAAAGCACATACCTTAGACCGACCTCTATTAAACCCGATAGTTTCGTTTTTCAAACCTTCCTATTTTTTTAGTTATCTGGTGGCAAAAAAGTCTTAAAAATGTTTAAAATGGAGAATTTGGGGTTGTTTTGCACCTCTGTAACTTTGCCTCCCCAGATTCAATCTACATGAAATTTACAAGATCAAGATATCCTGTCATGAAGGCTGTGCTTTCCAAATTTCATGTACATCGCTTGAAAGGGGGCAAAGTTATTAAGGCAAAAATATTTGAGTTTAACATAGAAATGCTTACTCAACCTTATTTACAGGCACTATCATACCTGTATAATACATATGGGTGTGTATCTATATCTCTGTATATCCTCTTTGTAAAAAAAATGCATTCATGCAACATTTAGGGTTTAGTCTAAAGCCAAAAAAGTAGGGAAATGTGGTTTTAGGGTGTCCAACCCTAAAACCCCACTGCCACCACTAAAACAAATCAGTGTGCAGTCTTCCTAGGGGGTTGTCAACCTTTAAGCTCACCCCATTAGTTGTGTGTGTTTCTGAAGCGTGTAGAATGGGGTGAGCTTTAGGGTTAACAGCTCAAAGACAACTCCCCTGATTTGTTTGAAAATCGAGTTGTGTTTAAGGTTGAAACCCTAAAATCACATTTCCTTCCTTTTTGCTTTAGTCTGAACCCTAAATGTGCATTAATGCAGCTTTTTTTTTTTGTAAACAATTTCCTTACTTATAAAAATAATATAACAGTATCCTTATTTGCCTGTGGGATGGCCTTGCACTCCCATCGCTCCATACTATTTTTAGATACTGTAATTGTATCATTATTTGTCTGCGGAAGTGCAGGGCCCTCCAGGACCTGCACACCCATCCCTCCCTGTGCTTTCATTTGTAAGACAACAGCAGCTAAATAGTCAGCATCGTTTTCGTATAACCCCGCCTCATGCACCCGGTAGTTCCAATGTTCAAATCACTGCCAAACCATGATTCTCACAACATCATTCCACACCACTGGTGTGAAAATGCATTTTGGCCAGGATCTGAGAAATGCAAGCTGTCATGTTTATGAGGTGATGTAAAAAATAGGTATGTTGAAAATTTGGGCTCAGAATATTTAAAATTACCAAAGCTATGAGCGAGCATAGCAAAGATCAACAGGTGTGCATAAGTTTGCCATTTTCACATAGTTTGACCCCAAATGTTTCACATACCCTTCTTATACCCGCCTCCCTTGAACAAGGGCAGTGATCATTTCAAATTGTGCCTGAAAGGTGATTTTGCCAAGCGAGTGAAAAAAATCACTTTTTGGGACAGATTTGCATAATTTCAATACTATTGTTCAGGAAGTGGGGTCTTCATAAGGCCATGTTGAAAATTTGATGTCAAAATATGCAAAAAATGGCAAAGTTATGCATCAAAGTTAAAAAACATTGAAATACATTGAACTGCATTTACCTTAGTTTCTCACATAGCAGTCACCGGTTCAAGCAGCAAGATGTGTCTTTGATCAGGAAGTGAATATTCACCCTGGTACCTGTTCGAGCAAGTGAGGTGGTGTGGGGCTCTGGGGGAGTGTGGGATGATCAATGGGGAAAGGGTGGGGGTTAAGATTGGTGAGGGACTGTTTTCTTTTTTACAGGTTTAAAAAAGATATTGAGGAACTGTTTTCTTTATTGCAGACATGACAGTGATTGGAGGGTGGGGGTGCCACTAAACACTAGGGAAAGACAACATGATAATGGGGATGGTGATTGGAGGGTGGAGTTCCCACCAGGGAAATACTTTATTATTATTATTACAAGACACCAATCAGAGGAAGTGTGCCACTAGACACCAGAGAAATAGATTATTATTATGGGAACAGTGATCAGAGGGTGGGGAGGTGCCACTAGATACCAGGAGAAATTAATATAATTACAGGAACAGTGAACAGAGGGTGTGGGGTACAACTACACACCAGGGAAAACTTTGACATTATAAGGAGTGTGATCAAAGGGCGGGGGTGCCACTAGACAGCAGAAAAAAACAACATGGTTATGGGAAGGGTGATCGGAAGGTGGGGGTGCCACTGGACACCAGGGAAAGACTTTATTATTATGAGGATGTTGATTAGAGGGTGGGTGCTACTAGACACCAAGGAAAGAGTTACAAGGACAGTTATTGGAGGGTAAAGGCACAACTAGACACCAGGGGAAATTCATATAATTACAAGGACAGCGATCGGAGAGTGGGGGTGCCACTAGACACCAAGAAAAGACTTTCACATTATGGGGAGGGCAATTGGAGGGTGGGGGTGTCACTAGACACCAGGGAAAGACAACATGGTAAGGAGGATGGCAATCAGAGTGTGGAGGTGCCACTAGACATCAGGGAAAGACTTTAACATTATGGGGAGGATGATCAGAGGGTGGGGGGAAATCTATGGGGAGAGCAGTCAGAGGATGGGGGGCACCACTAGATACCATGAAAAATTAATACAATTCCAGGGATGGTGCTCAGAGTGTGGGAGTGACACAGGACACCAGAGAAAGACTTTAACAATGAGTAGAGGGCAATTGGAGGGAGGGTGTACCACTAGATACCATGAAAAATTAATACAATTCCAGGGATGGTGCTCAGAGTGTGGGAGTGACACAGGACACCAGAGAAAGACTTTAACAATGAGTAGAGGGCAATTGGAGGGAAGGTGCACCACTAGATACCATGAAAAATTAAAACAATTCCAGGGATGGTGCTCAGAGTGTGGGAGTGACACAGGACACCAAGGAAAGACTTTAACAATGAGTAGAGGGCAATTGGAGGGAGGGTGCACCACTAGATACCAGGGAAAGAAATAAAGAGTTTATTATTGCAAGAACAGTGATTGGAGGGTGGGGTGCAACTAGACACCAGGGAAAAATCAAATAATTAGTGGGATGGCAATCAGAGGGTAGGGGGTACCACCAGAAATCAGGGAAAAGAATGACATAATTATGGGAACAGCATGAAAAATCCATTTTGCATTGGCAGAAATCCTTTTCTGTATCAAATAAAAAAAGGATCCCTTCAAATGAAAAACAGAATTGCAAAAAACTAACTCCAAAATCTTTTTCGATATGAAGGGATCCTTTATCGCTTAAACAAACGTTGCATACAAAACAGGATCCCTGTTTTTTCATTTGAAAGAATCCTTTTTTGTTTAAATGAAGAAAGCATATGGAAAAAGATCACTTCAAATGAAAAATTAATCTGAAAATCTGAAAAAAATCTATGTCCAAAATCCTTTTCATTTGAAGAGATCCGTTTTCATTCATATGAAAAAGGCAACATGGAAAAAGCAGAAAAAAGTAAGTCCAAAATCTTGTTACTTATGAAGGGATCCTTTTTTGTGTGAATCAAAAGCTCAGGCAAAAAAGAGGCTAAGCAAGACTTGGAAAAGGATTTAAAATGTAAAACAAAAGCACATTTCAGAGTAATTTGTCCACCAGTGAAGTGCAGAATCCACCTAACAGAGTCCCAATGAGGAAGATATACGCATTGGTCTTTGTGCAGGCTGTCATTTCTTTTTGGTGGGGGGGTTGAATTTTTTTTGGGGGTGGGGCGGGGACCTGAAAACAAGATGGCGACAAATGAAAAAGGATTTTTCCCTCATGAAAACGGAGGGCCCCATATGAAAAAGGTTCCTTTTTCGTATGGTCAAATTCTCTTTTCATTCCAGACATCTATCCTCAAGTGCTTACTAAGCATGCTCAGAAACTGAAATTTTAAAATGCAATAACTTTGGAATGAATTAATATTTTTTCATCAAACAAGTGAAAAGCACATCTGTGGGACAATACCTTTCTACCTTGAATATTTAAGACCAAAATTCCAAACTGTCTGGGTGCAGCAAGGTGATGGCAAAAAAAAAAGCAACAAAAAAAGGTGAATTTTTATGTTATTTTGCTATCTGCATCTCAGAGTCCACACATCTGACTGGGACAAAACATGCCATGTCAAGAGATCTAGCCCACGAGATCACACATTCAAGCTTTCTTACAAATCTGTTGAATGGTTACAAAGATATTAAAGTTCAAAATTTAAGGTTCAACATAGAAACCCCTGCTCAACCCTAAATATAGTGGGTGGGATTCACAAAGCTTTCTGAAGGTGCAAAACATTCCCTAAGTCCCCCAGACCGCTGTAGCTACAGAAAAAAGGGGAATTGCTCTGAGTGCTAGTCACAAAACTTCCACAGCTGTGGAAAAAATACAATATGGACTGTGGAAAAAAGTGCAGCTGTGGAAGTTCCTGCAAGAAAAGGTAATTGATAAATGTGCCACAGCCCTTCAAAGGCTTTTCTCAGCCAGGTTTTTTTCTGCAGTTGCTGAATAAATGTTACACACATTGGAGTGAAGCGTAACACTCCCTCAACAAACTGCAGAAGTGCCCCAACAATTGCAATACAATTCTAGTGGTGGTCAGGCACAAGTAATAGCATCCCAATGGGTATATCAGTGGCTGTAGTTACAGCAACAGTAGCATACATACATTTATTTATTTATTTGGAATTGCAAACCTTTGAGCCAAGGACTCATTTCCAAAGGCTCCACATCAGATCAAACAGATTCACAAGCATAGATATACAGAGTGCAATAAACAAACCAGGCAGATTACAGAGGTATAGGGACAAATCAAACAGGTAATGGTGTCAGGATTACAGTCTTTGCAGGCGGCAGTACAACATCACAGAGCGCAAGATAATACAGTCCTTAGTCATAAAGCAGTTACAATAATAGAAAGAAAGTCCTATACATGGTAATAGTTAAGTTCAAAGACATATACAGAATTACGACAGTGCAGCCTGGAGGAGGCATTTGTCATCAGGGGTCTAGTTAAGAACCCCGAGAGGGAGAAGGGCACCAGAGGGCTAGGACAATATTGGTTGAGTAAACTTGCAGCTGTGGGTGGAAAAATTGTGACTCTTAAGAGCTGTCTTAAAAGGACCTATTTTTGAGAGAGTGGAGTTCAAGGGGTGTTGAACCAGTGAGGTGCCCTGTAGCAAAAGGATCTCTGGGCTAGTGAGGTCCACACCCTCGGGACTCTGAGAGTAGTTCTGGGGGTGCTCCGAGTGAAGGCAGCCGGAGATGCCAGGTGAAGGGATGAGGAGATCTCTGGAGGGGAAAGGCCTAGAAGTATTTTCTTTGCCAGGAGGTAAGTCTGATAGTGTGATCTTTCTTCTAGACTGAGTATGTTGGCCAGGCAGTATAGGATGCAAGTGTGTGTCCATCTGTCTGCACCAGTGAGGAGCCTGCAAGCCTTGTTTAAGGCCAATTGGATTCTGCTGAGGGCAGTGGCAGCATAGACTGGGAGGCCGTAGTCTATCAGCGATAAAACAGAGCAGGTGACAGCCAGTCTGAGGGACTCAGGGGGAAAGCAGTCCTTATGGCAGTAGAGGAGGCCTATACACATGTTAGTTGCTGAGGTGAGCAGGTTGATATGATATGAGAGTGAAAAGTGAGGGCGGAATCGAATGTGATGCCCAGATATTTGTAGCTGTTAACTTGCTCTAGGGGGAGAAGTGAGCTGGATAGTATATGGAGTGGTGTGTTTTTTGACTTGTTTTGATGGTGAACAAATAACATTGCTTTAGTTTTTTTAATGTTAATGACTAGACTGCAGTCACTAAACCAATTTCCAATTTGGCTAAACAAGTGCTGCAGTGAGGTCTGAAGAGAGGAGGAGTCAGGATGTGAGGAGAGGAGAGGAGAACAATTGCCATTGAATGGCAACAAACAACCACCACCAGACCCAGTGCAGCCCATGAAGGAGCCCCACAGGCAGTAGAGCCTGACCAGCCTGCAGTGAATGCTACCCCTGCAAGCAACAGGAACACTCCAGGGAGGGACGACCAGCAGTGACAGTCAGCCACTGTGGTGCCGTGGTATTGCTGGTACCTGTGGTACTGCAGTGGTCCCAACTGAGGGACTGGTTGCTGGTCTCTCTGTGGGTGCTTACAGCTACGTGCTATGGCAGAACTGTGTAAGTCTGCTGCTCCAGCTAATTAGGGCCACTGTTGTTGTGCCTCCTAAGCCATTCCCACAGTGGCAGATCCGCAGTTGGGGATTTTCAGCACTTGAGCAATTTCCGCAGTTGCTGAATTTCTGCACCTGTGCAAGTTTTCTTTAAGAATATCATGCAACTGTGTTTCTGCAGTGCTGCAGGCCTTTTTCGTGCAGCTGTGGGAATTTTGACGTTCTTTGTGAATTCTGCACAGTGGCACTATAGCACCACTATGACACATACATATAAACTCATATACAGTGCTCCCTCCTTTATTACCAGACCCCCTTTATCTGTCACCCTTGCTTAATGCCAGTGTGAGCTCCTGTCTCATTTTTCAGAAATGTTACCTCTCTCTTTAGCCACCAGGATGTGTGGAGGTTGGCAGATAAAAGAAGGCCTTCGACACCGTTAATCACCCTCTGCTACCTAGGCAACTGTCTTCCATTGGGTTCTCCAATGATGCCCTTCCGTGGTTTGCTAGCTACCTTGATAATTGGGTCCAACGTGTGAGGATAGCAGGTATCTCATCTGATGAAAAGTCAGTCCTCTCTGGAGTCCTCCAGGGGTCTATTTTGGGCCCATTACTCTTCTCCCTCTTCCTCAACTGGATCCCTAGTGTCTGCCACCAAAAAATATTACTATATCTGGATGATGCAGTACTGTTTGCTAGCCACCATGACACTATAGTCCTTGAATCCCAGCTACAGCTCGACTTCAAGCGTGCTGAAGACTGGTTCAGCTCTCATAAACTTGTCCTGAACCACAGCAAGACCAAAGTCATGACCTTCTGTAGGCACAAATCTCTGTCCCTCAGCATCAAGAACCACTCTGGAAACTCACTCGAACATGTCCCGGAGTTCAAGTAGCTTGGTATCATGCTGGGTAGTACCCTCTCCTACACTCGGCATATAGACACTGTTGCCAAGGCCGCCAATATACAGATTGGTCTGTTACACAAACACAAGCACTGTATGTCTGCGGATGCCCTTAAACTGGCCATCTACAGCTCTGTCACCTCTATCATTGACTGCGGTCTTGCCATCTACGGCTCCGCCTCTACAACTGCCCTCTGCAGGATCTCAGTTTCACTCAACAAAGCCTGCAGGCTATTAACGGGTGTGGCCCACCAAACACACACCTGTGACCTCTACGGACAGGCTGGCTGGCTACCACTACTCAGCAGAATACAATACTAGACCTGCCTGCTTACCAAAAAGGTTCTCCTTGGACTCATGCCCCCTGGTGTTGGTATGCTCCTTACTGCCTATGGTGGCATTCAGCATACTCGCAGTGCCCAATATCAAACCTTCCAGGTTCCCAGATGTTGTACCTTCATGGGTCAGCAGTCCTTCACCCATAGGGCTCCACTATGGTTCAATACCCTCAACAAAGAAGCACTTTCCTCTGCTACACTTGGGCCCTTTAGGAATCTCTGACTATACCTCACCTCTACCACTCAATGTGACTGTTTCTCCTAAAAGGTCTGCTCCAAGCATCACCTAGTTGCTCATATTCAGCAACCCGGTCCCTTCCTGAGTATCATTCTCTCTGGTCCCTGCCCTTCTATGTGACCCCCTTCCTGCTCCTCTTCTCCCCGGTACTTGACACCCTCCCCCTCACCATCCCACTGACAGTGGCCCCTCGGCCTGCCTACTTCCCCCCCACCCTATCATACGCTTAAAGTCCAATTGCTTCTTACTGTTACCTCAGCCAGCTGTCTACTTAAGTTGCTCGCTAGTATGTCTATTACTTCTAAAGTGTGTTGTAATTGTAAAAAAAAAAAAATCTTTGCCAACCTGATTTGTGTTATGATTGGACATTCTTTGACAATCTTTGTATGTATGGTGCCCCCATCCTCTGACGTGGAACCTTTGTAAACAAGCAGTTCCTGCTCAAAGGTATTTGTAATCCTAGAGTTTAATAAATAAATAAATAAAATAAAAGAGGGAGCACTGCATACGTAGAAATATAGAAAATGACAGCAGAAAAAGTTCCATGGTCCATTCAGTCTGTCCGGGTTCCCTATTTAGTTTTGGGACCTACTGTCCTTCCAGGGTCCCCTAGCTCTTCCAGTAACCCATTGTATACATATAGATATTTATATCTATTACATTTACAGTTTGACTTTAATTGTGTCTTATACCCCACAGTGTTTGAACATACCTTTTTATCTGCATGAACTGTATTCTTATGAGTATGTGCTTATACAGCATGCCTATGTAGCATAGATACACAGTATATTGTTTTTATTATTTTTTCCCTCTTTCCCTCTCCTCTCCCCCCCTTCAACCACTATTTCCACTGACTCCCGTTCCTTGTGCTACATTACATGACAAGAGAGGTATTTCTAACACCTCCTGACAGACTTCCTGTCATTTAGTCTTACAGTCCCTTCTTGTGGATCTGTTAATTTCAAAAAGTAGGTCTCATTATCCATTGCACAAGTAACGTTTTCTGTTGAAATCGCAGTCCCCTGAAGGCTAGGGTTATGTGTCAGTAAGCCTGAATGACAGCCTGTGTGCAAAAACTGTATTGTTGTTCCAATGAAAGGTATCAAATCATCTACTTTATTCACCTGAAATTAAACAGCTTTTTCACCACTTACAAGAACAACTATTACCTGCATCAGTAGGGAACCACGGGTTACTTCCAGGTGTTATTTACACCACCTACTGGCTTTTTGCATGGTGATAAGAAACAATTGTTTTATAGGGCACAGTTCCCTCCACCATTCCACCTGAACAAACTGAGACACACACCAAACAATGAAGAGAAATGGCCACAGCCATGAGTTTATTATTCAGTGAATCCTCATTACAGTTGGCTAGATGTGTGCTGCCAAGTAGTCTTGGCTGGTATACACTAATGCTAACCACTGGCCTTCCCTTCCCCTGAGGGAAGCCACTCAATACTGCAAACTCATGTGAGGTACCTTGCCTCAGGGGCATAAGTAGTGGCTCTTGACCATCTGCTGTGGTGTCCATCCCCCAATTGGGGATGCCATAATGCCACTGACCTTCACTGAGAGAGGCTGCTGTCCTAGCTGCCACCATATTCATATAGTAGTGAACCCCAGCCAGATGGTCCAGTACTCCCATCATTCTCCAGGTGATTTGTCCACAAGAGATTATGATCCCTCGTTACCCCCTCTCCATCGACCTACCAATACCAACCAATTTAGTACCTTCCGAAACCACCGCGGCTTCCATTTCATGACTATGACAACCTAACCTGCCCTGGCCTGATCTCGCTGGAGAAGGCAAAAAAACTGTAAAACCATGTAGGGGAAAAATGGGAACATTCCTTATTGACCCCTAAGGTGATCCCCCTGATGGAACAGTGAGCCCCTATCTGCCTGCTGTTCCCCCTTGCTTTTATGAGGGTAGGTCAAGGCTAGGTTTCATCTAAATAGAGAGAGAGAGAAGCAAAAAGGGAAAGCCCCTCTGGCACCAACCTTATATAGGGTGCTACTCTTCCACCCCCCCCGGCTTCTTCCTGCCTTCTCCCCTGGGAACTCCCTACCTACCTGTACAACCCACCACCCCATTGGGAGAACCAACCTGCCACTCAACACCTCTGCACGCTCCCCCTGTCTGCCCAGGTGTCACTCAAGAGGACATGACCACAGACAAATGCCCACCCCTTGCTATTCATTGTGGGATCTTTTATTATGTATAGTTTTACATCAAGCCTTAGAAAATATCACAAGCAGTGCATGATAACAGTGAGCATTTTAACCTATGCTTTTTATCCTGCTTTATATTTCCCCTAATCTCTTGATTTATATGGTACCCTTTTTCCCCATTTTGAGTCTGCTTTATCACCAATTTTACAAATGAAACAATAAAGGGAGCCCTCCTTTTAGTAAGGCTCGGACCACGTTTCCATGACCATTTCTGTCGTTTATGAACACCCATTGCTGAAGGTCACTTTTCTTGTGACTTTAATGAGCTGGCTAGCAGTAGACACTGCTCCCTGCCATTATAGGACAATAAGTGTACAAATACTGTTGAGAATGCCAATAAAAACTTGGTTCAAGCCATATTAAAAGAAGCACTCCTTTCATTATTTCAGATGCGAAAAAAAGAGCTTCTGTACAGCAAACTCAAAATGGAGAAAGTAGATTATCATATAAGTCAGGAGATGGTGGGCAGTCATAAATAGAATAAAAGGTATACAATAGGTCAACATTTTCATTATTTAAAACCATGGATTGTTATTGAGAGTCATGCTAAAAGTATATACTGTATAGTCCAGTTTTCACTGGCCGTTTCTACACCAGTGTAGGTGGTTTGGAGAGCCTCACCAGTATACATTTGTGTATGTAAACTGCAGGCTTCCAACTGCTGCTATTCTTCTGTTCCTCTCCCAAACAGAGGATCTGAACTGATGTGGGTGTTTCCAAGTGTAGTGTAAATGATGACCACTTCAGACATCACTGCCTGAGGGTAATTTAGTATCACAACAGGCAGGGCACTCATTTCAGGATGGTTCCCACATTGCAGTTCTCAAGGCACTGGTATGACACTGGTTTGGAACTCGGCATCCTTAAGTGGTGTACCCAAGGGAGGGATTGGATCATCCTTGGGGATTTCAACCTAAACTGGCTGTCCTCTCACTGTGACTCCACCAAGGACTCCATACTTGGTCTTGGCCTACACCAGCTCATCACTGAACCTACCAGAACCAACTACAAAACTGGATCTCTGTCCATCACTGATTGGGTTCTGGTCTCACACCCCTCCCCTGTCACTACCTCCAGAGTTCTTCGTGACTCAGTCAGTGACCACTGTGCTGTATTCTGCCGATGGTCCACAAACCCCCTTCCCCACCCACACAAATTCATCCAAACCAGGCAATTGAAGAAGCTGGATGCCTCCAAGTTTTCCAAAGCCATCCTAGCCCAAGACTGGTCCTTCACTGCATACATTTCTGACATTTGCAAAGTGCTTGAAGCCTTTAACAATAAGTTCCTTGCCCTCTGTGATTTTTTCATCCCACTTTAAAAAATCCGGGTTAAGGGCTCTAGCCAAGAATGAGTCACCCCTGAGCTTTGCAAACTAATGAGGAATAGGGACCGAGCCTGGAAGGTATACAGAAAACACAAAACCCCCCCAACTCCTTAAAGACTTCAAAACCCTTGGGAACAGGTGCAACTCTTCCACAAAATCTGTTAAATCCTCCTTCATCCTGGAAAAACAACATGCTACCCAGGGGAACCCTAGGAGGACCTGGAATATTCTTAACAACCTTATTGGTAGGGGAATTTCCAAAGATCATATTTGTCTTACCTCTGAAGGGACAACCACCACCGAGCAAAGTGAAATAGCCTCCCTTTTCAATAAATACTTTGGTAACCTCGGCCAGTACAAGCCCAGCTCCACTCCCACCTTGTTTACCCCCACACCCCTCCCAGTATCCCACCCTAAGTTTCATTTCAGGTACCTAACCCCTGGTGAAGTGGTCTAGTTAATCAAAACAAATGACCCAAGACCATCCAAGGGCGCTGACAACATTGACTTCAGAATTGACTTCAGCGTTCTCCATCTTGTCTGTGACTCCCTGGTCATCCCTCTTACTAACATCCTCAACCACTCCCTCTGCATGGGGTCCTACCCAAAAGCTTGGAAGTTCACCATTATTAAATATCTTCACAAATCTGGTTTGAAAGATCTAGTATCCAGCTACCTTACCATCTTCCTCCTTGCCCCTCTTCAAAATCTTAGAGAAAGTGGTTTGCAGGCAAACCTCATAATTCTTCTCCAAATACAACTTGCTCACAGAGGCCCAGCATAGGTTCCATGCTCCACACAATACCGAAACTACCCTCATCAAGTTCACCTACTCCATAGACAAAGCAAACAATGAAGGCCTCTACACTGGTGCTGCATTTGTAGACCTCACCAAAGCCTTCAACCTCATTGATCTTGAAGTCCTCCTCTGTACCCTGGCTGGCCTCCATTTCTCATTGGAGATCTGCCTCTGGTTCAAGGATTACCTAACAGCAGTGTTGAGTAAGTTATTTTTTCTATTACTATTACTTTGGGAAGCTTGTTCCAGGAAGCTCGCTGCAGTCACAAGCAATGATGGAGAAGTACTAGAAAATGTAATACATCTTACATGTTACAGTTACTTCTTTCTTTTTATACAAAAACAATGCAAAAGTAGTAACTATAACAGATTACATTTATTTGAAAGTAATACGTTAGTTACTAGTTACTTTAAAAGAAATGTAATCAGTTACAGTTATATATTACTTTTGTATAAAAAGAAAGAATTAAGTGTAACTGTAAGGTGTATTACATTTTCTAGTACTTCTCCATCCTTGCAAGTGACTGCACAGAGCTTCCTGGAACACATTTCCAAAAGTAATAGAAAGTAATAGAAAAAATAACTTACCCAACACTGCCTAACGGGCAGATCCCATTGCACCATTATTGGCGATGTCTTCTCTAAATTCTGCCCCATCAAATATGACATCCCCTAAGGGTCCATCATGGGCCCTTTTCTCTTCTCCCTGGCCGTTATCTCCCCGCCTGACATTTGCACCACCTCCGAACTCATTCTCTGTGCTGATGATGCAACCCTTTTCTGTCAGAACAAAAACCCCAACACTCATTAACAAACTCCAGTTTGATTTCAGCAGACTTCACACCTGGTTCATGTCCAAAGATCTTGTTCTCAGCTCCAAGAGAACTAAGTTCATGGTTTCCTTCAGCCCCGCAAACCCCTTGGCTTTGACCTCTCCCTCTATGACAACCTTGGTAATGCCATTGAAAGAGTCAGTGAATTCAAATGCCTTGGTTTACTCCTGGATAGCCACCTCAATTTTGATGCTCACACTAGCCTCACAATCAAAAAAGCCCACCAATGACTCAGTATCCTCAACAGAACCAAGCATTTCCTTAACAGGGACTCCAAATCCCTCTTGGTCTCCAGCATCCTCCTTCCAGTCTTTCACTATGGTTCACTTGTCTCCCTCCCAGCCTCTCCATCAAAAATGTCCCCAGACTTCGAAGCTCCTACCACAGTTCTATCCACTTTACCTTTGGTCTCCCTAAACTCACACACCACTGTGACCTTTAAAAGCTCACCAGTCAGCCCTCCCTTGAGGCCCGCCTTAACTGCAAGATGGCAACCTTCTTCTTCAGACTCTCTTGTGGACTGCTCCCTGATTGCCTCACTTCTCTCTTCCAGACAGCCACCACCACCAGGACCACTAGATTGTCCTCCACTCTCTCTTTCCCTGTTCCTTTCTGCCAGACCACTCAAAGCCAGAAAACACTCTCTTTTATGGGACCCAAGCTCTTCAACTCTCTCCCCTCGGAACTAAAAGTCTGTACCTCCACAAATGCCTTCAAACACAATATCAGAAGACATGTCTCTCCCACCTTTACCTACTTATAGCCCTAATCTGCCTCCCATTCTACACTTTTTTCCCCTCAATCTCTGGTTATCCACCTCAGGCACTTACTCTCTCTCTCTTTCTAACACTTGGAGTAGTGTTAATCCACTTAGGCTAGTTTTTAGACTGCACTTAATTTGATTTGTTTCCCACTGTTATATTATACTATTGTTAAATCATCACTAAATGCTTAATGTCACCTTGTATTTGTTAATTCACCAAGGCAAGTTCATGGTTTGCCCTTTAGTCTATATTATCCTAGATTTATGTACCATTTTATTAACCCTTGCTGTTAGTTAACTGTTTAAGCCTATGTTATGTGTCATGATTGTTGTATGTAACTGGACACTTGCGTAAATGGGCAGCAATACACCAATTACTAAACCTACAGAAAAACATGTTCCCCCTTCATAATATTTGACAGAACCCTGTTGGTGGAAAGTGGACCTGCAACCCCCAACTGCTGTCCTCCAAATGTCAAAACACCTCCAATCCCTCCTGCACAGGGCTGTCCACCCTCACACCCCTCACCCCCAACCACCAATAGCATGCTACTATAAGGAAGTAGAGATGATGACTGGCACAGCTGCTTCACTCATGACCTCAGTTGCCCACCATCTGAATGACAGGGAGTGATAATGTACCTATTGTAGATGAGCAATCACTCTCTATTATTCAGATGGCAGCTGGCTGAGGTGGTAAGCAGTGGGACTGTGCCAGTCACCATGTCTACTGCCACATAGTCGCATGCTATCATGAATGGAGATGACAGGGGTGTGGGGTGGAGGGTCTTGAGCAGATGGGATGGGGGGTTGCTTGGACATTTGTGGGTTGGTGATTGGGAGTGATTGGGATGGGGGTCCATTTTCCATCAATGGAGTTCTGTTACGTAGTACAAACTGTGTGCAAGGTTTTCTGTATTAGCGATTGGTGTATTTATGTGCTGTACATATGCACTTTATATGGATGTGGCTGTTGCATGTCTTACTCTGTGTAGTGTCCAGTGTTGTTTTCACAAAGAATAGCATGCTAAGGGGTATTGCTGATAGGGATGGGTGAACCGGTTCATCCAAAATATGAACTGACCTGAACATGCTGAAATGTTCATAAACGAATGACTTCTGTACACTTTTGGTTGTTCAGATTGGTTGGGACAGCTGTTGTATCACAGGAAATGCAGTGCAAGAAGTGCCAGAAAGACATGCAATGAATTTAAAATTTTGCTGGCAAAGTTGCAGTGAAGTGTTCAGTTTTGCAGCACTGAGTAATCCATTAATTACTCCTATTATAACCCAATTTTGCCAAGGTGAAATTTCACCTGTGGAAAGGTGAAATTTCAGCTTGGAAAGCAAAATTTCGCCTTACAAGGCAAAATTTCATCTTTCCCAGATGAAATTTCACTATTCCGCAGGTGAACTTTCATGGCACAATTTTGCATTTTGCTATGCGAAACGAACAGAAATTCATGGATTACTCTGCATAGGAAATTGTTGCCACTTCGCCCACCTCTAGTGCCAGAGTAGAAGGAACCCACAAGAGGGACCAGACACAAGACTCTGTTTCCTCATTGAATGGATGAGCTGTCCATCTCTCTAAGGTGGCACCTGATTGGGTTGCTGCTCTAGCAACCCATGTGGTCCACCTTATAGCTACACAGGGAAATTAAAAAAAAAAATTAAATCACATTTACAGTCATCACAGTCACAAATTTCACATTTGGCAACTATATCTGGAAGTTCTGTTCCATCTAGTGTCTGAAGCTACAGGAAGTGCTGCCACTGTTACAATATTCTTCACCATCATGATTAATCACATTCACGCTCATCATGGTCACGAAGAAGCTCAGTTCCCTTCAGTGTTTTAAGCTCCGGGAAGCACTCTCACTGTTACACAATTCCTGATACTCATGACAAATCACATTCACGGTCAGTTTCATCCAGTATCTGAAGCTCAGGGAAGCACTGTCACTGTTACACAATTCCTCATCCTGGTAAGTCACAACAAATCATGTTCACATTCACGGCCATAACGATCATGAAGAAACTCAGTTCCATCCAGTATCTGAAGCTCTGGGAAGCGCTGCCATTGTAACATGACTCCTCATCTTCATGACTAATCACATTCACATTCACGGTCATTACTGTCATGAAGATGCTCAGTTCCATCCAGTATCTGAAGCTCAGTGAAGTGCTGCCACTGTTACACAATTCGGCAATACATCTACAATACCATTTCCACACTTCGTTTCATCATGAATCAGGACACCCAGTTATCATATCACATCACTCACTAGCCTGATCCAGTACGATGCTTCTGTTAGTGTTCACATTCTGCATGATGCCCTACTAGCAGAAGGATTTGAATCTTTGTCCTCACAAGCCAGCTGTACTTAATCCAGCAGCTATGATCTCAGAGTGAACATTGTTTTTAGCATGTGTGTTTCTCAGTCAGACAGTTTAGGGAAGTACAGCCGTAGGTATTTCAAATTTTTGTCTTTAGCAGCTATTTGTGGAAGCTCAGTTCCATCCAGTTTCTGGTGCTCTGAGAAGCACTGCAAGTACCAACACAACTCACATCACGTCAGGACGAATCACGTTCACAGTCATCACGAATCACACCACTTCAACTTTTTTGGTGCAACCATGCTTTCCTTGTTTTCTTTAAATCTTTGGTTTCATTATGAATCAGGACACACAGTCATCATGTCGTGTCACTCACAAGCCTTGGTCCAGTATGATGCTTCTGTTAGTGTTCACGTTCTGCAGCATACAGTACCTGCTGTGTTCCATACTGAGAGCTGTTGCTGAACATGATTAGAGACATACATTACAAATACATTGTCCCCTTCTACAAAAAGTCAGACTCAGGAGACTGGTTTAAAAAAAAAATAGAGATCTGGGACTTGCCTGCCTTTGGACCATATAATCGATATCCTCCAGTAGGCATATCCACAGTCACATTATTCACTCCTCATCTCCTTTCACTACTCATGCATTTTAGTACTACTGAGCGGTGGTTTAATTGTTTTTTCCATAGATATGTTGATTAAAAGTTGTTCAAATTAATTTGTTCACATACAGTTACCATAAAATAATAAATGCTATAAAAGGTCCAGATAAGGATTGGATAAGCATCCAGATCTTTTTTTGCTTATCAGAACCTTTTAGAACCTCAGAACCGTTTGTGGTTCTCCCATCCCTAATTGCTTACCTTATTTACAGTACAATCTGGTTTTGAGAAGGGAATGCAGGCCACCAGGAGAGAAAACTGGGGTTCACCTGTGCACAGTTACATGAGTGGGATTTCACAGTGTTAAGCAGTACTGCAACAAAGGCTGTTCAGTGCTGTCAAAACCTTTGAATATGGTGCTGTGTTCTATATGCAAGGGGGATCCATTATTTGGAAATTTCAAAACTTGAATTTTAATTACATTATAGTTACTAAAAATGGGCCAGATTTATAATTTGGCAAAAAAGTCATGATGTAGGGGACCTCAGCCTTCATTGCCCTGCTCACCAGCTTTTGTTTGATAAGTCAAGTGTGGTCTCTTCCGTTAAGTAGGTAAATGACTGTAAGAAAGGAGTGATGATGGCCATGATCAGATAGAGCTGAGAGAGTTGGAGGCGAATATTGTACTTAGAAATAGTATCTAGCCAGCCGCATTTTCCAACACTCTGAAAGGGATGGGTTACTACAGGCAGCAGGGACAGTGAGAGAGACAGAAGAGGAAAAACGTGAAAGTGAAAGTGAAAGTGAAAGAGAAAGAGAAGGGGAGAGAGAAAGAACATTTAAGTAAGTCCAGAACCACTAATGTATATAAATTTGTTGTCATATAAACTATAAGTGCTTGGGGCCAAATTGTTGCTGGATCAGGGATCCCTTATGATATACATCTGCCATGAAAATAAAACCTGCTTAGTCCATTCTGTTTTGTGTTTTCTTTTTAGTTTGAACTGGTTGACGTGCTCAGCTTCAAACAGCTGGCAGAAATGACCTTGATTCCAAATGTACTAAACAATACAAGCGTTATTTCCAAGATCTTGAAAAGAATTGAGAAGGGTACTTATATTGACCTCCTCAACTATATGATTCACTTCAATATTTATGCCAAGCAGGTAATAATTTTACAATTGCTTAAGAATTAGTCACTGCTTTTTAACTCCAAAATAGAACATTTGCGATAAAGGATTAAATGTTGTGAGAACTTTCATGAAATGTGACATCTGTCTATCAGCTATTTGTCTTGTAGAGCACTGGGCTAATAAAAACATGTTTGATTCTTACCAGTGGTTTGGGACCCCATGACATCATGAGAGGTGAAGGCAGACATTAAGTCATGGATCACAAAAAAAATATTAGGCATATGTTTGTCATGCAAATGTCATATTTCAAATATGAAATGAGTGCAAATCAACTCATGTACCCTCTCTGATATTAATTCTGATCTTACTGATGATTTTGGTTTAATTCTGGATTGGCCGTCAAATAGTTGGCTCATCCCAAATACTGATAAGAGAACGTCAGTGTTGCTGGATTCAAAACCTAGGTTGAGCTCATGGAAGGATTCTTTAGTGGCTAAATGCAGAGATGAGTTCCCCATGGAGTCAATAGATTTTTTTAAATGATCTGGGGTGTAACTCTTTATCCCTTACTAAGACTTTTCACCCATATTGGTGAAGCTTGTTGTTCAGTTAATTGTACCCTGCAAGTTGCCTATTGCCTGGGACATTACACCAGTTGACTCCTTATACCAGGCATGTTATGGCTTGGAGTCCGGTTTCACCCAAACCTAGCTACTGGTCCTTGTCTTAAATTATTGCCAATTAATCTGATATACATAAATGGGATGTAATGTTGAATAACGTGTAGCTATGTTTTGCAAACCCAATGCAGTACTCACAACTGTTATCTTTACCAAGAATGTAAAAAGTTTGTTTTTTTTTTCACTCAGTGTCTTTATGAGATTGGTTTATCTTTTTACAATGTTATACATAATCAGAGTCCCACATTATTGGCACAAATGCTACAACCTGTTTCTTTGTCATGGTTCTTAAAGGAAACCATAGCATAATGCAAAAAGGACAGCAGCTGCTGCAGAAAAGCCCATTTAGGACTTTTAATGTTAAAATAAATGATTTAATTACCTTTAACTTATGTTATTTCAGTTCAAAGGACCCATGCTGATGGACATGTCAGCTGACCTGGCCACGGCCATCTAGTACACACCAGGCAGCTTCTGGCATCAGTGGTCTGTGGTATGCTAATGAGAGCTAACAACTCTGTCATTAGTTAGTAGCCCTCATTAGCATACCCCTCATGCTGGAAGCTACCTGCTGAGTGCAAGTTGGCTGTGGCTGGCTCGACTGACGTGACAGTCGGTGCAGGTCTTTTGAGCTGAAATAACATAGAAACATAGAAATCTGGTGGCAGAAAAGGACCCCTTGACCTAGCTAGTCTGCCCTTTTATCACATCTCCAATAGGTAACCCTAGACCCCGCTCTTTACACCAATCCCCAGGTCTCCCCCTCCAGATGAAGACTCTGGTCCCCTTTCTTTTCCCATGTTCATCCCCTTCCCTTCTGTGATACCATGTATTTATCCCATAACCTCTTAAATTCATCTTCTGTTTTGGCCCCCACCACCTCCTCTGGTAGTCTGTTCCAGTTGTCCACCACTCTCTCTCTGTGATATAATACCCTCTCCTATTACCTCTGAACTTTCCTCCTTCCAACTTCAAACTGTGCCCTCTAGCTTTCAGACTTTCTTTCCTCTGGAATATGCTCCCTTTCCTCACCTTGTTAATCCCCTTCAAATATTTAAATGTCTCTATCATGTCCCCTTTCTTCCTCCTAATTTCCAGGGGATACAGATCAAGCTCTTCCATCCTCTCTTCACAGAGCTTCTGCTGCATGCCATCCACCATCTTGGTCGCCCTCCTCTGGACTCTTTCCATCCCATCTATATCCTTATGTAGGTGAGGTCTCCAGAACTGGACCCCATATTTCAGGTAGGGTCTCACCATGGTCCTGTAGAGGGGCATTAACACCTCCCTCCTTCTGCTTGTTATACCCCTTCCTATCCATGACAGCATTAGAGTTGCCTTGTCTACTGCTTTATTCCACTGGTTAGCCACCTTTAGGTTGTCTGAAATGATAATCTCCAGATCCCTCTCCTGTTTCATAACCATAACTTCTTCTCCACCCAGTGTACTTGGCCTATGCATTTTTGTGCCCCATGTGCATAATTCTGCACTTTTTTGCATTAAATCTTAATTGTCATCTTTCTGACCACCCCTTCAGTTTTCTCAGGTCCTCCCTCATTGTTTCTTCCCTCCTTGGTGTGTCCACCCTATTGCAAATCTTGTACCATCCACAAATAGGCTCACCTTCCCATTTAGTCCTCTGGCAATATCTCCTATATAGATGTTAAATAGGATGGACCCCCAATACTGACCCTGGGGCACCCCACTAGTCATCCTTTCATCCCCAGAGCACTCTTCATTTACACCAGTGTCTGACATATGTCACTAAGCCCGCTACCATTTATTGAGTTATTTTTTGACCTGCCCCCAAACTACACAGCTTGTTCACCAGCCTCCTGTGAGGGACAGTGTCAAAGGCCTTGACGAAGTCCAGATAGGCAATGTCCATCACCCTTCTGTGATCATCTACCCTCATCACCTAGTCAAAAAACTCAATCAGGTTCATATGGCATGACCTCCCCACCACGAACCTGTGCCGTCTGTCATCTTGCAGACCATTGGTTGCAAGACAGTCTACAATTCTCTCCTTCAGGAGTGCCTCCATAATTTTACCCACCACTGAGGTAAGGCTGACCAGATGATAATTTCCTGCCTCCTTCCTGCTGTCACTCTTGTGAAGTGGCACCAGTTCTGCCCTTTTCCAGTCACTTAGAATACGCCCCATGTCTAGCAACAGATTAAACAGTTTTGTCAATTTTGCTGCCAGTTCCCCCCTAAGCTCGCAGAGCACTCTTGGAGGTAGAGTGCCAGGACCCATTGCCTTATCCACCCTTAACTTTCCCAACTCCTCCTGTACCCTGCCTTCTTTGAATGGGCTAGAATCCAACAACCTGCCCTCCATGCCCCTCCCTCGCAACTCAGGTCCCTTACCCTCCTTTTCCACTGTGAAAACTGAACAGACATACCTATTAATAAGTCTGTCTTCTCGAAATCACCCTCTACCAGAACTCCTCTCTCCCCTTTAAGGTCTGCTTATCCTGTTTGGATTTCCTTCTCTCACTGACAAAACTGTAGAAAGTTTTATCCTCCCTTCTGACTTCCCTAGCTATCCTCTCCTCTATTTCTGCCTTTGCCCTCCTAATTGCTTACTACCCTCAGTTTCTCCATGTATACCTCTCTATCTTCCTTCCCTGGAGTTCTTTTATATGTCCTGACTGCTTGTTTCCTTTCTTTTATTGCCCTTAGCACCTCTTTGGTGAACCAGAGCGGCATCATTCTTCTTTTGGTTTTGCTTACCTTCCTTATGCAATTATCAGTGGCTCTCAAAATTCCCCCCTTTATTGCACCCCGCATTTCCTCCTCATCCCTGAGTTCCTCCTTGTCCTCCATAACCTTTCTGAAGATAGCCATAATTTTGTTGAAGCCTACACACCTGAAGTCCAGTACCCTCATGGTGGTTCAACTCACTTCCTTCACCATCTGAATCCTGAATCTTACAGCTCTGTGGTTGCTGAACCCCAGACTGTCTCCCACTAAAACATTAGCTACATTCTCCTTCATTCATCAGTACTAAGTCCATCATCACCCGTCCTTTAGTAAGTTCCCAGAATCAGTTCATGAAGGAGTGCTCCCTGTAGGGAGCGCAGCAACTCTCTTCTTCTTACTGATGTTGCTGCTGGGTTCTCCCAGTCCACATTGGATAGGTTAAAGTCCCCCACCAGCAACAGTTCCCCCTTGTGTGCTATATTTTGCACTGCCCATGTTAATTCCTTGTCCACTTCCTCTTCCTCTTCCTGCATAGGGGGCCTTTAGATCGCCCTAAACATATTCCTGCCCCTGACCGCTTTTCCAGTGTGACCCACAATACCTGTCTCCCCTTGTTCTTCCTGCCCTGTGCTCACCATTACACCATCCTTCATATAATATGCAACCCCCTCACCACCATATGAAAGGTAATGAAAAACTGTCTTTTAATGCTAAAAGCCATAATTGAATGTTTCTGCAACAGTTGCTGCCCTTTTTGCATTATTCCATGTATTCCTTTAAAAACAAGTGAGAATGATTTTTGTTGTTCCTTTTGTTAAGAGAAAGCAATGGCAGAGGATATTTTCATATATTGGTCCTCAAGTCCAGGAATCTGCTTCCTAGTGAAATAATTTATGCCACTTCTAAGTAGATGTTTAAATTTGAATATAAATGTGATTAACTTATTGCATGTAAATGTGATTAAGGTATTGCATTTTCTCTTTGTTTTTTGTTGTTTTTTGGTTTTTTCATATGCATGTATGAATTAGTCTTTTATTGTATTGTGCACTCTGGGTCATTCCTGAAAATACGACTTTAGTTTGGTGAACTAATATGGCTAACAAATCTCAAAGGAAATCAATAAATGGGAATAATATTATATCAACTTTCTAAACTGAGGAACCTACAGTAAGAATGGGTGTACATCATGTAACATATAGATAACTAGATAGATAGATAGATAGATAATAGACAGACAGATAGAAAGAATACACAATATGTAAGTATAATATGAGGGGAAATATGTCATTGAGGACATCTAGTTCACTAATAATGTTCAGAGGTGCTATACTATATTTGCCCTACATCACACTACTTTTTTTTTCTTTTTAATTTTAAGCTCAGATATGGCACACTTTCTCACATTTATCATCCAGTAAATTAACACTGGCTGTGTAAGATCTGTGCCTATTGCCATGTGCTCCTAAAAGTTTTGTTTTGCTGGACACTAGGCTATCTGTTTTACCCTTTATTTTATATCACTCTCAAGGAAGGGGTTCCAGAGCTTCTCAAAATCCTTAAACTTATTTTGCATTGTGTAAATACACCATGTCTGTCCAACAGCACACTACTTAACAGTCACTAATTTTATTAAATACATTAGGATAGTCATTGCATAAGACTGGACTGCATTTATGATCATTTTGTGAGTTTGCCCTTGTGTTTTTAGTTTCCCTTGTGTACATCTAATTTATGGTTCTCTGTCTTAAAATAATGTTAAGGACACCCCCCTTATCTGCCAGTAATCTTCATTCATGTGTTTACATATTTTTCATTTTTAGGACAACTTGACTGCCTTGACAAACACTGCAGTGAGGGATGCCTTGTTAAGTTCTGTTCTAAGAAAGCTGAGTTCATATTTCTACTGGTTTAATACACTTACTTGGCAGGACTGGTTTCAGAAGCATTTGATTTTGATACTTCCCAGCATCGACCACACTCTGCTTAATTATTTGCCTACTAATATTTCCTGCAACTCCTTCCATGAACTGTGAGTATTAGTGTTGAACTAAAATAAACTGATATGTTTAATTTTACAGGTGCATTTCTGAATAAGTAAAAAAGTATTAAAACTGTGCTGAACCTGAAAGTCACTTCTCCTGTAATGGCTGTTTTCTAAATAATTCATATTTTATTATTGTTCCTTCTTTACCTGTCTTTTAGTAAATACAATTTGGGTTTCTGATTTTCACTCTCATGCTTAGTATACAGCTGTGCAGAATCTGGAATTCTGCTGGTGCAGTTTGTGTAGGCTGACAATTCTGTTTATGAAATGCTTTCAGAATTTTGTTTTGAATTCAACGAAATACCAAAAAACATTTCTAAGTAAACTGCAGAATAATTTTCAATTAATTGTGGAAATAGAAACCACAGTTTATATAAACTACTAATCCACAAAAATGATTTCCCTTTGGAAATGTCAGAATTCTGCTACCAAGGTGAACTGGATGATTTAATGGATTCGCAGTGGTTGTGGAGCCTTTCACCTCAAAGTCACAGGTTCAAACCCAGCACATGTCGCTAGTGGCCATAAGCCATGATCACCTAAGGGCTGTCTAGTGGCCTATGTGAAATGAGTTGTGGTGGTTTCTGTCCAGTTCACAGTGGGAGGTGCCCGCATCACAAAACCACTAACATATTTGGCACTAATTGGTACCCTTGTTGGCAGTCTCACATGAGAGACCAAAGACTGAATGGGCATGGAATCTCTCACCTATTTGGTGGTTCTTCCATGGCAGGGTTGAGGCACATTAGTGGGGCAGTGTGGAAAAGCTTGCACTGTGCTCTCCCCTGCTGCACCTGTCATGTGGATAAGCAGAGACTTTCAGGTACCAGTGCTGTCAATCCAGTACCTTTCACAAGCACTAAATTTTCATGCAGAAAAAAACAACGTGCTATCAACAGAATTCTTTAGAATTGGGCAGAATTTTTTTCAGATTCTGTGGCATTCCATTCCACTGGCATTAGAAAATTCCATACAGCATAAAGTACCATTTTAGAACTGTATGTTGTAATTTAAGCCCCTTTTAACCTCAAAGTTCCATAGTGGAACCACAGATGGATTGTTCCAACAATGAAAGAGTGAAGCAACACAGAACCATAAAAGATCCCTTGGTCCATTGAGTCTTCCTATTCTTACCTAAATAATGATGCATGAAAGAGCCCTAGTGGTTGTTCACTTGCCTTTTCCCCCTCCCTCTGTAGTGCTATCTTTACTATCCCCTTGTATCTTTTCCACCCTTGTTTGAATCATCCTACTGATTTCACGAAGACATGCACTACATCACACAGTTCTAGAATGGTCCTTAACAGCACAGTTCAAATCAGAAACACACCATGAGTTTAATAAAAGGACAATGAATATGAAGCAAAAAAACTGGAACTATTATTGGAAAATCAGTGTTTACAGAAGACACGGACTTACAGGTTAAATGCAGTTCTCCTTGAAGTGACAATAAGAAAGATGTTTGAATTTGTGCATCTAAGGTTTGGGGAGTGGGTCTTTCACTTATATTGCTGTGTGCCTATGGTCAGGTGCCAGATGCACATACTGTACACATCACTTTAAGTACATTATTTGCTGTATAGTAAATACTGACTACAGTGATAAAAACTTATGCCAGTAAATGGCTATCTTCATGGTTTCATTCATAGTGATGTTCCTCAGTGGAATAACTATGGTTCAGTGGGAAAATAGTTTTTATAAGTACAGTATACTGTGTTTTGTCCATACATATGGGCAACTACGCAACATACCACACTGATTCATGATTCTGCTCTTGCCATTTTATCAGAGGATGTGGTCGATGCTTTAACTGTATATACTGCTCTTGCTATAGATTCTCTGCATTTTGGCTGCACAGCCAGGGTAAGCATCTAATTACCTTTTCAAGGCAAACAAGAAACATCAACACTCTTTACTGGAGACGGATAGGTAATGTGAATGATTAGGAAGTTTCAGTTCATAATGCCATATGTAAAAGGACAGGAACTCCAAGTCCTATTTTTAAAGTAGACTTACCGTACATACCGGTGACTCATCTGTTCGATGGTCTACCACCATCTCAGATGCTGCTGTACCCCTCGATTAAACACCTGCATGAAAAAATGACACATGCATCATTTTTTGAAGCAAGCTACTGCAAATCATGGCAGTTGTTATAAAACACCAGCAAGCCTTTAAAATAGCTGTGGGAAGATTGGGAGCATGTATATTTAGAACATGACCCACATGCTCAAATAACAGAACAAGAATGGACCTGTGGAAGGCTTGAGCAGTTGTGTTGCACTCGTGCTTCTTTGAAAATAAAAAAAAAAGATTAGGTGTAAAAACAAATTCAGTGAATGAGCTTTCTAATCAGAAAATATGTATAGAAAATAGCATCCATTATATAATAATGGGATTTTGATGCCCTAGATATAAAAATAGAGTTATATAAAAATAAGGATATGTATTCTAACCGTAACAGAGATAGTACAGTGACTAGTTAACAGAACTAAAGGGTAAACAGGGATGAGAGGAGGCACTGTGGGCCACCCTGGAGACTGGAAATGACACTACAATCTGCACAGGGGTTGAATACAGACCCTTGTCTCAGGGGAGGAAATGGACAAGGAAATTATAGAAGGCATCCTTAGGATGGCAGAAAAAGGGGAGATACTGTTGATGGGAGACCTGAATATGCCAGATGTTAACTGGAGTACCTTTGCTGCAGCCACAACCAAGAGCAGGGTCATTCTCAATGCCCTACAGGGGGCATGTCTCAGACAGTTAGTGTTGGAACCCACTCAAGAGGGAGCAGTCTTAGACCTGGTATTCTCAAATGGGGATGGAGAGAGGATCTCAGATCTAGAAGTGGGTAGCCATCACAGAACAAGTGACCACCAAACTGTGTTTCAAAATAAACACAGTCGCAGAGTCAAGCCATCCAAAAGTGAGGGTACTGGACTTTAAGAGGCCTGACTTTGTCAAAATGGGAGAGTGCCTTAGAAAAGCACTAGCAAACAGGCAAGAAGGAGGGGTAGTGGAACAATGGGGAAACATCAAAACAGCCATCACAGAGTCAACAAGCCTTTGTGTGAAGCAAATAAACAAATCAAAACAAAAGAAAAAAACACTATGGTTCTCAAAAGAGGTGGCAGGGAAGGTGAGGGAGAAAAATATAGCATTCAGGAAGTATAAGGAAACACAAAAGGAGCAGGACAGAGAACTATACCAGTTAAAGCAGAAGGAAACAGGGAAGACAGTCAGAATAGCAAAGGCCCAAACTGAGGAAAAGATAGCCAACTCGGTTAAGAAGGGGGATAAACCTATTATAGGTACATTAGAGAGAGAAGAAAGACCAAGGGACTGATAGTGAGGCTTAAAAAGGGAGGGCGGGTGGGTGGGCAGAGAGGACAGGAAAAGCAGGGATAGTGAATGAATACTTCTGCTCAGTATTCACAAAAGAAGAGGAGAGGGAGGTACCTAATCCAATTAATAGAAGCACTATGGATGGGGGGTCGATAACAGTCCTTTCACAGAAGAAAGGGTTCTGAAAGAACTCCTAAAACTGAAGGTGGACAAAGCAATGGGGCCTAATGGGATTCACCCCAGAATTCTAAAAGAACTAAGGGGAGAGCTAGTGACACTACTGACTACCCTTTTTAACAAATTATGGGAGGATGGGGTGGTACCTAAGGACTGGAGGAGGGCAGATGTGATTCCCCTTCAGAAAAGAGGGAGCAAAGCAGAGGCAGAAAACTACAGACCTGTTAGTTTGACTTCAGTGGTAGGGAAAATGATGGAATCACTTCTGAAAGAAAGAATTGTTGAGTACCTAGAGGCCAGAGGGGCACAAGATGCAAGGCAGCATAGATTCACAGCAGGAAGGTCATGTCAAACAAATCTAATAGATTTCTTTGACTGGGTGACCAAAGTAGTAGACCAGGGAGGGGCTGTGGATATGGTCTGCCTAGACTTTAGCAAGGCATTTAACACAGTCCCACACAAAAGATTAATAAACAAATTAGCAAGCCTGGGAGTGAGTCCCAGGGTGGTAGTCTGGGTAAAAAATTGGTTGGACAACAGGACACAGAGGGTAATAGTAAACAGAGTCCACCCCAAAGAAAGTGGGGTTACTAGTGGAGTACCTCAGGGTTCAGTACTGAGTCCGGTCCTTTTTAATGCCTTTATAAGTGACATAGCAGAGTGACTGGAAGGAAAAATATGCCTCTTTGTAGATAACACAAATATCTGCAAGAGGGTTGATACACAAGGTGGGTGGAAAGGATGAGAAGGGACTTGGTAAGGTTGGAGGAATGGTTGAAGGTACAGCAGCTTAGATTCATTGCAAAGAAGTGCAAAGTAATGCAACTGGGAAACAAATCTCCAAGGGAAGAGTACACAGTGGGGGGGGGGAGTATTAACAACAACAAAAATGGAAAAGGACCTGGGGGTAGTCATATCAGATGACCTAAAGGTAAGCAAGCAATTTGAGATGGCAGTAAGGATGGCTGGGGGGATACTGGGATGTATAGGGAGAGGCAACACCAGTAGAAAACAGGAAGTTGTCATACCTCTCTACAGACAGTTGGTGAGACCCCATCTAGAGTACTGCGTGCAGTTCTGGAGACCCACTCTCCACAAGGACATAGACAGGATGGAGGCAGTCCAGAGGAGAGCAACTAAAATGGGGCAGGGTCTGCAAAAGAAGCCTTACAAAGAGAGAATAGAGGAGCTTAATGTGTATACCCTTGAGGAAAGGGGGGGCATGATAGAAACATTTAAATACCTAATGGGAATCAACAAAGCCCAAGAGGTAGCATCTTTCAGAAAAAGAGATGTGCAAGAACAAGGGGACACAATTTGAAGATAGAGGGAGAACGGCTCAGGGTTAATGTGAGGAAGTATTTTTTAACAGAGAGGGTGGTGCATGCATGGAACCGCCTTCCTGAGGAGGTTGTGGGGTCAAAAACAGTAGGAGAATTCAAGAATGCATGGAACAGACATAAGGTAATTCTAATGGGGGGTTGGAAGAAGTAGTCTGTTGGTTACCTAGGATCTGCAGCTTATCCAAAAGTTGGGGAAATGGGCAGACTAGGTAGGCTAAGTGGTCCTAATCTGCTGTCAAAGTCTATGTTTCTATGTTTCTACAGAACTGTAAGTCAGGGGCTCCAATTTTAAAGGAGCCTAAAGAAAAAAACTTGAAAGCAACATGCTTTTCATTTACCCAGATGAGTATAGCACCATTCTTTGTAGGCATGTTTACACTGCCACATTTGCATCGCTGCAGCAGCAGTACAAAAGTGGCCATGTGGACACTTACCATAGTATGTCAAGTTGTCCACTGATCTTTCCCAGAGCCGGTACTGGAGTAGGGATGGGTTCTGGGGCTAGCGGCTTAAGCAGTCATGAGCACAGGCTGCACAACTCACTCCAGCACACAGTGCATGCTGACATCCATGAGTTGCTGACTGCCCCGTGACTGATGGCCCCTCTCCAGTACACCTTACAACAGCACTGAGAGGGGCCATGTATACACTCTGTAGGATCATCTCTGCTCATTCTGGAAAGAGCAGCACTAGGGATCAGAGACATCACTTAGGGGATGTAAATGTGCTTTAAATGTTATCATTAGTAGTGTTTTGTTTATTGAGTTACCAAAAATCATGCCTCCATGTTCAGTGTGAGGACCTCCATGATTTCATTGATTCTGCTTCTGCCTTCAGACCCTGGTCACAGGATGAACCAAATATTGTATGATTATAATGTAGGCCCTAGCTTAAACAGCTATCCTTTGTAAAAGAATAGGTAAGGCTAGATACATTTTATATAAAAGACACCCATCCTGGAGGCTCTGGGTGCTAAACAAATTAAAATCACATACAAAATAATGCCAACAATACAATAAACCTGATAATAAATATACTGCATGTAACTCATTATTATTAAATGCATAAATAAGTTCTCAAAAATAAATTCCAAAAATGAAATATATAACCAGGGACAGAAATTAAGGCACAGAAGTCAGCCACAAGATAGGACGTTCCATGTCATAACAGCGATCACAAAACAGCGATTGCTATTATGGCAAGTGCACATTGCAAAAAAATAATTTCATTGATGCGCACTGCAGTGCACTGAAAATCTGCATCCGAGACCTACAGGTCTCATTTTTAATGTATGGGGCTTTGTCCCCCGCACCACCCTACTTATGGATTCTCAACTCCAGGGGGGTGCATGTCAGGAGGGGGCAAAACATGGGGCAATGCATGCTGGCAGGTGGCAAAAAAAAAAATGCATGAAGCAGGACTGGAACCTGGTACCCCACACCTGCCAGCCGACCACCCTCCACATGACGCCAGCAATTCGGCTCAGCAGCTGCTTGCCACAACCCCTCCTGCATACCATCCCTCCTCCAGGTCTCCCCCCCCCACCCGCAAGCATGAGTGTGTATATCCGTGAGTTCCTGTCACTGTTTTCACTAACCCCAGTATCCGGTTGCCCTTCTCCATAGATAGCTGTAATCACAGTCACCAAGACTGAGTTGCTGGTTTTCTAGGCACTCAATCTCAGTCGCTATGGTCATGGACTACCAGATAGGATTATAAATCAAAGTCAGGGAAGGCCTGATTATACAGGAAGGCTTTGAGGCGGGCTTTGAAAACCTCAACTGAAGGGGTCTCTCTCTTACAGCTGGAGGTAACGAATTCCACAGTATGTTGCCGGTGACACTAAATCCTCAGTCACCGGCTATTTTTCACCTTATCCTGGGAATCACAAGGAGGCCCCTGGAGGAGGAGGAGGAGCTAAAGGAGTGGACTAAGATAGCAGGTATAAGAAGACCCTCAGGTAACCAGGACCCAGGCCATGTAGGGCCTTAAAGGTGAGCAAGCCCAACTTAAAGAGGACCCTCCACCTGACCGGCAGCCAGTGCAGTTCATGCAGCACCGAAGTGATGTGACAGTACTTTAACTGTCCTATCAGCAACCTAGCAGCTGCATTCTGCACCAGTTGCAGCTGGCGGTGGGTACATCCAGAGACCCTGAGATAGAGCACATTATAGTAATCAAGCCTAGACATCACAAAGGTGTGAACCAAGGTGGGGAGGTCCAGGGGTGGAACTAGGGGCTTTATCCTGGTGATATTTCTCAGATGATAAAAACTGGTATGAACAATGGATGACACCTGAGACTCAAGTGTCAGTCTACTGTCGAGAATGATGCCCAGATCACGCACCCTAGAGAAGGCCTTCAATGGTACAGACCCAAGAAAAAGCCCCATTTCTGCACCAGAGGCCATCCTATGATGCCCTCTGTTTGACTCCACCACCAGTACCTCTGTTTTATTTGAGGTTCAGTCACAACCAGCTGGAGGTCATCCAGGCATTGATCTCAGCAAGGCAGGTGTTTAGCACATCCATGTCCCAGGGGCAAAGGAATGATACAGCAGGGTATCATCAGCAAAGCAATGAAAACCCAAGCTGTACTTTCTAATGAGCTCTCCCAGGGGCAGCATGTACATGGCAAACAACATCGGTGACAAGACCAAACCCCGGGGTACTCCACATGACAAGAAGCTAGGAGAGGATGAAAAATTACCCATCACTACCCTTTGCCTCCTGCTGGTGAGAAAAGACTCAAGCCAGCAGATGACAGTGCCAGCAAATCCACAGAATTCCTCCAGGTGGTCAAGTAACACATGATGATTCACTGTGTCAAATGCTGAGGAGAGATCAAGAAGAATGAGAATTGTCCTCTCCCCATGATCTCTCACCCTAAGGAGCTCATTAGGCACCTGAACTAAAGCAGTTTCTGTGCTATGCCTTGCATGAAACTCAGACTGTAGAGGTTCTTATACTGTAGATCATGGGCCATGAGGTGCTCCTCAAGCTGAAGCACCACCACCTTCTCCACAATCTTCCCCAAGAATGGAAGATTGGAAATGGGACGGTAGTTTGCCTTCATGTCAGAGCCCAAAGATGGTTTCTTCAGAAGGGTTTCACCAATGCCTCCTTCAAGTCATCAGGAAAGACCCTCCTCTGACAAGGAACACAGGACAATCAAGGCAAACACCGGACCAATGAGTCAACACATGTCATTAAGAAACATGTGGGCACCAGGTCCAGTTCACAAAAGGTGTGCCACAGCTTGGAAGCAACCTCAATGACCTCCACCACCTCCGCTGGTCGAAACTCGCCCAACTAGACGGAGTGCTCTCTAGACACCCATGGTGACCACTGTTGGCCAAAATATGGCTCACTGGTGGAATTCCCTGCCAGATAGCAGACACCCTGTCTGAAAAGATCCCAGCAAACTCTTTGCATAAAGCATTCAAAAAAGCTTTTTTCGGCTGTAGAAAGGAAAAATGGAGAAGCTGTCCACAGTCCAAAAGAGCACAGTTGGTCAGTTCTTCCTGGCAGCAATCTCCCTGGACAGGAATTCTGCCTTCTTATGGTTGATTGCCCCCTGGTACACACCACAGTGTGTACGCAGGGCAAGTTTGTCCACCTGCAGCCCGGTCTTCTGCCAGCAGCTCTGTAATCTCCGACCCATAATCATCATCGCCTTGAGCTCCCCATCATTCCAAGAGGACCTCAAGTGAAAGGGTTTGGGTCATACATGGACCACTGCAAGGGAGTTGAGCACACCAGACATCGCCTTATTATAGGTAGCAACTGCTGCGCACACACCCCCAATGCATGCACTCTCCACACTAGATAGATCAGCCACCACCAGAAAACCTTCAGGAGTCAAGCCCCTCAAAGGATGGTAGCTAACCATCTCAGCAAGGGGAGGGCTCTTGGGGGCAACCCCGAACAAGAACTTCACCATGCGATGATCACACCAAATGACCCAATCAGTCCTGAAGTCCTGAGCTTATTTATCTCAAACCCCAGTGAGAAGACCAGGTCCAACATATGACTGCCCTGGTGGGTCATGGAAAAAACTTCTTGTGTTAGGTCCAGAGATGATACAATCTTGTGGAAGTTGTAACCAAGCCGAGAAGATTTGTCATTGGCCCAAACATTGAAGTCCTCCAGCACTAAACATCTGGGGGCCACCAATGTTTCACTGATGACGAAGTCAGCTACCTCCTGCAGGAATTCTCTTGCCACCCCAGTGGGGGTGGTAAATCAGGAGAATCTGGCAACCTTGGATGGAGGCAGTCCAGAGGAGGGCAACTAAAATGGTGCAGGGTCTGCAAGAGAAGCCATACGAGGAGACACTAAAGGAACTTAATATGTATACCCTTGAGGAAAGGAGGGTGAGGAAGGGACATGATAGAAACTTTTATGTACCTCAGTGGAATCAACTGTCCAACAGGGTAGCATCTTTCAGAAAAAGAGATGTGCAAGAACAAGGGGACACAATTTGACGCTAGAGGGGGGACAGCTCAGGGGCAATGTGAGGAAGTATTTTTTCACAGAGAGGGTGGTGGACACATGAAACAGCCTTCCTGAGGAGGTTGTGGGGTCTAAAACTGTGGGAGAATTCAAGAATGCATGGGACAGACATAAGGCAATTCTTGTGGGGGGGTAGGAAGAGATAGGCTGTTGGTTAATTAGGATCTGCAGCTTATCCTGGAGGTAGGGAAATGGGCAGACTAGGTGGGCTAAGCTGTCCTTATCTGCCATCAAAGTCTATGTTTTTATGTTTCTAACCTGCGCCTGGACCCCCACAAACAGCTACACTCTCAAATGAATCTGGTACTCTCACTGGGTGCAGGGTCAAGCCTAGTTCAGATCTAAAACATATGGCTATCCCCCGCCCCTGCTTCCACTCTGGGACAGTGCACCATGGTATACCCAAGCAGGACAGCAGCCTCTAGAACCAGGCCAGCATCATCACCAATCCAAAACTCTGTGATGCAAGTCAGATCAACCGAAGAAATCAAGTCCGCAGTAATTGCGGTCTTGTCGAGCCATGACAGTGGGCATGTACATATGCATATGCACATGCCCAGTGTCACGGCTTGACTCTGAGATCATGTCGTCTGCAAGTTTTAGCCCTCAGTTTTCAAAAACCACCACTTCCCTGGGTTCAGCTGTGTTTAAACTATCAAAAGATTCCTTTAGCTGAACTCTGGTCTGAAGACCCATCCACGAACCTTCTGGAGAAAGCCTGACAGAACATTCTGCATGATGCTAGCTGCTTATACAGCCAAATAGAAAACCACAAAATGCAAGTACCACTATGCACTCCCAAGGAAAGAGGGATCGCGGTCACAATGAAACACAATCAGAAAATGCAAAATGGTGGCATTCATATGTGCGCAGCAATACCGATCTGGCTGCTGTGCACACACCACCAATGGCTGAGATTTGGCTGTGTGAAGGAGGCTTTAAACCCCCAAGCAGCTACAGCAATGGGGTTAACTGGTGACAAAAGGTGTACTGTAAAAATACATTGCTGTTCTGCTGCAGTGTGCACTGCTCGCCTGCCATTCCACTTGCATCACTGCCAACAGCCAATAGCCATTTATACACATGGCATTGAGGAGCATTGCAAGGCCATTACAGAGCTTCATTTTTGTCCCCACTGTATTTCCACAAAGTCACCATCAGTCTAAACAACAGGAGAAGGCTCTCAGTTACCGCCAGGCTCCCTTTGCATGACAATTCTAGTTTTCTTCTCTCAGAGTCACAAAACTCATTGCTGTACTCTCCAAAGAAGCTCACAGTATACAAGTTGGGCTTGGGTTAGAAGGAACAACTGGAACCAGACACTGACATGAAGTGGGTAACAGACAGTAGATACCGACAGTATTGTTACTCATGGCATCTTTGGGGTGTACTAATGTGGCACTTTTGAGAGACACCAAACAACTGTAGTAGTAGTAGTAGTAGTAGCAGCAATAGTAGTAGGAGCAGTACTAGCAGTAGTAGTTCTAGTACTAGTAGTAGTAGTAGTACTAGTTGTAGTAGTAGTACTAGCAGTAGTAGTTCTATTCATTTATGGAACCCTTTCCTGGAGGCCCAGCTGTAGTCAGTGTGATCACTTAAATAGAATCCACCGACAGGTGAGGCAGGCAGTGTACAGGATGGGAACAGTACAACATGTGGCTGTACCATTACAGGCAGAGAGGCATGTTTACATGCCAGAAAAAAACACCTGCAATGATACATGATCCCACGAAAACGGAGATCGTTCTACGTCACAATGCAGCCATCTAAAACAATCCTCTTATTGTTTACACTGCCTGACCTGCACCATAGCAACTCATCTGCACCTCTCACAACAGTGCAGATCAAGTATTGTAAATGGGCCTAAAGAAATAGACAGAGTTTTCAATGTGTGGGGTTGCAGGTCTCCTTCATATCACACCAATACCACTTAAGCCATGTTTACACATCCATTGCAATGTAACTTCTGCAATGCTTTAACTTGTATGGACCGCTGGGTACAAGTAAATGTTTCCTCCACATGGTCCCACTGAGGGCTGATGCAAGCTGCACTGGAGAGGGACCAAAAGTTCATGAGTGGCTGGGCAGTCAGTGTCATTGGCAGTGACGTTAGGCCTGCTAAAAGAGAAAGGGTACAGAAAACTTTAACTTCCTCCGGATAATAACAGGCAAGGTGCCAACTGCCCCTGTTCACCTTTGCATGGATTTTGCATAGTTTCAAAGTACTGCATAACTATCTGTGTACAGTATTTTTAGAATGCCCCCACCACACACATATGCTTCTTATACAAAATGTGTAGTGGGTTGTGGGCTCCAACCCTAAGGCTTTTGTAGCTACAAATGTAAATATCAGCAGTTACTTGCTCCCGGATCATTGGTGAATATGACTGTCCCTGTTAGACTGGAGTGAGAGGCACAGCCTGGCCACATGGCTGCTTATGTTGTTCACTCCGATCAATGTCCCCAATTTTCCAGCAACTCCTGGAGTGGTACAGTGATTGACTTTCTGCGATCCAATAAGTGTCTACACAGCAGCCTTTGCACCACAGCAGCACAAGCACTCACGTTGCTCTGGTGCAAATGTAGGCATGTCAATGGGGCTTTCATCTGTGATACTGGTCAGGTCACATAACCTCTCTATGACTTAGTACCCCTGAAGTACAGATAGCTAGAAACAGATCACTACTGAAAACCAAAGAAACTAAGATAGAGCATAAATGCAGCACTATCCCGGGTAAATAATTCTAGAAATAAATTTTGTGTTACTGAGCTAGTTAGTAACCCTACACATTTAACGTGCAAATTGCTGACTACTCCATGAAGTTTATAAAGATGTATAGCAGTGGATTCAAATAAACTATGTCAAAGTGTATATCAATTTTAATCTTTTTATTAGAGTTAAAGGCCTGGATAATGTATATGAAGAGCTATCCGATGAAGGCAGGAATGATGTGTACAACTACTTTAGGATATACTTATATTGGCAAGCTAGCCCAGCAGGTAAGATCCCATATATTATATACTATGTGACCATCCCCCATCATTAAGAAACCTTGTGCATCAAAAATAATAAAATGTGTTGTAATTTATGTGAATGAGAGTGTAGGGTATATGACTGATTTCTGTTTTTTTTTTTTTTTTCAAGAATGCTTACGTTTTTTAATATTTTTTTTTCAACTTTATTTCCTCCAGTCACGGCCCCATGGACCTCTCTTAGGCATCCAAGTCTGTGTCCTGCCTGCCAGAGACCCCCCCAAGCTGTACCTCCTCTCTTCCCCTCCTCCCTACAGCTGGTACCCCTGGTCTAACCCTCCCAGGGTGGGTCGCCCTACTCCTCATGGGCGCTCTTACAGACAGACTCAAGCTGCAGGGTAGGATCAGCTGTGGAGGACCTGGAAGATCAGTCAGGGTTGGCCCAGCGATGGGCATGGGGGATCTGGTGCTGTCATCTATCCATGGCACCATTGTTTACCCTGTTCTTGTGTGCCCCTGGAGCTCGGACGTGCAATGACGTCCAGTTTGGCTGGTGCACAATCCCATGCACCCCCGAATGACATCCGCCGCAGCTCCAATCCCCAGCAACTTGTGGCCATGCACTGTAGTGCCTCCAGCCTCCGCTAGAGGTCACAGTGCAGCAGCAGGTGGATCCTCCCTCCCTGGGGAAGGAGAGAAGTCCTAGGGACGCTCAATCCTATCCCCTCCCTGCCGACCCCCCGACAACCTGGGCTCTTTCCCGAACCTGGGTCACCAACGTGGCACGAGGTGTGGCGTCCAGCACCTCAACCATCAGCGCCACTGGGTTGGCTTCATTTTTTAGTATTAATCAACATAAATTTTTGCAAGTCAGGAAAGCAGGTCCTACTTTTGTCACTTACGAACTTTCTTTATGTCTCACAAGCCCTCTTTCCTAATTTTTACTAGTTAGGAAAGAGGGAGAAATAAGATGAAAACACTCCGATTACATAAAAAAGTACCCTTTGTAGCACAAACTGGAGTTTTCATGTAAATTGTGTGAAAACAAAAGATCATTGTGTAGTTTGTGAGGAAAGTGCCATTTTTACCATGAACTAGAGTTTTTATGCGAGCTGCATGAAAGCAAAAGATCATGATAATGCTTGTGTGAAAACAGGTGCCTTTTGTGAAATGAACTGCAGCCACTGGGTGTCTAACCCCAATGGTTTGCTGAGAGTACCCTCCTTTACGACACCAGGACCCCAACCCTGAAGTCAGACATTAATAATTTATAAATAGAAAACATATGACCACCCAGAGCCTATCTCCAGTGGCCATTAGTTCAAGAACAATTCCCTCCCCACCTACCCACATACTAAAAGTATGTGGACACTGGGAACTGTGCTGCACGATCTGCACTAGCTGCCTATTCAATGGCAGATCACCTTTAAGGTAGGTCTATTGACTTACAAAGCCCTACACGGACAGGGTCCTTATTACTTGAAAGAGCTCCTGGTTCCCTCAACCCCTCTGTGACAGCTCCGCTCGGCTGACGAGGGGTTGCTGAAGATTCTGAGGGTAAGTTTAAAGTCATCTGGTGTGCGTGCCTTTGGGTTTATAGCACTTACCCTCTGAAATTCTCTGCCCCATCAGCTTTGGGAGTGCAGGACAGTGGAGTGTTTCAAGCGGGCACTGAAGACCTTTTTGAGGGGAAAAGCCTACTCTGTATTCTCTTGATTTTATCTCTATTTATTGTGTTTGGTTTTATTTGATTGTACAGTGCCTTGATATGTGAAAGGCGCTATATCAAATAAATTTATTATTATTATTATTAACCCAACTCTGATGGCTTGCTAAGGGTCACACCCTTTTTGACACCAGAATCCCGACTCCAGTGTAGTTTGCAAAATCACTGAACTTCCCCAATTTCCCTCATTGCAGTTCCTTAATCCCCTATTTCACTGTTCCTCAATGTCCCTCCTTGTAGTTCCTCAATGCCCCTCAATGTGCTCCTCCACCTCTAGGTAAGAGAACAAAGTGAGAAAACATAATTTCCAAAACAAGGACTTAGGTTATTTTAAGGGAAATAATGGGTGTCTGAAACAAGACTTAGGAGTGATTTGGCAAGGATACAAACGACAGTACATGCGACAGGTGGTAAGAACCCCAACCCTCAAATTTTGAAACAAAAATGTTATGGATCTTAGCACAGAGGTCAGCTCATAAATAAAGATACAAGTCTGGCACAGTAAGCTTCCCTGAGCATCTATTTCACGAGTGGCCTGCAGGGCTACTCACAAATCAAACCATGGATCTGGTGCGGTGAGTATTGCTACAGTATGTAGCTACATTCTGAGTGGCCCATAGTGCCACTGCCACTGATGAAGCAAGCTACGGGCCTGCTGCTGTGAGCATTACCATGCACCTGCTTCATGAGTGGCATGCAGGAACACTCAACAACAGGCTACAGGCCTGGTGCAATGAGTATTACTATGCACCTGTTTCATGAGTGGCACGCAGGGACACTCAACAACAGGCTACAGGTCTGGTGCAATGAGTATTACCATGCACCAGCTTCATGAGTGGCATGCAGGGACACTCAACAACAGGCTACAGGTCTGGTGCAATGAGTATTACCATACACCTGCTTCATGAGTGGCACACAGGGACACTCAACAACAGGCTACAGGCCTGGTGCAATGAGTATTACCATGCACCTGCTTCATGAGTGGCACACAGGAACACTCAACAACAGGCTACAGGTGTGGTGCAATGAGTATTACCATGCACCTGCTTCATGAGTGGCACGCAGGGACACTCAACAACAGGCTACAGGCCTGGTGCATGAGTATTACCATGCACCTGCTACCATGAGGCAACATGACACTCAACAACAGGCTACAGGTGTGTTGCAATGAGTATTACTCATGTACCTGCTTCATGAGTGGCACGCAGGGACACTCAACAACAGGCTACAGGCCTGGTGCATGAGTATTACCATGCACCTGCTTCATGAGTGGCACGCAGGGACACTCAACAACAGGCTACAGGCCTGGTGCATGAGTATTACCATGCACCTGCTTCATGAGTGGCACACAAGGACACTCAACAACAGGCTACAGGTGTGTTGCAATGAGCATCACTAAGCAATTGCTTCATAAGTGGCCTACAGAATCACTCATGAGGTAAGCCACAGATCTGGTGTGGTGGATGTCACTAAACAGTGACTTCAGGAGTGGTCCATAGGGCAGTCACAAATCCAGTTTTACTAATGGTGCAGTGAGCATCACTTTGAAGATACTTTTTAAGATAGCTTTTCCAAAAGTAAGAAAATTGGTTGCAAAGAAGTATGCAAATGCACCACTTCAGTTGAAACCCACAGCATACAAAGTAAAGAAATGAAATATTAGAGTTGGAAGTCTCTGTAACCTTAGCAAATAACTGGTATGGGTTTCTTCTGGGTTTCAGCAATTTTGCAATGGAGGGCTGACATTCCCCTAATATCAACACTGTCTTTTTATTGTTACACAAAGTAAATGCTCACCAGTGCTGGATATAGAGAGTGCCAATATTAGGGGAATGCCAAATCTGCATTGCATGATCACTGAAAAGCCAAGCAACACGACACCACTGATTCAGCAAGGTTTCAGAGACTCAAACACTAATTTTTTTTTTCTTTTGTCAGCTTTTAGTTTTAATCCTAATAGATGCAGCAGCATGGCTCACACATTTGGATAAGGTGCAACCAGAGAGTAATTCACTCCCCAAACACCACCCCCTAGCCTCACCCCATTTTAGACTAAATTTATGCCAAGGAAACCTTTAAAAGTGAAGCAAATCCTTTCTATATTGTTGAATACCTTGACTTTAATCCATGCCAGTCACGTATTCTGAAAGGCTCTGACCAGTATCTAATCAATTATATAGAAATATAGAGACTGTTGGCAGATAAGTACTGCTAGGCCCATCCAGTCTGCCCGCAGGTCCTATACACTGTATGTGGCCACTAACGCTATGTGATCGATGGCTTTTCATCACTCCCTCCCCTCCCAAGCTTCCCTTGTGCCTGTCCCAGGCATGCTTAAACCCCTCCACTGTGCATGCCCCTACTACCGCCCATGGTAGACTATTCCAAGCATTGACTACCCTTTCTGTATAGAAAAACTTTCTCACATTACCTCTTAATCTACCCCCTTCCAGTTTCATATTATGCCCCCTTGTTCTAGTACTTTTTCTACATTGGAAAAGGTCCCCCACCTGCACCTTGATTATGCCTTTGAGGTATTTGAAAGTTTCAGTCATGTCTCCTCTCTTCCATTGAGTATATATTGAGGTCCCTTAGTCTCTCCTCATATGTTTTGTGGTACAAGCCCTGCATCATCTTTGTTGCCCTTCTCTGGATAGACGCCACCTTATCTATGTCCTTGCACAGATGTGGCCTCCAGAACTGCACACAGTACTCCAGGTAAGGCCTTACCAATGTTTTATACAATGGCATCACCACCTCCCACCTTCTGCTAGTGATACCCCTGCCTATGCACCCCAGCATGACACTGGCCCTCCCTGCCACCTTTGTACACTGCTTTGATACCTTAAGGTCATCAGAGATGATAACCCCTAGGTCCCTTTCCTCTTTGGTGAAAGTTAGCTCCTTCCTCCCCAACCTGTAGCTCTCCCCAGGGTTCCCTCTACCCAGGTGCAGTATTTTGCACTTCTTTGCATTGAACTTCTGTTGCCACATCTCCAACCATTTTTCAAGCTCCTCCAGGTCCCTCTTCATTTTCTGCACCCCTTCTGGAGTATCCACCCTGTTGCAGATCCTGGCATCATCCGCAAACAGGTAGAACTTTCCTTCAAGCCCCTCTGCAATGTCACTAATGAAGACATTGAACAGGACTGGTCCTAGTACTGATCCCTGTGGTACCCCACTGGACACCCCCCCAACCTAGATTGTACACCATTTACCACCACCCTCTGTCTCCTCTCTGTTAACCAGTTCCTAACCCAGTTCACCACCTTGTCTCCCATGCCCAGACTACCCATCCTTTTAATCAGCCTTCTATGTGGGATGGTGTCGAAGGCTTTGCTGAAATCCAGGTAGGCGATGTCTACTGCCCCTCCTTGATTTATTTCCCTCATCACCCAATTAAAAAAATCTATTAGATTTGTTTGACATGACCTTCCTGCTGTGAATCCATGTTGCCTCAGATCCTGAGCACCACTGGATTCCATATGTGCTACTATCCTTTCTTTCAGCAGTATCTCCATGATCTTTGCCACCACTGAGGTGAGGTTGACTTGCCTGAAGTTCCCCGCCTCCTCCCTACTGCTGTTTTTGTGCAGTGGGACTACATGTGCCCTCCTCCAGTCCTCTGAACAACACCCATGTTGTTGTTTTTATATTTAAATAGAATACTTTATTGAAGATTAATATTCATACATACATACATGTATTCATACATACTGGAAACAGTATACAGAACCATACATGCTTGTGATTAGAGTAATAAAAATGAAGTAAAGTAGTGCACAGTTGGGTGAGTTGCTCCCTCAACATTTGGGGCCAATTCTGGGTCGTGGAAGGAAAGATGGTGGCCTAGGGGGCAGTATAGGTCCTGGCAGCAAGGGTAGTGGTGGTTGCTGGGGGTTGCTGCCTTGTTTGCACCAAAGACCATGCATTGCTTGTTACAGGCTAGCAAGAAGAGCATCTAGCATGCCCCAGTGTTGTTGGAAGCATTGCAGCACATGCCTCATGTGGCAAAGCATTTTCTCTATTCGCAGGGCTTCCAGGATTGCGTTGTGCCACTCTGCAAAGGATGGGGTTTTATAGTCCAGCCAGTGCCTTAATAATGATTGTTTTGCAATTGCAGAGATGAGGTGGATATAAAACATTCGGTTACCAAGAACTCCATCCAAGTCAAGGCATAATAGGCAGGTCTGGGGGGAGAATGATTTTCTCAGCCTGAGTAGCGGGTCAAGTTTTGATTGGATCTCTTGCCATAGGGGTTTGGCTTTGGGGCAGTCCCATAGCATGTGCTTGAGGGTGCCTCTCTCTGAATGGCATCTGCTGCATCGGTCTGAGTGGAGTTTATGCATTTGGTGTAATCGAACCAGAGTGAAATACAGGTTATGGTTGATTTTATATTGCATAAGCCTCAGACCATCACATTTGATGTATTTGTATGTTCCTTTCCACATAGGTTTTGTAGTTTTTGGGTTTTCCAGTTCTGGGAAAACTGTTTGCCAGTAGATGCATGCTGCAAACTTGTTACCTGTGGTGAGGGATAGGAGGGCCTTGTATATCTGTGATATGGCATGGCGCTGGGAGGCCAGATTTTGTTGCTCATCCCATTTTCTGAAGTTGCTTGTGAAACATGGTCTGGGACCAAGGGAAGTGGACAACATGTGCTGGATCTGGAGAAGGAGAAAGAAAGAGGTGGGTGTTGGTTTCATTTTCTGATGTAGGGCTTGTATGGGTATCAGAAAGTTGTTTTCTATGGTGGACCTGAGGGGGGAAACACAGTTCCACCTAGAAAGTTGTAGGGAATGACTTTCTTCTGGATTTTAAAGTTGGGGTTGTCTTGTAGTGGCTGTGCTGTGTCCAGTAGAGGTTGGGTAGCTAGTAGGTTATGTAATTGTTGGCAAACCTTGCTGTCTGTGCCGATGGGGGTATGTTTTAGAGCTGGGGCGATATCCCCATATGGCACACTAGTGAGTGCTCAGATGTTGATGTTGTTGGAGCAGCAGAGATCCATCTCCATCACCTTCTAGTGAGGGGTGTAGTCCTCTGCTACCTCGGTCTCGACTGTGCCCCTCCAGCAGAGAAAGTGGCTGGCGTGACTCACAAGATAATATAGCCAGAAGTTTGGTAGTTGTAGACCCCCCCTGTTCTCTGCTGGAGGCTAGTTTGTTATAGGCTTTCCTGGGGGATTTGCCATTTCGAAGGAAAATAGTTAGGACAGAGTGAAGTTGAGTGAACCAGGAGTTAGAAAGTACACACCCCATCATGCTGATCAGGTGTAGGAGCCTGGGGAGTATATTCATTTTTATAACGTTGATGTGGGCCCATAAGGTAAGTAGGAGTGTGAACCATCTGTCAGTGTTTAGTTTGATTTGGGCCTTAGCTGAACTGAGGTTCTTATGTATTGTTTGACCTGTGGTTCTGGAGACCCAGATACCCAGATATTTGAGTGAGTCTTGGCACCATGTGCCTGTCCAGTTTGGAATGAGGGCTTTGTAGGTATGGTTGTTTAAAGGCATCAAAGATGGTTTCACGAGGTTCAGTTTATAGCCTGAGTGACAGTCAATGTTTTTTAGTAGCTGCAAAGTAGCATGGATGGATCGGTCAAGTTCTGTGAGGTGGAGGAGTATGTTGTCTGCATAGGTCGAGATCTTACATGAGCGATTAGCAATGTGCACGCCCTGTATGGATTTGTTTAGGTTGATGCTTCTCATGAGGGGGTTCTAGGTAGAGGTTAAAGAGGTGTGGGGATAGGGGGCATCCTTGTCGGGTACCTCTGCATAGGTTGAAAGGTGTTGAGGTGACATTGTTTCAGGTTACTCTGGCTGATGGGCAGGAGTAGAGGAGTTTGAGACAGTATATGAAGTCTTGGGGGAACCCAAAATCCTATAGAGTAGTGAATAGGAAGGGCTAGGAGACCCGATCAAAAGCTTTTTCAGCATCCAGGAAGAGCAGGATTGCAGGCAACTGGCTGTCTCCGGAAGCAGCCATGATGTGGGCCAGTTTTCATAATTGGCCAGAAGCAAGCCTCTCTTGCATAAAGCCCACTTGCTCTGGGCCTATGAGGGGCTCCAAACTGAGCTCAGCCTGGTTGCTATGATTTTGGCTAGTATTTTGAGGTCCATGTTTAGGAGTGAGATGGGTCTGTAACTGTTCGTGCTCATCTGGTCTTTATCCAGTTTGAGGAGTAGGGTGATTTGGGCCTCCCGTAGAGCTGTGTCTAAATCTTTGTCCATTTTGGCCTCATTATAGAGATCAGTTAGGGGAGAGGCAATGTTGTTCATGAGGGATTTGAAGAAGTTTGTGGAAAAGACATCTGGCCCCGGGGCTTTATCTAGTGGGAGAGAGGGAGGATATGGCCTGTCAAACCTCATGCTTAATGATAGCAGTACCTATGGTGTCCCTGGCCCCTGGGTCAAGTCTTGGTAATTGGGCCTGTTTTAGGAAGTCCTTCATGGCCGTTGAGGAGGGTTGCTCCTCTGGGATGTACAGGGCTGCATAATAGTCCATAAAACTGCATGCAATGTCCCTTGGGTGAAGGTCCATAGTGCCCTTGCTAGTGTTGACCCTCATGATCACCCACCTGGTCTCTTGCTGTTTAAGTTGTAGGGCCAGTAACCTACCCGCCTTCTCCCCCAGGCCACGTAACTGGACTTGGATTGAAAGATGGTGAATTCTGCCTGCTCTCTAAGGAGTTCATTGTAGCAGGCCCTGACTGTATTAAGCTTGAGCAGCGTGGACAGAGAGGTGTCTCTAGAAAGTGACTTCTTTAGGTCTCTTATGTGACTTAGGGTTTGTTTGCACTCTGCTTCTCTCTTCTTTTTCCTTACCATGGCTATGCGTATGAGCACCCCCCATATGGCACATTTAAAAGCTCCCCATACGTGTTTATGTTGGGCCACTGAGCCCGTATTTATTTTGAAAAAGGCTTTAGTTTTGACACGGATGTTGTCCAGAATGGACTTATCCTTTAGGAGAGAGTTGTTAATCCTCCATGTCATGTCCCTGTTGGCCTATTCTGGAGGGAGCAGGGATAGGGTGACAGGGGAGTGGTCCGATAAATGGGGTAAATAGAGAAAGGGGTAAATGGAGAAAGTGACAAACGTAATAAGGACAGGGATGGGGCAAAAAGGGGTAAGGCCATCAAGAAATGGAGGGTAATCAGTACCAATGCCCATATTCTGGGCAACAAGCTCCCTGAACTAGTGGCCTTGATTGAAGAGGGATGCCTGGATATCATAGCAGTCACAGAAACATGGTACACAGAGAACCATGACTGGTATGTTAACATACCAGGGTACACAACCTACAGGAGAGACAGGGAGGGGAGAAGAGGGGGTGGAGTAGCTCTCTATGTAAGGGAAAGGATAAAAGCAACTGAACAAAACAGTAAATTTATTTTTATTTATTTATTTATTTAAAATTGTTGACCGGGAAAGGCACGCTGAGCCAAGGCTCATTTCCAGGTGTGACCTGTAAACAGTAAACAGGGAGGGGAGGAGAGGAGGCACTGTGGGTCACCTTAGAGACTGGAAATGGCACCACAATCCGCACAGGGGTTGTATACAGACCCCCTTGTCAGGGGGAAGGAATGGACAAGGATATGATAGAAGGCATACTTAGGATGGCAGAAAAAGGGGAGATACTGTTGATGGGGGACCTTAATATTCCAGATGTTAACTGGAGCACCTTTGCTGCAGCCACATCCAAAAGCAGGGCCATTCTCGATGCCATTCAGGTGGTATGCCTCAGACAGCTAGTTTTGAAACCTACTCAAACCTTGTCAATACCAGCAGGAACATCTGCCAGAACTAGACTCATAGTGGATTCCCTGCAGGGGGAGGGCCTCAAACAACTGGTACAGCAACCCACAAGAGACAGGGCTATCCTAGATCTAGTACTGACTAACAAAGAAGGGATCACAGATCTCCTGGTAGAAGGTCACCTGGGAGCCAGTGACCATCACATGGTATGGTTCAATTTGGCTACTACATCTAAATCATCCCATTCCAAAGCAAAAATATGGGACTTCAGAGGAGCTGACTTTGATAAGATGGCCAACAGAGTTAAGCTAGCCTGGCAAAAGAAACACAGGTGAGGAGGTACAGGCAAAGTGGGCAAGCATTAAGGATACAATACTTGAAGCAACATCCCATGGTGTTAGACAGAAAAGGAAGTGCAAAAGAAGAAGGAAACCACTTTGGTTCTCAAATACAGTAGCAGAAAGGTCAGAGCCAAAAGGCTGGCCTTCAGAAAATATAAGGGAACACAGCGGGATGAAGATAGGGAGGCATACCAAACTGCCCTAAGGGAAGCAGGTAAGGCAGTAAGGCAGGCAAAGTCCCAAACTGAGGAAACACTAGCACGAACAGTAAAAGAAGGTGACAAGACTTTCTATAGATACATTAGTGAAAGGAGAAAGTCCAGAGGGGTATTACTAAGCTTAATGGAGAAAAGGGAGCATGTGAGGAGGAGGACCCTGTAAAGGCATCTATCCTAAATAGATACTTTTTGCTCAGTATTTACTGAAGAGAAGGTAGGGCAGGGCCCACAGCTCAGCATCATGGACACAGGGGAGGAGGTAGCACTACTCCCTCACAAAAGAAAGGGTCCTACAAGAGCTTAAGGCTCAGGGTGGATAAGGCAATGGACCTGATGGCATACATCCCAGGGTACTTAAGGAGCTAAAGGAGGAACTAGCAGAGCCATTAGCAGAATTGTTTAGTGAGTCTCTGAGCACAGGAGAGGTCCCAGAAGACTGGAGAAGGGCTCATGTGATCCCACTCCACAAGAGTGGTAGCAGGAGAGGCAGGGAACTACAGACCGGTCAGTCTTACCTCAGCAGTGGGCAAGATTATGGGCACTCTGTAAGGAAAGGATAGTGCAACACCTGGAATCCATAGGGGCACAGGATCCAAGACAGCATGGGTTTACAAAAGGAAGGTCCTGTCAAACTAATCTCATAGATTTCTTTGACTGGGTAACCAGAGTGGTGGACCAAGGGGGAGCAGTTGATGTCGCGTACCTTGACTTCAGCAAAGCTTTTGACACTGTTCCACATAGAAGATTGATAAATAAGCTAGGTAGGCTCGGGGTGGGTCAGAAGTTGGTCAACTGGGTGGCAAACTGGTTGACTGGCAGAAAACAGAGAGTGGTGGTAAATGGTATACAGTCAGAAGAGATGCAAGTCACAAGTGGGGTACCTCAGGGATCAGTCCTGAGGCCAGTCCTATTCAACATCTTCATTAGTGACCCTCGCAGATGGACTAGAGGGTAAGGCTTGTCTGTTTGCAGATGACACCAAGATCTGCAACAGAGTAGATGATCCAGATGGGGTGGGCAGAATGAGAAGAGATCTGGATAAACTAGCAGAATGGTCAGAAGAGTGGCAACTGGGATTTAATGCAAAGAAGTGCAAAATCATGCACATAGGGAAGAGAAACCCTGAAGCCACTTATAGGCTGGGAGGGGAGTTGCTAGCAGTCACAAAGGAAGAAAGAGACTTGGGCATCATCATCACTGATGACCTAAAATCATCCAAGCAGACCTCTAAAGCAGTAGGTAAGGCTAGGGGGGTGTTAGGGTGTATTAGTAGGGGTATCACAAGTCGTAAGAGGGAGGTAATAATCCCTCTGTACAAGACATTGGTTAGGCCCCATCTGGAGTACTGCGTGCAGTATTGGAGGCCACACCTTCACAAGGACATTAACCAAATTGAGGCAGTCCAGAGAAGGGCAACCAAATGGTGCAGGGACTGCATCAGAAGACATATGAGGACAGATTAATGGAGCTCAATATGTATACCCTGAGCAAAGGAGGAGAGGTGATATGATCGAGACATTTAAACACCTTAAGGGCATAAACAAGTGAAGAGTCTAACATGTTTAAATATAAGAAAATAGCAGGACAAGAGGACACAGCATGAGATTAGAGGGAGGCCGATTAAGGGGAATGTGAGGAAATTCTTTTCACAGAAAGGGTGGTAGATGCATGGAATGGCTTACCACAAGAAGTGGTGGCTATGAATACAGTGCAGGGCTTCAAACAGGCATGGGATAGGCATAAGGGAGCAATACAAATGACTATGAATAGATAGGTCACTGACAGAGCAAAGGCCGATGGCACATTTATAAGGTAGAAAAAGAAATGGGCAGACTGGATGGGCCTTGCGGTCCTTATCTGCCGTCAACTTCTATGTTTCTATGTTTCTACTCATGAGGGAGCAATCTTAGACCTTGTACTTTCAAATGGGGACAGTGAGAGGATCTCAGATCTAGAAGTGGGTAGCCATTTGAGAACAAGTGACCACCAAACAGTGTGGTTCATGATAAACTCAGCTACAGAGTCAAGCCATGCAAAAGTGAGGGTTCTGGACTTCAGGAGGGCTGACTTTGGCAAGATGGGAGAGTGCCTTAGAATAGCACTAGAAAACAGGCTAGAAGGAGGGATGGAGCAACAATGGGGAAATATCAAAACTGCCATCACAGAGGCAACAAGCCTTTGTGTGAAGCAAATAAACAAATCAAAATGAAAGAAAAAGCCACTATGGTTCTCAAAAGAGGTGGCAGTGAAGGTTAGGGAGAAAAAAATAGCATTTAGGAAGTATAAGGAAACACAGAAGGAGTAGGACACAGAACTGTACCAGTTAAGGCAGAAGGAAGCAGGGAGGGTAGTCAGAATAGCAAAGGCCCAAACTGAGGAAAAGATAGCCAACTCAATTAAGAAGGGGGATAAAACCTTTTATAGGTGTATCAAGGAGCATGGAAAGACAAAGGGAGGGACAGTGAGGCTGAATAGAATGGACAGTGGGTGGGCAGAGATGGACAGTGAAAAAGCAGGGATACTGAATAAATACTTCTGTTCAGTATTCACAAAAGAGGAGGTGGGGGAGGTGCCTAATCCAATTACCAGAAGCACTCTGGATAGGGGGGTCGATTCCAGTCCTTCCACAGAAGAAAGGGTTCTGAAAGAACTCCTAAAACTGAAGGTGGACAACGCAATGGGGCCAGATGGACTTCACCCCAGAATTCTAAAAGAATTAAGCAGATAACTAGTGACACCACTGACTACTCTTTTAACAAATCATGGGAGGATGGTGTGGTATCTGAGGACTGGAGGAAGGCAGATGTGATTCCTCTTCACAACAGTGGGACCAAGACAGAGGCAGGAAACTACAGACCTGTCAGTTTGACCTCTGTGGTAGGGAAAGTGATGGAATCACTTCTGAAGGAAAGAATTGTTGAGTACCTAGAGGCCAGTGGGGCACAGGACCCAAGGCAGCATGGGTTCACAGCGGGAAGGTCATGTCAGATGAATCTAATTGATTTATTTGACTGGGTGACCAAAGTAGTAGACCAGGGAGGGGCTGTGGACATGGCCTACCTAGACTTTAGCAAGGCATTTGACATGGTCCCACAAAAGATTAATAGTCAAATTAACCAGCCTGGGAGTGGGTTCTAGGTGGTAGCCTGGGTAAAACATTGGCTGGACAACAGGACACAGAAGGTAATTGTAAATGGAGTCCACTCTGAAGAAAGAGGGGTTACTAGTGGGGTACCGCAGGGTTCAGTACTGGGTCCTGTCCTTTTTAATGTCTTTATAAGTGACATTGCAGAGGGACTGAAAGGAAAAGTATGCCTCTTTGCAGATGACACAAAGATCTGCAACAGGGTTAATAATAATAATAATAATAATAATTTTATTTGTATAGCACCTTTCAGTATATCAAGGTGCTGAACAACCTTAAAAACAGTTCAAAACACTACATAAAACTAGGACATGTACATAAAATCAACCTACAATGATATAAAATATATAATAATAAAATCCAAGCATTAATAAATAACTTAATTGTCTAAAAAAGCCATACTCCACAAATAGGTTTTCAAATCCCTCTTGAAAAGTTCCACGGAGGTGCACTGCCATAACCGACATGGTAGAGAGTTCCAAAGAGTGGGTGCAGCATGTGAAAATGCTCTGCTGCCAGAAGATTTTAAACTCACTCTTGGGATCTCTAACAACTCCATGTCAGGTTGATACACAAGGAGGCATGGAAAGGATGAGAAGGGACTTGGCAAGGTTGGAGGAATGGTCAGAAGTATGGCAGCTTGGATTCAATGCAAAGAAGTACAAAATAATGCACCTGGGAAACAAAACCCAGGGAAGATTACACAATGGGGGAGGGTAGTAACAACAAAACAAATGGAAAGGGACCTGGGGATAATCATATCAGATGACCTTAAGGTTGGCAAGCAATGTGAGAAGACAGTAGGGAGGCTGGGGGGGACTGGGATGTATGGGAGGCATCACCAGTAGAAAACAGGAAGTTGTTATCCCCTGTACAGACAGTTGGTGAGACCCCATCTGGAGAATGCAGTCCAGTTCTGGAGACCCCATCTCCGCAAGGACATAGACAGGATGGAGGCAGTTCAGAGGAGGGCAATTAAAATGGTGCAGGGTCTGCAAGAGAAGCCATATGAGGAGAGACTAAAGGAGCTTAATATGTATACCCTTGAGGAAAGGAGGGAGGGGGGACATGATAGAAACGTTTAAGTACCTCAGTGGAATCAACAAAGTCCAAGAGGGTTGCATCTTTCAGAAAAAGAGATGTTCAAGAACAAGGGGACACAATTTGAAGATAGAGGGGAGACGGCTCAGGGGCAATGTGAGGAAGTATTTTTTCACAGAGAGGGTGGTGGATGCATGGAACAGCCTTCCTGTGGAGGTTGTGGGGTCTAAAACTGTGGGAGAATTCAAGAATGCATGGGACAGACATAAGGCAATTTATGTGGGGGGTAGGAAGAAATAGGCTGTTGGTTAAATAGGATCTACAGCTTATACTCTAGGTAGGGAAATGGGCAGACTGGGTGGGCCAAGCGGCCCTTATCTGCCATCAAAGTCTATGTTTCTATGTTATGTTTCTATGATATCACCTTGGGTCTGATCTTGCAGGAGGTGGTGACTTTTAGAATCGCGTGGCTAATCAGGAAGAAATCAATCCTGGACTGCGTGTCATGTAGCGGGTCCAAAAGGTGTATTCCCCTGCAGAAGGGTGAAGAGTTCTTTGAATATCCACTAGTCCTAAAGAGTCCTGGAGTTCCCTACATGCCCACTGGGCTGGGGAGAGGTCTTTGTGCTGTGATTTTGATTTATCCAGGCTGTTCTCAAGGGGGATATTCCAGTTCCCTGCTAGCACTATGGGGGCTGATGGCATAGAGGATATGGTGGCCAGTAGGGAGGTGAAGAACTTTGGGCTATTGGTATTGTGGCCATAGATCGATGCTAGGATGATTTTGTCTTGATGAAGCGTGCCTCTCAGTATGAGGTAACATCTCCCTGGATCTCCATGTTGCTCAGGAAGGTGGAAGGGGTGTATATATGGATCAGTATGGCCATCCCCACCCTCCTGTTGTCAGTGCCTGCCAGCACTGACAACAGAATGAGACTATTTCAACCACAAAATGAGGGATCTCTCCTGTGTTCAGTACCCTTCAGGACTACCCAACATTCTTCATGTGGTTTGGTTTGGAGAGGACTGGAGATCGGGTGTCAGTGGGCCAAGTAAACATCCCCCTTACCATGGTAAGGGGAGTAGGTGGAAGTGCAGTACCAGTCCCAGTCCCCCTCTCAGTAGCAACTCAAACTCCCTTATGAGAACATATGCAAATGATTGGGCAGCATCTTAAATGTAGGCTAGTTCGGTATCTAAGCCTCTTAGTTTTACAGCTTTAAATCCGAGGTGCTGACCCTCCAGGATCCTTACAAAAGCCTTCAGTGTACATTCTTTCCACACTATAATAAAAGGAAGAAAGAGAAGGAAAAAAATAAGCAAACATTTTACAAAATATATATAGACCCCACAGTTGATGACCTTGCGTGCCTCCGTTACCTTAAAGCCCTGTTTTTATAGGTTGAGGGACCAGAGATAGCCTTAGTGCTATTAGGAGCATAGCGGCGTCTTGCAAGGAAGGCATAGTTCTGGGTGAGAGGCTTACATTAATATTCATGCCTGTGGTGAGTCGTACTGAGGGGTATATTGTCTTAGAAGTCCAGGAGGCATGCACTTACCCACTTCCCTCCACTCATCTCTCCACCCCACCCAGCAATTCTGGTCCACTATAGTATGGATAAAAGTTTGACTCCCACCACATACAGTCAGCCAGTTCACAATAGCTGCATACTGAGTCAGCAGGGCTCATTCACAGACTTGCTCTGTGTGCCTTGTCCCAGTACCAATTCCAGCATGTTCCTCTGCATCAGTTGGTACAGTTTGCTCGGGACCCAGCGGCAAGTTCGGAGTGAGTTCTGTGAAAAAGTCTCATAGTTTGGGGATCCCGAGTGCAGTGGTGTGTTGGCTCAAGCCTTAGTCATAGTGAGTGGTTACAGCTTACCTGGGCTTGGCAAGAAGCTCCTGTAAGTTGTCTGCAGACTGCAGATGGTGGAGGTCAGACCAGTCTGGCATGGAGAGTGGGAGGTGCAGAGTTGCCGTTGGAGCTTTCTGGTTTCCTCACAGAGCCCCCTTTTAAGAAAGAGAATGCATCTGTCCAGGAGATGTCACTGGCTGCACCTTGAGATCATCAGTAGTCTCTTGGAGAGGAAAACTTGATGTGCCCGGGGGGGAGGAGGAGTGAGAATGAGGTTCCTTCCCCTGTCGCATTCGTCTGGGTAGCTCTGACTCATTGGGTGCAGTTATATTCCAGGGAATCCTGTGGGACGTCTTAGGTGGGAGGTGGTCTGATGTCATCTGCTCCAGCCTGTTTGAGTTTTGGCTGCTCCGTGCAGATAGGAAAGGAATGCCAGGTATTTATGGCTTCTTCTCAGACAAAGACAGTTTGAAGGTTGGTGGGAGTAGTTGTAGGGGGTCTTCTGTTTGTGAAGGAGGAGACGGTTAGTGCAAGGAAGGAGATGCCAGCTTTGGCTAGTGGACAGCTTAATCTGGTTCAAGGTCAGTTGGCATTCATCTGTATCCCCCTTCCCCAAGTCGTGCCTGAAAATAGGCAGGATTTGTCTAGTGCACTTACCTGGTCAACAAAACTAAATAAATAAAAATATATATATATATATGTCAGGAAAGGGGACAGCTTGCTGGCTACTCAAAATCTCCAGGTCTCTCCTTGTGCTGTATAAGCGCTTCGCATACATTTCCCTAGCATTAATGTGTGTTTAATGAAGCCCCTACCTGTTATGTTGGGAGTTTATTTGGGGAAGCACTGGTGAGGAACCTGGAGCTAGGATGCTGAGACACAGATCATCTGATTAGTAGGATGTTGGCACTGGAGGAGGGTTAAGTGAGGTTGTATAGTACTAGGTGCTGTGTAGGGTAGTGTTAGATACAGGTAGAAAGATACCCTTAATATGTCAGGGACTTACCCTAAGCGTTCTTAGTTTTATTTGCCCTGCTATCCATTTTTGACTGGCAGCTGAGCAGAGAAAGCTGTTGGCAGGATCTGTTGCAGTGTGGCTTGAGCAGTTGTCACGTTGGGATATTTAGGTGTGCCATTGGGAAGGGTGACCACTAATCTTGTTGGATGTAGCATCTGAAATGGTATTTTTGCCTGATGAAGCTTCCTTTTAAGCTCCTGGTACTCTTTCTGCTTGTCCAGTACAGCTGGGGTAACATTGCTAAAAATGTGGATGCCATGACCCTCCCAGTACAACGGTCCCTTAAGTCTGGCTTGGGTTTGGATATGCCCCTTCTCCTGGAGGGTGGTACAGTGGGCTATGATTGCTTTTGGTCTGTTGTTTGCTTTTTGTGTCTGCCTATAGGACCTGTGAGAGTAGTCCAGAGAGTAGGTATGAGTGGATTTCAAGGGTCCTACTAAGTTGGTTAGCAGCTTCTGTGTGAAAGCCATTATGTCTGATTTTCCAGCAGACTCCGGGACACCCACCAGCACTATGTTGTTCCTACGGAGTCTGCTTTCTTGGTCCTCCAAGCAGGTTTCAAGTTTGTCCAGCTTTTTTCGAAGCTCGTGTGTTTCATTAGAGCCCTTTACCTGTGAGTCTTCCAGTGACCTAACTCTCACTTCCATGATGGAGACCCACCTATGTAAAGTTTTGAGCACTGATTTGAATTCCCGAAAGTCAGAGGCTAGGTCGAGCATAGCTACCTTCATTGTGGATAACTCTCCAAAGAATTGGTTTAGCTTTTCAATCAGTTGTTCAGGTGTGGCTGGTGGTGTCCGGAGCTCGGATTCTGAGTCTTGCTTGTGTCTTTTCGAGGGCTGAATCTCCGAAGGATGGGTGGGCGTGGTGGAAAACTTAATTTCTGTGTAGTTATTCACATCCATTCTTCTGAAAAATTGCAAAGCTCATTTGGGCAAGGTTTCCCCTAACAAAATCTGGCACTTTTGGTCGATTTAGTCAGGTTTTTCCAGTAAAAAGCCCTGTTTAAAAGTTAGAGATGACAGAGCTCTGAGGAAAACAGTTGATCAAGCTGAGTTCATCACGTGACTTCACGACACCCATGTTGAATGACTCTGTGAACAAGGCCACCAGAGGTGCTGCTAGTTCCCTTCACAGGTCCTTTAATATCCTCAGGTGGATGCCATCTGGCCCCATGGCCTTAACCACCTTCAGCTTTGTGTGTTCGTCCAGAACTCTCCCCACCATGAATAGACTGGTGTGCACGCCTCCTCCCCCCATTGCCTCTGCAACCCAATTGTGGTCCTTGATCCCCCCTTTAATGAATACTGAGCAGAAGTATTTGTTCTGTATTTCTGCCTTGTCCAGATCCCCTCCTTACACTCACCCTTCTCCCCTTTGACCCTCACAATTCCCCCCTTTGGTTTTTCTTCTTTCACTGATGTACCTATAAAATGCCATATCCCCTTTGTTTACAGGCCATGCTAAGCCCTCTTCTGTCTGGCCTTCGCCCTCCTAACAACCTTCCATATTTCTCTTAGACATTCAAGGTACATCTCCCTGTCCTCCTCTCTTTGGCTCCCTTTATATTTCCTGAAACTCAACCTTTTAGCCTTGACTTTGTCCCCCACCTCTCTGGAGAACCATAGTGGTTTCCTTCTTCTTTTCTCTTTGGCTACTGTCCTAACACATTGGTTTGTCGTATCAACTATGGCTCCTTTCAATTTCTCCCATTGTTCTTCCACCCCCTCTGTTACCTCTCCCTTCCCTAGGACTGCTTGTATACATCTACCCATTTCAGTGAAATCCACCCTCCTGAAATCTAATACTCTTGTCCTTGTGTGGCTTAATTGAGTCCATGTCTCCATGCTGAACCACACCATGTGGTGGTCACTGGACCCCAGCTGCCCTTACACCTGTATTTCTTTGACTCTGTTCCCATTGGTCCAAACCAGGTCCAAAATTGACTTGTCCCTGGCTGCCTCATGCACCAGCTGCCTGAGTCCAGCTCTCTGCAGGGATTCCAGGATGTCTGTGCTTCTGGCTGAAACAGCCACCTGGGTGGACAAATCCACACCTGGTATATTGAAATCCCAATGTAGCAGGATCTTGCCTTTAGCTGCCATATTATGTACATTCTCCACTAGTTCCCTGTCTACTTCCTCCCTCTGTGCCACAGGTCTGTAGAGCACCCCTGTGCTTATTGCTGTTCCATTCCCTAGCCCCAGGGTGACCCACATTACCTCGGCCTCCCCCTGTCTTCCCTGAACTTCTGTAGCCTTCATACCATCTCTGATGTACAGGGCCACTCCCCTACCCTTTTTACCTTTCCTGTCCCTCCTGAACAGTGTATAGCCTGGTACATTGACTTCCTAGCCATGATTAGCAGAGTACCATGTCTCTGTTATTGCTGTGATGTCAAGGTCTGCAGTCTGCATCTGCCAACAAGGCCTCCAGCTCTGGAACCTGATTTCCTAGGCTATGGGCATTCATTAGCATGACCTTCCATGTTTTACAGTCTGCCCTCCCTCTGCTCTTGTTGTCCCTCTCCAGCATCCTCCCCCAACACAGTTTCCTTTCCTATGTGCTCTTGCCCCCATATCACATGTTATACATTCTTTACCTGCCTGCCCCTCCCTGTCTGCTTTAACTGTTCCAGTAGTCAACTTATGTTCCTGCATGTTCCCATGGGGGGGTGTTCCTAAACCTTCTGACCCTCCTGGCTCTCCCCACTTGGCCAGTTTAAATGCTCACAGCTGAAGCATTTAAACTTCTCACAAAGGACCAAGGCCCCCTTCTCAGACAGATGCAGACTACCCTCCTTATATAAGGTCGCATCTGCCCAGGTCATGCTCCAGTCCCCTGTGAAGCCAAAACCCTCCCTTCCACACCAATCCTTCAACCAAGAGTTGATGGTATGGATGTGGAGTGCCCTAGCTTCCACTGTGCCCTGGACAGCTAGCACCTCCAAGACTGAGACAGAGCATGCTATCTGTTTCAGGTATCCCCCCCAGCTTCTTGAAATCTTCCTGGACTCTGGCTAACTCCACCCTTCTCCTGGCTAGGTCATTGGTCCCCAGGTGGACAATGACTTCCAGCTGCTCCCTCCTAGCTATTGCTGTAGTGATCTTATGGATCCACTTCCCATCCCTTCACACAGCACTTCCTGGGAGGCATTTGACCCCCTCTCTCCCCTGCTAGGTGTCCCTAACTCCATTCCTTGGAAAATGGAGTCCCCCACTAGGATAAGCTTCCCCTTCCCCTGGGGTCTCCTGCCTCCTTTCCCTGGGGCTCCATCCTGGAAGATCCTCCCATCTTCCCTGGTCCCAGCCTGAGTGGGCTTTCCCGTTCCTACAAAACAGTGTAGGAGTTACTACGCGGGACCAGTTGCGGGATCTGCTTTCAAACCCCATCCCTCACCCTCCCTGAGACCACCATTAGCCCATGCTAGTCCAATCACTCCTCTTCCCTGGCATCCTTTGAGGTACAGTTTGTGGACCTGGTTGTGTCTGGGTGGGGGTGGATGCCGCCTTCAACTTGGCTAACTCTGCTCGGAGACAGGCAACCTCCTCCCTCAGCCCAGAGATGTGCTTGCAGATAGGGAAGCACTGCAGCCTCCAGAATGTCTCACTGAAGACAGCTGCTCCACAACCACTGCACTCTACCACTCTCATCATGTCTGTTTCCCTACTCAGTCAACTGCCCACTTAAGATGGCTATTTGTTATCCCCCAAATATTTTTTCTTTTGTTTTTTGTTATGCTTTCTCTCATTGTTTCTTCCTGTATGGATGCAGGATGTTGCAAGGCCCTATGGGACCCACCTATAAATGTAGGGTGAGCCTTGGGCTGGGTTGGTTGTGGGGTGGGAGGGTGGGACCACATCATAGGCTGTCTCCAAAAACAATCAGCCAAGGAGTCCTCTGGCAGTGGCTCCTCACTCCACTCACTGTGGTCCAGACACAGCCAATTACAAACACACAGTCATAAACTCACCAGCTAGAATCCCTTAATCCTGCTCAAATTTAATAGAAAAGCACACAGAAATGGCAGTTAAGACCTCACATTCAAACTACACTAATCTCTGTAGTATGATGCCGGCACTTAAAAGTCAGACACAGCTAATTACAAACACACAGTCACAAACTTATCAGCCAGAATCCCTAAATCCTGTCCAAACTAAATGGAAAAGCGCACAGAAATGGCAGTTAAGAAAAGACCTCAAATTCAATTACAAACACACAGTCACAAACTTATCAGTTAGAATCCCTCAATCCTGCCCAAACTAAATGAACAAGCCCACAGAAATGGCAATTATTTATTTGGCTAGGCTTGTGGTGCCCTCAATTCTAGATTGCATTTATTTCATCTCATCAGCTACTGATGCCTTTTTTTGCTTTTTTCCTAAGATAGTCAACAGCATTTGTCACCCCTTTCCATTTTGTTCATCTAAATGGCCTGAAATGGTGTAACAGCACAGTTCAGGTATTATGAAAACTGATATTAGTAGCTGTCAATGAGAGAGAGATTTAATGTAGTTGCAAAGGGAATGCAATATATGCTGATTAAGTTGATGACCTTGCAGCAGGAATGCTATACTTTAGTTAAATTTAACACATTTTCTTCTGTGATGACAAATTCCCTCAGTGTGGGGTGGAGCAGGCAGAGTTGCCCCATATTTGAAGTGTGAATTTGGTAGAAAGGCTTTTGCATTTGCAGCACTGGACACCAGGAAAAAACTCCCTCTCCAACTGAGGAATGCTTCTAGCTTTCAAGTGTTCAGGTAAATTTTTCAGCCAATTTACAACTCCCTGAATTTGTTTTGACCCTGAATCCCAATCTGCTTGAACAGGATCATGTTGCTTAACAGTGCTCATACTCTTGGTAGTGAGCCATCTTTGTTAGCTAGTTTTGATTACTGTTTGGATATACTTACCATTGTAGTCTGTTTATTTTTTCCACCTGTGTATATTTTAGCCCTTATGTAACTTTTTATTTCTAAATTACAGGAGTTCTCTGTGAAGCACAAAATACAACACAATGGGTAACCGATAATCTTGGAAGATATATCCAGTTTGCTACTTATAAAGAACTAATAACCTTTAACAGAAACTTTAATTGGGTAAGAAATCAGCCTTTATAGTTTTTCAGATTGTTAATTTTCTATAAAATGAATATTTTCAAGCCAACAAATGATTGTACTCATTACTCTGCACTTAAAGATCAGTAGATACAAGAAAAGTAGCATATCATTTTTATGATGATGTCTAGTATCTAGGAATGGTTTTGTTATTCTATTATTACAGAAGTCCAGAAGTAATAAAAATAGAATAAATGATAGGGGACTGAGTATTATGAGGCTATAATAGCATTGAGAGGTTCTGGGGACATGTGAACCTCGACAGCGAAGCTCGAGAGGTTCCAGCATGTCTCCAGAACCTCGAGATGCTTATTCAGCCTCGTAATACTCAGTCCGCTATAATTTATTTTTTGTAATATATGGATCCGAGGCATTTTAAATGTTTTAAATTTGCCTGCTACAGTAGTCATGTCTGTATCGCTGCACTTTCTTTTCCCATGGTTACCAGCCATTGCTGTTGATGCCACAATGCTCACACACATGTAAAGTGCACAGCGTGTGTTCTGATTGGCTGTAGTGCTTTTCACATAATTTTCAAGGGGAAATGATGGCTTGTTTATGCGAGTGGGCTTGAGAGCTGTCTGATGGTTCAGCATGTGGGAACTTGACTGGATTAGAGAGATGAGAGGAATTATTCCTGTGTGGTTTAAGGTAATATTCTGGGGAAAGTTTTTCATGTTTTTGGCTAGCAGTGAGTCGTCCTGTATTCTACACGCAGACGGTTACAGTAAAAGCCGGCTCCGAGTCTCCACGAGACACTTGTGCACTTGCGCTTTGGAGTTTTGCTGATAATACTATTGTTCAGACTGCAACAATAGTATTATCAGCTCTGAATGATAGTATTATCACCAAGAAACAATGGTATTATCACTCGAGCAAGGGTGGTATTATCAGATCTGAAGTACTGTATTATAGGGACATTTTTGAATGGGATAAGATAGTATTATTATGGCTTATCCATATATTACAACACAATATACCCCCATGTATTTCATGAAGAGCAGCTGACATCTCTGGAAAAACTTCTGGAAGCCAAATATTTAGACACAATTCAATTAATATTTTACCTATTTGCTATATTTCTGTTTTATGGTTTTATTATTATTATTATTAAGAATACTTGTGTATAAATAGGACTTCAGCCTTTTAGACTACATCTGCTGTGTGTGTGCTTTACTCCTGCATGAAGTCATAACTTTTCCTTATGCATTGCAGTCACTCCTTGACAGAAGGTTGTGATGTCACAAAGAGAGGATGCTAACTTCAAGTAGGGACTAAATAGCAGAAGTCAATAAACTGTCTTTCGAATGAAACATTAAACCGAGGTCCCATCTGCCTGTTCTGGTGGTAGTTCAGGTGGATGTTAAAGATCCCATGGCACTTCTTGAAAAGAATAGGGGAATTTTCCCAGTGCACTGGCCAAATTTCCCCCCATTCACTAAAATACTATCAACAGCTTAATCTGGTTCAAAGTCAGTTGGCATTCATCTGTACCCCCTTCCCCTTCCCCCAGGTCATGCTTGAAAATAGGCAGAATTTGTCTAGTGCCCTTTCCCGGTCAACAAAAACGAAATAAAAAACAAAACCCCTAAAATTCATTAACTCAGATTTTGTGACAATATCCTTATTTATAAAGAATAAGGGAAGACTAATACTGCAAATATTTCAATCATAAGTTGTATTTTTTTCAAATATTACGTTTTTCAAAGTTCTCCTAGCTCTTTAATGATCACATGTTTTTATCCATATTGCACAGTTGCATTTTCTGAATAAATATATAAAAAAAGATTATTTGCAAGGAAACTATGCTAATACATCAGTCTGAGTTCAACTTAATGTCAAAAAGTTAGGAAATGTGGTGTTAGGGTTTCAACCCCAACTCTAATGTCTAACAGTTCTTTAATCCTTCACATGATATCATGTGGCATAGCTGCTAGGTATGGAACAATGCGATTTGAGGTTTCTCTCACCAAGCATTAGGCAGCTGGAAACACTAATACCTCTCTATAACTGTGTATAGCTTTACAATACCTTCCCACTACACAGTTGAATATGGTTCTTAAAGGCTTAGCCACTGCCTTCCTTATATTCTCCTATTCCAATGGGCAAATCACTTTGCTTCATAGTGTAGTGACCAGAGAACCCATTGGAGTCTGAAGGACACTACTCCTCCTCTTGCATGCCTGCCCCCACTTTGAAGTATGATACTTCCCTTGTCATATTGCATGGTCTAGCCCACAAAGGATCATGTTATTTAATATTCTTTGTCTCTACCTCTCACAGCAAGACTACAGATAAGGCCTCTCATACATTATCCTATGCTCTAAAGCTACTATCTCTAGCACTAATACTATCTCTGGTGATGTCCAGTCCAACCCTGGCCCTCTTTCATTTAATCATAAAATTAGCTCCCCTGCAGACCCCAACTGGTCCTGTTTCAAGGGCCTAAAAATATATGAATATATGCAGCCTACACCCTAAGATGCACAAATTGCAATTCTGGGTTGCTCCATACAAGTCTGATATCCTTGCAATATGTGAATGCCTCAAATTCTGTTGCACGAAATTAAGCTCCATGATTCTGAAGTCTTTAGAAATGATCGAGTAGGTAAAAAAGGGGGAGGGGTCCTAATCTATACTAGAGCTGCCTTATATGCCATTCTAGCTACTCATCTTCCTCTGGATCATGACAGTGAAACACTGTTTATAACTCTAACCCTCAGTAATGCATAATCACTCACAGTGGACTGCTGCTCACCATCCACCCAGGCAGCTGCTCCTGCTCTAAATTCTCAGTAATCGCAGCTGGCTGAGAAGGCCTCTTCAGAGATAATTGTATTGGGAGACTTACTCTAAATTGGTCCCTAGACTTGGAGACTGGTTTAAAGCACAGCTTCTAGATGCTTGGCTAACCTAAGTCATCTCTAACCTATGCGCCAGAACAATAAGACTGGCAACTACTTCTTGCTTGACTGGGTCCTAAAATCAAACGCTAATAGAATACAAACTTCTGGGATATTCTTTGATGCCCTCAGTGACCACTCACCCATTTTCAGGCTGCAATTGGCAGAGCCCTCACGGACCTCTTGCTTTGAGAACAGGACTCTACATTCCTTACATTCTTTGAGAATGAGCAACATGATGGAGTTGCCCATAGTCACCTCTACTTAGAGCACTCCACTGACACTGCACTATTTTTTTTTTTTACATTGGGGGCATCCTGATCATGAGATTGGGTGATTGGACACCCGCAGTGTCAAGCTCATGTTTGTGTGGGGGTGGGGTGGGTGCTGAGAGGGACGGTTAGGTGGGGGCAATAACTCTATTTGAAAAAGAAACAGCAGTCGCAGAACACTTCTCTGGGTGCAACATGGTTTACTCTACTATGCATGCGTTAGTAGGTCACAAAATGTGCAGTAGAGCTCATGCCATGTTGCACATGGCAGAGTGTACCTTGACTGCTGCTTTTTTCTTTAAAAATAGAGTTATTCTAGCTGGCCTGGTGGTGCTGAGGATTGAGACACGGATGCCACACCTCACTCCATGCTGGTGACCCGGGTTCGGGAATGGACTCGGGTCATCAGTGGGTCAGCCGGGGGAGAAGGACTGAGCACCCAATGGCTTGCTCTCCTTCTCCAGGGTGGGACAGGAAGTTTTCCCCACAGCTATGCCACCACCTCCTGGGGAACTCAGGGGATGTTGGTGTGGTCAGGGATGTGGCAATGCAGGGTTGATGCTGGCAGAGGACTGGGGCAGATGCATGTCTCAGTGTGGGCCTGACCCCTTGCTCCTCATTGCATGCCAGCATCAGGGAACAGAACACGGAAACAAACCTCCACGTCTCCTAGGTGATGACTTCTCAAGCAAAAACGTGCCACCCACCAACAAACAAGAAAGATTCCACTGTGCAAGCCCTCTCCTTGGAAACACATGGAGGGAAGGTAAGGGGGACCTCTCCTCACCCTACCCAGGGGGCAGTCTGGGCCATCAGGGATCACAGGAGTTGAGCTGTGCACTCTAGGGGCAGAACCTGAGTCAGGAGGGTAGGTGTGTGGTGCACTGTAGGGGTCCGATTGAGGAGAGTTGGGGCAAGTAGAGGTGAGGATAAAAGAAAGTTAAAAATAGAGTTATTCTCCCTCCCCACCTATCAGCACCCCCAACACAAGAGTGACACTGGCAGTGCCCAGTCCTCCAGTGTTGCAATCAGGACACTCTTTTTTTAGTAACCCCAACTACCACGCATGCATTGTTATGTCTTTTGTGTGTGTTTTTTATCTAAGATATATATATATATATATATATATATATATTGATTTCCCACCGACCCCTCTCAGCACCCACCACCCCAATGCCCACAGAACCATAAGAGTAACACTGGGGTGCCTAATCCCAGTGTCATGATGAATCCTCCATACTGTGTTTTTGTTGTTTTACAACCCTGCAAAAGAAAACTGTCTAACAATGTCATGTGCAGCCGTGTGAATTGCCCCCTCCTAACCTCCTCCCTCAGTACCCACCACCTGCACCCCCAAGACCTTATTTACCAATCTGGGATCCAACACCGTAATCCTCTCCAGACTGCAGACACAACTTCACTCCTCAAAGCTGGATCATGAACTGAAGAAACAGGCATGTGCTTTAATGTATTTCATTGGGGTTTGAACTTAGTGGCATAACGTGGTCATTTTTACTTATTTTGGCCCACATTTTCAACATGCCTTCCTGGGACCCTACCTCCTGAACAATTATACTGTCATTAGGTAGATCAGTCCTAAAAGTGATTTTATGGTCCCCAAAAATTACCTTTCAGCCAGGAGTTGTAAATTTTCTCTGCTCTTGTTCATGAAGTAGGGTCATAGGAAGGTTATGTTGAAATTTGGAGTAAAAGTATTAAACAACAAGAAAGTTATGAGCCTACATTGAATTTTTGTGAATGCAGGGTCATAACGTTGGTAATTTTCAATATTTTCCAAATTACAAATAGCTGTATCTTTACAGCACCTCATGAGTGTGACAGCTGTCATATATACAAAGACAAAGCAGGACGGTGAGGTGTTTCAAGCAGGCTCTTAAGACTTTTTTATGGGGGAAAGCCTACTCTGGATTTTCTTGATTTTATTGTATCTATTGTATCTTGCTTTTATCTTGAATGTACAGTGCTTTGGTATATGAAAGGCGCTATAACAAATACATTTTATTATTATTATTATATTTCAAATCCTGGCAAAACATTTTTTTGCATCCTGAAAAATGATTTCATGGTCTCTGCACAAAATCACCTTTAGCCCAGGAGTTGCACATTTTCTCTGACCTTCTTCATGAGGCAGGGTCATAACAAGGTCCTTGTTAATGAAGTGGGGTCATAGAAAGGCTATGTTGAAAATTTTATGTAAAAATACTAAAAAAAAATATAGTCATGATCCTACATTGAATTTTGCAAACACGTGCTTGTAACTTTGGTATATTTCAGTATTTTCAACCAAAATTTACAGCACAGTTATATATTTACAGAACTTCATGAAAGTCACAGCTGTAATTTTTCAAATCCTGGCCCCAATTTGTTTTTACATCCCAAAAGCAGTGTTATCTTATGTCAATTAAATTTATATGCAGTGGGATTCTTTGTATGTGTGTTCCACCAAGCACCTTTGACCCAGGGTTCCTCCTGGCTGAAGGCAGTATGGTACTGTTAAACTTCTCTGACATCATCTTCTGTTTTTTTTTTTAATGAGTATTTTAAACCAATGGGAATTTTTTTCTGTTTTTCTCTGCATTATCTAGCTGTTATAAGTATTGTATTTTCTAAACAACTGCCATGAGCTTCTGAAGAAGGACTGGTTGGTCAGAAAGCTAGAGCACTTTGTTCTTGTTGTTACCTTTTAATGGACCAACTTATATGTATCAATTCATTTGCTTCTGTATACATCCCAAATGGTAATTTTGCGGCCCCTGCATGAAATCTCTCTGACAGGAGTTGAAAATTTTCTCTGACCTTATTCATGAGGTGGGGTCATAAGAAGGCTATGTTTTAAATTTGGTGCAAACATATTTTTAAAAAGAAGTTATGAGGCAATGTTGAATTTTTTAAATGCTAGCTAACAACTTTTGCAATATTCAATATTTTTACCCCAACTTTTCATCATAGCCATTACTTTACAGCACCTCATGAATGTTAAAATTGTCATTTTCAACTCCTGCCCAAAATGTGTTTCTGTGTCCTGAAAGTTGATTTTACAGTACCTGCACAAAATCATCTTTAGCCCAGAAGTTGCACATTTTTCAGCCCTTCTTCATGAGGCAGGGTCACAACAAGGCTATGTTGAAAATTTAATGTAAAATATTAAAAGTAAAATTTCAGTATTTTTACTCCAAATTCCTCAACTGCCCTCAGCTGCAGCCCTATCAGCTCTGGCCAGAGTTTATTTGTAACTGGAAGAACTGCCCTCTCCTCCAAGTACCACAAAGGTTGTTTGAAGCATGAGACTTCTCAAACTTCTCAATTGAATCCTTCCAGGCCTCCCTTAATGAAATAGACTAGAGCACCATCATCTCACTCACTAGTCTAGACACTTGCTATGAGTATTTTGTAAATAATTTTATATCCATTGCCAAAACATGCCCTAAGTAAACTCAGGGTCAAAGGAAAATGTTACAAGTGGATTACTCCACAACAAAAGAAATTAATTGTTCTGAAGGATAAGGCCTGGGGACAATACAAGAAGTCCAGTCAGCAGGCAGACTGGGTCAGATTCAGGCAGCTCTGAAATCTATGTAAAAAGAGCTCAGAGGCTGCAAAGTGACAATATGTCAGAGGCCTCCAGCAACCTAACCTGACAGATGCTTAGCATTTCTGAGCCCACATCAATGTCCTACTCAAAAGAGAACCCAACACCACTAATGGCCTAATCATATTTAATGGTTTGCCCATCAGTGAGCCCCTACCTGCCACCAATGCATTCAACTAAAACTTTACAAACCTTGACAAATGCAAAAGGGAGTCCATGCCCCCCCTTCTCCTCCCCTTGTCCCCCAGGGCCTGGTCCCCTCCCCCCTGAATTTCATCTCAAGGTGGCGACTAGGAGTGAAGTGTTAGACCTACTGAAAACTATAAAATCCTGTGGCACTGCAGGCTCTGCAAACAGGATCCTAGGCTGCTAAAGGTAGCTGCCCATGCCATAGTGTCCCTAGTCACCATGCTATTCAACAGATCCTTTCTCACTGGTCAGATTGCAGGAAAGTGGAAAGATGTGGTAGTAGTGGTTCCATTCCACAAAGCTGGTCATAGGGAATCAATAGATAACTACAGGCCTTGCTCTCTCCTGTGTATTCTGGCAAAGGTTCTGGGCAGATAGGTGTATAATCAGCTGAGGGATTATCTGGAACTACATCACCTGTTATCTGATCTGCAGCATGGTTCTTGACACAACCATGGCACAGATATTGCGTTGATTAAGCTCACTACCAACATACTACAGAGCCTAGATAAAGGCACCCCCACTAGGGCCATCTTTATGGACTTAATCAAGGCTTTTGAGTTGGTAAGTCATGAGCTCCTCATCAGGAAGGTAAAGAAACCTGGCCTTGACACACATTTGTTTGCCTGGTTTACTCATTACCTCTCCATTAGAACCCAAGTTGTCAGATGGAGAGGAGTCACATCTACCCAATTGTCAATTTTAAACAGGATACCTCAGGGCTCGATATTAGGCCCTCTTTTGTTCTCCTTATTTATTAACGACCTTGGCAACAAATGTGGCAGCAATCAGTTCTTTCTGCATGCTGATGATGCTGTCTTTCATAGGAGCTCTTATGATGCCCTGGCACTCAGCACCCAGCTGCCAAAGGACTTTGTAAGCCTGGAAGAATGGATACGGTAAAATCAACTAGTATTAAATGATAAGAAGACCAAAGCTGTCTTATTTGGCTCCAGACAGCTCGGATCTTTTAGAAGTCGCTTGCGCCCCATCGCAACCTCCTCTGGTAACAAGATCGAGGTTGTGGACTCAGTCAAATACCTTGAAGTTATACTTAACCAAAGCATCACATTTAAGGTGCAAGTGAAACTAACTACACAAACTAGTCACCAAAAATTGGGTCTCCTCTATTGGCTGAATAGTCACCTCACCTTGGCATCCAGACTAGCAGTAGCAAATAATATCTTGCTACTTAAACTTACATACGGTATGCTGCCCCTGTCCTACAGTCCTTAAATAAGACTGAATTAAACAGACTAGAGATACTGTACAATGAAATTGGGCGTTTCACAATGCAGTCCACTCCTAGGAAGCATCATTGTGATGTTCTAAATTCTCTAAACTGACCCTCTCTACTCAGTAGATTCCAATACCCCCTGCTAACATTGGTGTACAAACTGGTTAATGGGCCTGCTCCCCCTAGCCTAGATGTCCCCCTAGTCCCCAAGTGCTTCTGCAGGGCTTTCTGTACCTCTGACAAAAAGCTGCCTGAAGTGCCCAGGATACATAGATACACAGATACATAGACAGTGTTGGCAGATAAGGACCTACGGCCCACCCAGTCTGCCCATTTGAGCTTGTAAGTTTATCTTATGTTTTCTTAGAAGTCTGTTGTCCCTTAACCCTTACCTCCAGAATTCCTTTATGTCTATCCCATGCATTCTTAAATCCTGTGATTGTTACCAACTGTGCTAGGGAATAAATCCTTCATGTATTCAGCCCCAAACATTTGGAATACCTTCCCTGATAACTTGAAAATCACTAATTTCCTAGCCAGTTTCCAAAAGGCACTTAAAACCCTTCTTCATGAGCATTGTCTGTATTCTTGCCACCGCTGAGCACCTGACGACATGATGAACATGAGTGACACTTGCTCCTCCAGCATCCCCTACATTGCATTAATACATATTTGTGCTGCTATGCTAGCCCAGGACTACATATATGTCTTTGTATACATTGATTATACTATGTTTTCCTCTTCAAGTGTGACACTGATACATGTACTGTAACTAATGTAATTAACTTAGCCACTGTATGGCACCGTGATGTACTCTTATTCCCTAACACTCCTCCTTCTGTACCTGTTGTATGAAAACTGGATTTCTTGTATGTAACTAATTCCGGGTCACACCTGAAAAAGGAAGCCTTGGTTCAAGTGGGCTTGCCCAGTTATCAAAATGAAATAAATAAAACCGGTTGAAACCTGGAGTCAAAATACACAAACATGACAAAGTTATGAATCAAAGTTCAAAACCCCATTGAACTACACTTACGTCATTTTCTCATGCCTCAGTCACTGATTCCAGCAGCAAGATGTGTCTTTGATCAGAGAGTGGATCTATGCCACGGGGCATGTTCAGGTGAGTGAGGATGTGTGGGTGGTAGGTTCTGAGCAGGAGGTGGGGGTGGCATGGTTTGGGTGTGTGAGTGGGAGTCATGTCGGTAAGGGACCTGTTTTTGTTTACAGGGATTAAAAAACATCAAGGGACAGTTTTCCTTATTTCAGGGATATCCCAACACTGGGGACTGGGCACCCCACTGTCGGGCTCATGTTTGGTGGCACCATAGATGAGTACTCTGATGCCACCATGTACATAAGGTGAATGGGGGTGTGTGACCTGAAGGGGAAGGGGAAGAAAGAAGTGAGACTGAGGCTGGGAACCTCAGTCCACTTAAGAAGAAATTAAATTAGGTAGGTAGCTAGGTAGACAGACAGATAGGCAGACAGATAGATAGACAGATAAAGACAGAAAGATCAATTGAGTTTGGAGACATTTTTTTGACAAAGATGGTGACTGGTGTGCTGTGTTGGTGACCAGAATAGAGCTAGTCTCCCTTTCAGCAGTGTAAAACTGCACCCCCACAAGAAAAGGGTGCACTCTGGAGATTGTGGTGCAAGAGCAAAAGCAACCAGCTTAGTTTACAACAAACAAAAACAATGCACTTTAGAATCTGTGCAAAAATAGCTTGGAGCTGAGTTTAATAACAAGGCGCCTGGCACACTGTCTAATACCCCAGCACTTCAACCCTTATCCGGGTCTTCCTTAGGGAGCAAATCTGAGGATCATACAGACAAGATACAATTTATCGGATCTTTCTTAAAGTGACATGCTACAAAAGTGAATCACACATGAAAACAATTAAATACAAAAACATGTAAAACAAAGTTACAGCATTAACACAGCATCACAAGATAAAATTCCTTACCCTAAATTTGCATCTTATGCTAAGTTTTAAGTAACTTAAGGCATTACATAGTTTACTTTGTCATTTCCCAAACTCGGGTAAGATGCTGTTGTGACAGAGTGCAATGAAATCATTACATACTTGCCGGTCTAGCATGGCAAATATATTAGAACCAAATTCACTTATCTACATTATACTAAAGTTATTACTAACAGTTCCTTATGTACCATGTACAACCAGGATTTGTAGTTTAATTTATAACAAGACTAGATCAAGAAGTGTATGTGTGTGTGGGGGTGGGGGTTACAGGATTTAACCTCCTTGTTCTAAACATAGAGAAAATATTCCTTAAACACCATTTCTCTTTATTCACTAAATTATGGGAGGTCAAAAATCTCAAAAGGAGGTCAAAATTGTAATAATGTGCTTTAGAAAATTTATTTTAACCCATAATAAAACCTATTATACTAGAACACAGATAAAATCTGAGAAATATTATACTGTAGGTTTGTAGTTGTTTTACAATTCAAAATATAAAGTTATTTCACAAATTAAAAGGTAATTGATGGAAATTATATGGGTATTGGGGAGTCAAAGGAAGTAGAAAAGGTGTTGGGAACACAGGAATTTCAGCTCAAAGTTAGCAAGTTAGTATTTGAGGAGTATATACTGTATAACAATTCAGGAACAGTTCATAACTTAGGTCTATAAGTAGACTATATCTATTGGTCTTCAAATCTTCCATTTTACTATGACTACAGTGGAGTTCCATATGGGTAAACACTTAGTCATGATAAAATAGGGAGAAAAACACAAGTTCTCTAAGAAATTGACTACCCCAAGTCCAAGGCCAGTGCTAAACTTCTACTGTGCTCCTTGGGCTTACACATCCATGTAGCTCTCACACTGCAAGTAAGAAGTGTAGGGTTTGTTTAGTTAATTTCCTATAAAACAAAGAGACAGAAGCAAATACACATTAGCTGTGCAATATTTAACATTCTGTCATAGATAAGGCATAAAGTCTATGGCTCAATTCTATAAGCACCTCTATGCATGCAACAAGTTGTGACATGCGAGGGGTGCAGTTGCACCAAGGACCCTGCACCCGATTCTATAAGGGGCAGGGTCCCAGCAGGTAAGTCCTGTGACTTGCAACAAACCCACAAGTACACCAAACAAAGGGCATACCTGAAGGGTTTGCCATAAGCCGCAATCTTGGGTGTGAAGTGTGCAAGTGCCCCCCATGCCCTTATCCTCACTGTCCGTAAAGCCCCACAGGGCTAGAGTATGACCCAATCCCCAGTACCTGTAAAATAGCCCCACAGGGCTGCTGCATGCCCCCTGCTCCCAGTATCATAAGAAAAACCCCACAATCCACAAGCTGTGAAAATCCCTGGCTGATCTCGATCCCAGTAGTGCATTATTCACCACGCCCTGGAGTATCTTAGTGGTACTACCTCCTTTTCCTCGCTCTTGCCTCACCACTCTCCCACTTTCTAATTACCCATTTAAGTCGATGACTGGCACAACCCACCTCAATGCCATGGTTAGTTGTCGATTGAACACTGCAGGATCAGAATTGTATGTACAGTATGCACTCCTGTGTCTAGTCACTCAGCTAGTCTTGGTGGTGAGAGGAGGCTAATGCCAGTCACCAGCCTAAAATGGGTCATAGGGGGAGGTGGGTTGGTGCTACTAGATGGAGAGGTGGGCCACTAGTCTACTAGGGATACTAAGGACATGGGTGAATGGCTGCAGTTTTGGGACCGAGGGGATTTTGCAGCTTGTGGGTGCAGGTTCCCTATGGTACTGGGGTGGGGAAGCTCCACCTGCAGTGGCCATTTAACAACCTGGGGTCAGGCATGCTGCAGCTCTGCAGAGCTATTTTACTAAGTACTGAGGGTCAGAGGCATGGTCCAGCCCTGCAGATCTCTTTGGTATGGGGGGCATGGATAGTTCTATGGGACATTACCATGCTGTTTATGGTTTGGGGCATTGAGGGGGATAGAATTAGCCCTGTGGGGCTTTTGTGTTTTGGGGTCAGAGCAGTGTTTGGGGCATAACATGGGGGATGGGCAGGCTACACATGCAGGCAACCTCTGGGGTATAAGATAGTTATGCCAGCCTATATGCTGTGTAAGCTGCTGGAAAACTATAGTTGGTAAATTACTAATTACAGGTACTTTAGAAAGGAGACGAACGGAGACGAGACTGATGCATGGAAGAATTTAATGATTATAACAATAATCACAGTGAGAAGTTGTAGGTAGTATATTCTTCAAAATAATAAGATGTACAAGCTATTTATATAGTAAAAGTAATGTGTCTATTTTAGAATTACTTATAATTGGTCAAAAACAGCATACACATCAACTTATAAGGTCATGAGATATTTTCTTCCTAGTATGAGCATGATCTCACCCTTGGTCAGCACAAACATAGGCAGTGTACACTTTATTTACCATATAAGGTGGATAACCTGTTGTTACCACCAGTCACCATTGAGTTCAGAAGAAAGAGATAAGTTTCGCTAACACTTTGGACTGTCCATATAAGGACAGGCATTAAGTTAACTATAAGGGAATTTTGGACACTAGTCTGTGTCTGTGCTTGCAGTCACGTAGGCCAGATATTACTACTTCTGCTAAATTATAATGCTAAAAGGCACATTAGTATTGCAACTGTAGCTTAGCTCCTTATAAGGTTTATAAGCTTTTTAGCTCCATAAACCAGCATTTGTCATATACATACAAAATGTTTTCAGACCAAAATAAGGTTAGGCCGCAATATAGGGGCAGACTTCTTTACCCCTCATTACAGCTGGTGTAACTTACATTGATGGTTTTCCCCGAGGGTTGTTGGAGAACAGCACCCTGGGGGACTTTGTTGCTGCCCTTCCAGAATAGGGCTCAGCTGCTGCTGTAAACCTCCTAGTACCATGTTGCAGGGGGTTTAAGATGTAACTGGTGGTGTAAGCCTACTTTGGCACAAGCAGCCTGCAGCATGTCAAAGGCTGCTTTGCAGAATACTGTATGTCGCAACTGCTGCCGTAACTTGCTACTTGCACCATTGTTTTGGGTGCAAGTCAAGTTACGCCAGATGTAACCTTTTGAGAATTGGGTCCTATATACCTGAAGGGTTTGCCATAAGCTGAAATCTTGGGTGTGAAGGGTGCAAGTGCCCCCCATGCCCTGATCCTCACTGTCCATAAAGCCCCACAGGGCTGGAGTATGCCCCAATCCCCAGTACCTGTAAAATAGCCCCACAGGGCTGCTGCATGCCCCCTGCCCCCAGTATCATAAGAAACCTCCTCAACCCACAAGCTGTGAAAATCCTCGCTGATCCCGATCCCCAGTGCAGCTATTCACCACGCCCTGAGTATCTCAGGTCTAGTGGCTCACCTTTTCTCCTCTCTGGCAGCACTCAATTGTTTCACTTCCTTATGACTCATTTTTGCCGATTGGCTACAACCCACCTCTCAATGCGCAATAGTTGTTGACTGAACACTGCAGGATCGTGGTACTGTATGTACAGTATGCACTCCTGCAGTGTTCAGTCACCAGCTAGTCTTGGTGGTGAGAGGAGGGTTGTGCCAGTCACCAGCCTAAAATGGGTCATAGGGGAGTGGGGTGATCAGGTGCTACCAGATGGGAGAGGTGGGCCACTAGTCTACTAGGGATACTAAGGACATGGGTGAATGGCTGCAGTTTTGGGGACCGAGGGGATTTTTGGAGCTTGATGGGTGCAGGGGTTCCCTTATGGTACTGGGTTGGGGTAGCTCCAGCCCTGCAGGGCTATTAACAAGTTCTAGGGTCAGGGCATGCTGCAGCTCTGCAGGGCAATTTTGAAAGTACTGAGGGTCAGGGCATGGTCCAGCCCGCATATCTTTTTGGTATTGGGGGGTATGGATAGCCTCTATGGGACATTACCATGTTGTTTTGGTTTGGGTATTGAGGATAGAATTAGCCCTGTAGGCTTTTGTGTTTTGGGGTCAGGGCAGCGTTGGGGGGCATAACATTGGGGGGATGGGTGGGCTACACATGCAGGCAACCTCTGGGGGCATAAGTATAGTTATGCCAGCTATATGCTGGTGTAACTTACATTGATGGGTCCCCCCCTGAGGGTTGTTGGAGAACAGCACCCTGGGGGACTTTGTTACTGCCCTTCCAGAATAGGGCTCAACTGCTGCTGTAAACCTCCTAGTACCATGTCACAGGGGGTTTAAGATGTAACTGTGGTGTAAGCCCACTTAGGCACAAGCAGCCTGGAGCATGTCTCAAGCTGCTTTGCAGAATACCGTATGTCGCAACTGCTGGCGTAACTTGCTACTTGCACCATTGTTTTGGGTGCAAGTCAAGTTATGCCAGATGTAACCTTTTGAGAATCGGGCCCTACATCTTCTTTAAGTCTCAAAGGTGTAACTGTATCCAGCATAAGTATCCATTTGGTTTCTTTTTTGGAAAGTGTGTTCACTGTATTACACCCACAAGGGTGTATTTCCACATGTTCCAAGATCATGAACTTAAAACAATCCAGTTTCCCACTGTGGGCATGTAAGAAATGGTCCACTATTGCATTATAAATATTCCCACTAAGTATGGCTCTTACATGTTCCTGTATTCTTTGTTTTGCTGGCCTAGTAGTATGGCCAATGTAATAACAGGGACATGAGCACCAGCAAATATACACCACAAATGGTGCTGTGCATGTTAGAAACTTGTGAGTTCTAAAGACTCTTTCATCTTTTGTAAACGTACATCCTGTTTGTACAGTATATATTGGCAATCATTACACCTGCCACATCCATATATATACCCTTTGGTTTAGTGAGACAATTACTGATATTTTGTGTTTCCAAGGAGGGAACAAAGTGACTTCTGGTGATTCTGTCCCCATTACCTCTCCCCTTGGATAATGTGACCCTAGGTTTACTGTTTATCTGAGTCTTTAAAACTGGGTCAGACAACAAATGTTATGAACTACACTGCCCAATCTTCTAGCCAATGGACAAAATTCCATTACAAATGTAACAGTTTTGTTATCATCATCCTTTCTATCTTGAGTTTGTTGTGTCAGTGCAGCTTTTTTCATTCTATTTTAGGGGTCAAAAGGTCACTTCTTTTTAACAGCTGTACTTTGGTGAAGACTTCATCTAATGTCTTTTCTGTATATCCCCTATTAATGAGTCTCCTTTTTAACTTTTGTACTTGTTCCAAAAATTCATTGTCATTTGAACAGCTCCTTTAAGCCTTATCATCTCCCATAAGGTGCCGAGGCTATCAATTCTCTGGGTGTGTACTTGAATCATGAAGGATATTATTAGCAGCAGTTTCTTTCCTATAGATCTTAGTTTCCTCCTTCACCACTGTACCTACTAATTCTATGTCCAGGAAATTTTGTATCGATTTTATCATGGCATGGGTAAAGGTGAGTACTAGGTCATTGCTATTGATGTATGAGATGAATTCCAGTATATTATGTTCATCTCCTTTCCATATTATAATGATGTCATCAATGAACCAATACCAACTTTCTATTTGGTTCAATAGCTTGTTTTGATACCACTTTAATGACTCTCTCCTCAAAATACCCCATGACCAGATTTGAATAAAAGGGGTGAATGCTGCCCATCACTGCCCCACATATCTGTCAGAAAAATCTTTACTGTACAGGAAGTAGTTATGTTAGTGCAAAATCAATGGCCCATTTCAAAAATTGTGGCGAAATTACCTCCTCATCTTGGAAAAAGAATTCCATCATTTAACCCTATTTCATGTCTTATGGACATGTATGGGCTGTTAGCATCTACTGTAGTCTAGCAGAAGTCCGCATCCCATATTTTTCTCTCTAGTTTTTTTTTTTGTGGTGCCTCACCTTCCTCTCATGCACCTTTCCCATCCCCAGGACCATCGTCTTGCCCCACCAGCATTCACCCCAGATTGCCCCGGGTGAACATGGATGGGCACTAAATGCCCCCTCCAATGGTGCCATGTCTAGTCAGGTGGCTTTTGGATCTCAGGCTTGGCTTCTTGGGGCTGGTGCTACTGGATTCTGGTGCATCCATTTTGTCTCCTTAGGTGGTAGGTGTGGCATGCAGTGATGTACTGGTGCATGGGCACACATCCAGCACACCACCCGGAACAGCTAAGCCTCACCTGCTCTGGTTCCTAGCCTCTGCTAGGGGTGCAGTTGTAAAGCCATTGCTTCCCCACCCTCCCCCCAGAGAGGAGAGGAGAGCAGTCAGTCAGATGCTCAATCCTCCTCTGGCTGGCCCCTCCAGCACCTGGAGTCCATTTCCAACCCAGGTCACCAGCATCACAAGCGAAATCCAACCACAGTGCCTATGGGTTGGCTCCTCTAGTTTTAAGGAGATCCATACTAACTCTAATGTATGAGTCTAGTGCCAAAACTTTAGGCTGCAGGAAACTGTCACAAATGGTGCACAAATGTATCTGAGGGATCCAATCTCAGAACAATAGGTCTTCTGCATGGATCCTCATATTTTCGTACACCTTAGGCAGAATGTAAAGTTGGAATCACTGGGTAATCTGTTTTAATATAGTCTGCATCATTTTTAGAAAGCCAGCAGGCTCAAACCAAATCAAGGAATTAACATAGTTCAGCCTGGAATTTAATAGTTGGGTCCCCTTTAAGTTTTTTATAGTTACATAGAAACATAGAAGCTGTCAGCAGATGGGGATCATATGATCCATCAAGTCTGCCCTTGTTTTGATCATCTAACAATTTCAAACATTTCTCCATATACAACTCTTCATTCATTAACACAATGTTGCCCCTCTTATCTGACTTCTTGAAAACCACACCTTTCAAGTGTTCCAATTCTTTTAGTGCTGCATATTCATCCTGTCTCAGGTTCTTGGAATAATTTCTAGTATTCTCAGAGAATAGTTTCACGTATAACACATTTCAAATACTGTAATAGCTGGGCAAGATATCTGTGGGCAAAATATTGATTTAGGTTTAAATTTCTGAATTACATTTCTAACCTCTAGTGGTGCATCATTTTCATGCAGATTCTCTGCTTCATCAAGTAAAGCAGAGACATCTATATTATTGATTAAATTACTGTCCCATTAAGGTGCTTTTCTCACTTCTTCATTTGCAGGTTGAGGGTCAAATCAGTCAATCTCTGCTGGGTAGGCTCCACATGTTATTCCTGCATCCAGGGTACCAGTTTCTTCAAGTCTTCCCATATTAGATGTTGCACTTCCTTTCTCTGGTTCTTTGCCAAATAAATATTTGAGTTTAAGTTTTCTTATAAGCTTAAAGATATCAATCCTTGTTTTAAATGTGTTAGCATTAGGTGTAGGCACAAATGTCAGTCCTTTTTTGAGTACACTTACAGTAGCAGCCACTGACACTGCCAGCTATTTCCTGAAATTTCTGTGATATTTCCAGATATATCTCCTGCTTTCTCCATTTCCACAGTAGGGGCAGTGAGAGAAACTTTAGAAATTTTTGAAATATCTGGAAATAGCTGACGATGTCTATGGCTATTACTGTAATTGATCGTCAGTTAAGGTAATGTTTGTGAGGTTTATGATTTCTGTTCCTTCTCCCTGTCTTTGTTCCTCAAGGATCTCTGAACATTTTGATGTTCCTTTACCGCTCGGTCCCCAATTTTTTTTTTTTTTTGGTGTAGCCCCTTTGCCTGGGACGTTTTATCCCTGTGCTTTCCTCAGCTTGTCAGCTGAGTATTTTTTGACTAAAAAACCCTGAGGTGTACTTCAGTTTTTTGAGGAACCAGTGTTTGCTCTTTCATTTTGGGCTGTCTCACTAGTATTTTCTCTTCTTGTTTCTTCTTGAAAACTGACACTTTTTTTACTATTTGTGTCTCTTGTCTGACTTTTGTTCCAGTTTCTATTGTTTGATCTTGAGTGCCGTCTACTCTTCCATCTATCACATCTTTCCTAGGCAAATTCTTCTTTCCTTTGATAGTCCCCAATATCTTTGTTAACCTTTGTTCTTTTTCTAGAAATCAAATCCTTTTCATCAGTTAGAATCCTCAATCCTGCCCAAACTAAATGAACAAGCCCACAGAAATGGCAATTATTTATTTGGCTAGCATGGTGCCCTCAATTCTAGATTGCATTTATTTCATCTCATCAGCTACTGATGCCTTTTTTTGCTTTTTTCAAGATAGTCAACAGCATTTGTCACCCTTTCCATTTTGTTCATCTAAATGGCCTGAAATGGTGTAACAGCACAGTTCAGGTATTATGAAAACTGATATTAGTAGCTGTCAATGAGAGAGAGATTTAATGTGAGTTGCAAAGGGAATGCAATATATGCTGATTAAGTTGATGACCTTGCAGCAGGAATGCTATACTTTAGTTAAATTTAACACATTTTCTTCTGTGATGACAAATTCCCTCAGTGTGGAGTGGAGCAGGCAGAGTTGCCCCATATTTGAAGTGTGAATTTGGTAGAAAGGCTTTTGCATTTGCAGCACTGGACACCAGGAAAAACTCCTCTCCAACTGAGGAATGCTTCTAGCTTTCAAGTGTTCAGGTAAATTTTCAGCCAATTTACAACTCCCTGAATTTGTTTTGACCCTGAATCCCAATCTGCTTGAACAGGATCATGTTGCTTAACAGTGCTCATACTCTTGGTAGTGAGCCATCTTTGTTAGCTAGTTTTGATTACTGTTTGGATATACTTACCATTGTAGTCTGTTTATTTTTCCACCTGTGTATATTTTAGCCCTTATGTAACTTTTTATTTCTAAATTACAGGAGTTCTCTGTGAAGCACAAAATACAACACAATGGGTAACCGATAATCTTGGAAGATATATCCAGTTTGCTACTTATAAAGAACTAATAACCTTTAACAGAAACTTTAATTGGGTAAGAAATCAGCCTTTATAGTTTTTCAGATTGTTAATTTTCTATAAAATGAATATTTTCAAGCCAACAAATGATTGTACTCATTACTCTGCACTTAAAGATCAGTAGATACAAGAAAAGTAGCATATCATTTTTATGATGATGTCTAGTATCTAGGAATGGTTTTTATTCTATTATTACAGAAGTCCAGAAGTAATAAAAATAGAATAAATGATAGGGGACTGAGTATTATGAGGCTATAATAGCATTGAGAGGTTCTGGGGACATGTGAACCTCGACAGCCAAGCTTCGAGAGGTTCAGCATGTCTCCAGAACCTCGAGATGCTTATTCTTCCTCGTAATACTCAGTCCGCTATTATTTTGTAATATATGGATCCGAGGCATTTTAAATGTTTTAAATTTGCCTGCTACAGTAGTCATGTCTGTATCGCTGCACTTTCTTTTCCCATGGTTACCAGCCATTGCTGTTGATGCCACAATGCTCACACACATGTAAAGTGCACAGCGTGTGTTCTGATTGGCTGTAGTGCTTTTCACATAATTTTCAAGGGAAATGATGGCTTGTTTATGCAGTGGGCTTGAGAGCTGTCTGATGGTTCAGCATGTGGGAACTTGACTGGATTAGAGAGATGAGAGGAATTATTCCTGTGTGGTTTAAGGTAATATTCTGGGAAAGTTTTTCATGTTTTTGGCTAGCAGTGAGTCGTCCTGTATTCTACATGAGCGGTTACAGTAAAAAGCGGCTCCAGTCTCCACGAGACACTTGTGCACTTCGCTTTGGAGTTTGCTGATAATACTATTGTTCAGACTGCAAATAATAGTATTATCAGCTCTGAATGATAGTATTATCACCAAGAAACAATGGTATTATCACTCTAGCAAGGGTGGTATTATCAGATCTGAAGTAATTGTATTATAGGGACATTTTGAATGGGATAAGATAGTATTATTATGGCTTATCCATATATTACAACACAATATACCCCATGTATTTCATGAAGAGCAGCTGACATCTCTGGAAAACTTCTGAAGCCAAATATTTAGACACAATTCAATTAATATTTTACCTATTTGCTATATTTCTGTTTTATGGTTTTATTATTATTATTATTAAGAATACTTGTGTATAAATAGGACTTCAGCCTTTTAGACTACATCTGCTGTGTGTGTGCTTTTACTCCTGCATGAAGTCATAACTCTTTCCTTATGCATTGCAGTCACTCCCTTGACAGAAGGTTGTGATGTCACAAAGAGAGGATGCTAACTTCAAGTAGGGACTAAATAGCAGAAGTCAATAAACTGTCTTTCGAATGAAACATTAAACCGAGGTCCCATCTGCCTGTTCTGGTGGTAGTTCAGGTGGATGTTAAAGATCCCATGGCACTTCTTGAAAAGAATAGGAATTTTCCCAGTGCACTGGCCAAATTTCCCCATTCACTAAAATACTATCAACAGCTTAATCTGGTTCAAAGTCAGTTGGCATTCATCTGTACCCCTTCCCTTCCCCAGGTCATGTGAAAATAGGCAGAATTTGTCTAGTGCCCTTTCCGGTCAACAAAAACGAAATAAAAACAAAACCCTAAAATTCATTAACTCAGATTTTGTGACAATATCCTTATTTATAAAGAATAAGGGAAGACTAATACTGCAAATATTTCAATCATAAGTTGTATTTTTTTCAAATATTACGTTTTCAAAGTTCTCCTAGCTCTTTAATGATCACATGTTTTTATCCATATTGCACAGTTGCATTTTCTGAATAAATATATAAAAAAGATTATTTGCAAGGAAACTATGCTAATACATCAGTCTGAGTTCAACTTAATGTCAAAAAGTTAGGAAATGTGGTGTTAGGGTTTCCAACCCCAACTCTAATGTCTAACAGTTCTTTAATCCTTCACATGATATCATGTGGCATAGCTGCTAGGTATGGAACAATGCGATTTGAGGTTTCTCTCACCAAGCATTAGGCAGCTGGAAACACTAATACCTCTCTATAACTGTGTATAGCTTTACAATACCTTCCCACTACACAGTTGAATATGGTTCTTAAAGGCTTAGCCACTGCCTTCCTTTACATTCTCCTATTCCAATGGGCAAATCATTGCTTCATAGTGTAGTGACCAGAGAACCCATTGGAGTCTGAAGGACACTACTCCTCCTCTTGCATGCCTGCCCCCACTTTGAAGTATGATACTTCCCTTGTCATATTGCATGGTCTAGCCCACAAAGGATCATGTTATTTAATATTCTTTGTCTCTACCTCTCACAGCAAGACTACAGATAAGGCCTCTCATACATTATCCTATGCTCTAAAGCTACTATCTCTAGCACTAATACTACTCTCTGGTGATGTCCAGTCCAACCCTGGCCCTCTTTCATTTAATCATAAAATTAGCTCCCCTGCAGACCCCAACTGGTCCTGTTTCAAGGGCCTAAAAATATATGAATATATACAGCCTCACCCCTAAGATGCACAAATTGCAATTCTAGGTTGCTCCATACAAGTCTGATATCCTTGCAATATGAATGCCTCAAATTCTGTTGCACGAAATTAAGCTCCATGATTCTGAAGTCTTTAGAAATGATCTATAGGTAAAAAGGGGAGGGTCCTAATCTATACTAGAGCTGCCTTATATGCCATTCTAGCTACTCATCTTCCTCTGGATCATGACAGTGAAACACTGTTTATAACTCTAACCCTCAGTAATGCATAATCACTCACAGTGGACTGTAACTACCATCCACCCGAGCAGCTGCTCCTGCTCTAAATGTTCTCAGTAGTACGCTAGCTGAGAAGGCCTCTTCAGAGATAATTGTATTGGGAGACTTCACTCTAAATTGGTCCCTAGACTTGGAGACTGGGTTTAAAGCACAGCTTCTAGATGCTTAGCTAACCCAAGTCATCTCTGAACCTATGCGTCAGAACAATAAGACTGGCAACCACTTCTTGCTTGACTGGGTCCTAAAATCAAGCGCTAATAGAATACAAACTTCTGGGATATTCTTTGATGCCCTCAGTGACCACTCACCCATTTTCAGGGCTGCAATTGGCAGAGCCCTACGGACCTCTTGCTTTGAGAACAGGACTCTACATTCCTTACATTCTTTGCGAATGAGCAACATGATGGAGTGCCCATAGTCACCTCTACTTAGAGCACTCCACTGACACTGCACTATTTTTTTTTTACATGAGGGCATCCTGATCATGAGATTGGGTGATTGGACACCCATGATGTCAAGCTCATGTTGTGTGGGGTGGGGTGGTGGGTGCTGAGAGGACAGTTAGGTGGGGCAATAACTCTATTTAAAAAAGAAACAGCAGTCGCAGAACACTTCTCTGGGTGCAACATGGTTGCCACTCTACTATGCATGCGTTAGTAGTCACAAATGTGCAGTAGAGCTCAGCGGCCATGTTGCACATGGCAGAGTGTACCTTGACTGCCGCTTTTTTCTTTAAAAATAGAGTTATTCTAGCTGGCCTGGTGGTGCTGAGATTGAGACACTGGATGCCACACTCACTCCATGCTGGTGACCCGGTTCTGGAATGGACTCGGGTCATCAGTGGGTCACGGGGAGAAGGACTGAGCACCCAATGGCTTGCTCTCCTTCTCCAGGGTGGGACAGGAAGTTTTCCCCACAGCTATGCCACCACCTCCTGGGAACCAGGGATGTTGGTGTGGTCAGGGATGGCAATGCAGGGTTGATGCTGGCAGAGGACTGGGGTAGATGCATGTCTCAGTGTGGGCCTGACCCTTGCTCCTCATTGCATGCCAGCATCAGGGAACAGAACACGAGAACAAACCTCCACGTCTCCTAGGTGATGACTTCTCAAGCAAAAACATGCCACCCACCAACAAACAAGAAAGATTCCACTGTGCAAGCCCTCTCCTTGGAAACACATGGAGGAAGGTAAGTGGGGGACTCTCTCCTACCCTACCCAGGGGCAGTCTGGGCCATCAGGGATCACAGGAGTTGAGCTGTGCACTCTAGGGCAGAACCTGAGTCAGGAGGTAGGCGTGTGGTGCACTGTAGGGGTCCGATTGAGTGGAGAGTTGGGGGCAAGTAGAGGTGAGGATAAAAGAAAGTTAAAAATAGAGTTATTCTCCCCTCCCCACCTATCAGCACCCCCCAACACAAGAGTGACACTGGCAGTGCCCAGTCCTCCAGTGTTGCAATCAGGACCTCCCTTTTTTTAGTAACCTCAACTACCACGCATGCATTGTTATGTCTTTTGTGTGTGTTTTTATCTAAGATATATATATATATATATATATATATATATTGATTTCCCCACCGACCCCTCCTCTCAGCACCCACCACCCCAATGCCCACAGAACCATAAGAGTAACACTGGGGTGCCTAATCCCCAGTGTCATGATGAATCCTCCATACCTGTGTTTTTGTTTGTTTTACAACCCTGCAAAAGAAAACTGTCTAACAATGTCATGTGTGCAGCTGAATTGCCCCCTCCTAACCTCCTCCCTCAGTACCCACCACCTCGCACCCCCAAGACCTTATTTACCAATCTGGGATCCAACACCGTAATCCTCCCAGACTGCAGACACAACTTCACTCCTCAAAGCTGGATCATGAACTGAAGAAACAGGCATGTGCTTTAATGTATTTCATTGGGGTTTTGAACTTAGTGGCATAACGTGGTCATTTTACTTATTTTGGCCCACATTTTCAACATGCCTTCCTGGGACCCTACCTCCTGAACAATTATACTGTCATTAGGTAGATCAGTCCAAAAGTGATTTTATGGTCCCTACAAAATTACCTTTCAGCCAGGAGTTGTAAATTTTCTCTGCTCTTGTTCATGAAGTAGGGTCATAGGAAGGTTATGTTGAAAATTTGGAGTAAAAGTATTAAACAACAAGAAAGTTATGAGCCTACATTGAATTTTTGTGAATGCAGGGTCATAACGTTGGTAATTTTCAATATTTTCCAAATTACAACATAGCTGTATCTTTACAGCACCTCATGAGTGTGACAGCTGTCATATATACAAAGACAAAGCAGGACGGTGAGGTGTTTCAAGCAGGCTCTTAAGACTTTTTATGGGGAAAGCCTACCTGGATTTTCTTGATTTTATTGTATCTATTGTATCTTGCTTTATCTTGAATGTACAGTGCTTTGGTATATGAAAGGCCTATAACAAATACATTTTATTATTATTATTATATTTCAAATCCTGGCAAAACATTTTTGCATCCTGAAAATGATTTCATGGTCTCTGCACAAAATCACCTTTAGCCCAGGAGTTGCACATTTTCTCTGACCTTCTTCATGAGGCAGGTCATAACAAGGTCCTTGTTAATGAAGTGGGGTCATAGAAAGGCTATGTTGAAAATTTTATGTAAAATACTTAAAAAAATATAGTCATGATCCTACATTGAATTTTGTAAACACGTGCTTGTAACTTTGGTATATTTCAGTATTTTCAACCAAAATTTACAGCACAGTTATATATTTACAGAACTTCATGAAAGTCACAGCTGTAATTTTTCAAATCCTGGCCCTAATTTGTTTTTACATCCCAAAGCAGTGTTATCTTATGTCAATTAAATTTATATGCAGTGGGATTCTTTGTATGTGTGTTCCACCAAGCACCTTTGACCCAGGGTTCCTCCTGGCTGAAGGCAGTATGGTACTGTTAAACTTCTCTGACATCATCTTCTGTTTTTTTTAATGAGTATTTTAAACCAATGGGAATTTTTTCTGTTTTCTCTGCATTATCTAGCTGTTATAAGTATTGTATTTTCTAAACAACTGCCATGAGCTTCTGAAGAAGGACTGGTTGGTCAGAAAGCTAGAGCACTTTGTTCTTGTTGTTACCTTTTAATGGACCAACTTATATGTATCAATTCATTTGCTTCTGTATACATCCCAAATGGTAACTTTATGCGGCCCTGCATGAAATCTCTCTGACAGGAGTTGAAAATTTTTCTGACCTTATTCATGAGGTGGGGTCATAAGAAGGCTATGTTTTAAATTTGTGCAAACATATTTTTAAAAGAAGTTATGAGGCAATGTTGAATTTTTTAAATGCTAGCTAACAACTTTTGCAATATTCAATATTTTTACCCAACTTTTCATCATAGCCATTACTTTACAGCACCTCATGAATGTTAAAATTGTCATTTTCAACTCCTGCCCAAAATGTGTTTCTGTGTCCTGAAAGTTGATTTTACAGTACCTGCACAAAATCATCTTTAGCCCAGAAGTTGCACATTTCTCAACCCTTCTTCATGAGGCAGGGTCACAACAAGGCTATGTTGAAAATTTAATGTAAAAATATTAAAAAGTAAAATTTCAGTATTTTTACTCCAAATTCCTCAACTGCCCTCAGCTGCAGCCCTATCAGCTCTGGCCAGAGTTTATTTGTAACTGGAAGAACTGCCCTCTCCTCCAAGTACCACAAAGGTTGTTTGAAGCATGAGACTTCTCAAACTTCTCAATTGAATCCTTCCAGGCCTCCCTTAATGAAATAGACTAGAGCACCATCATCTCACTCACTAGTCTAGACACTTGCTATGAGTATTTTGTAAATAATTTTATATCCATTGCCAAAAAAACATGCCCCTAAGTAAACTCAGGGTCAAAGGAAAATGTTACAAGTGGATTACTCCACAACAAAAAGAAATTAATTGTTCTGAAGGATAAGGCCTGGGGACAATACAAGAAGTCCAGTCAGCAGGCAGACTGGGTCAGATTCAGGCAGCTCTGAAATCTATGTAAAAAGAGCTCAGAGGCTGCAAAGTGACAATATCAGAGGCCTCCAGCAACCTAACCTGACAGATGCTTAGCATTTCTGAGCCCACAGTAATGTCCTACTCAAAAGAGAACCCAACACCACTAATGGCCTAATCATATTTAATGGTTTGCCCATCAGTGAGCCCCTACCTGCCACCAATGCATTCAACTAAAACTTTACAAACCTTGACAAATGCAAAGGGAGTCCATGCCCCCTTCTCCTCCCTTGTCCCCAGGGCCTGGTCCCTCCCCTGAATTTCATCTCAAGGTGGCGACTAGGAGTGAAGTGTTAGACCTACTGAAAACTATAAAATCCTGTGGCACTGCAGGCTCTGCAAACAGGATCCTAGGCTGCTAAAGGTAGCTGCCCATGCCATAGTGTCCCTAGTCACCATGCTATTCAACAGATCCTTTCTCACTGGTCAGATTGCAGGAAAGTGGAAAGATGTGGTAGTAGTGGTTCCATTCCACAAAGCTGGTCATAGGGAATCAATAGATAACTACAGGCCTTGCTCTCTCCTGTGTATTCTGAGCAAGGTTCTGGGCAGATAGGTGTATAATCAGCTGAGGGATTATCTGGAACTACATCACCTGTTATCTGATCTGCAGCATGGTTCTTGACACAACCATGGCACAGATATTGCGTTGATTAAGCTCACTACCAACATACTACAGAGCCTAGATAAAGGCACTCCCACAGCCATCTTTATGGACTTAATCAAGGCTTTTGAGTTGGTAAGTCATGAGCTCCTCATCAGGAAGGTAAAGAACCTGGCCTTGACACACATTTGTTTGCTGGTTTACTTCATTACCTCTCCATTAGAACCCAAGTTGTCAGATGGAGAGGAGTCACATCTACCAATTGTCAATTTTAAACAGGATACCTCAGGGCTCGATATTAGGCCCTCTTTTGTTTCTCCTTATTTATTAACGACCTTGGCAACAAATGTGGCAGCAATCAGTTCTTTCTGCATGCTGATGATGCTGTCTTTCATAGGAGCTCTTATGATGCCCTGGCACTCAGCACCCAGCTGCCAAAGGACTTTGTAAGCCTGGAAGAATGGATACGGTAAAATCAACTAGTATTAAATGATAAGAAGACCAAAGCTGTCTTATTTGGCTCCAGACAGCTCGGATCTTTTAGAAGTAAGCTTGCTTCGCCATAACCTCCTCTGGTAACAAGATCGAGGTTGTGGACTCAGTCAAATACCTTGAAGTTATACTTAACCAAAGCATCACATTTAAGGTGCAAGTGAAACTAACTACACAAACTAGTCACCAAAAATTGGGTCTCCTCTATTGGCTGAATAGTCACCTCACCTTGGCATCCAGACTAGCAGTAGCAAATAATATCTTGCTACTTAAACTTACATACGTATGCTGCCCCTGTCCTACAGTCCTTAAATAAGACTGAATTAAAAGACTAGAGATACTGTACAATGAAATTGGGCGTTTCACAATGCAGTCCACTCCTAGGAAGCATCATTGTGATGTTCTAAATTCTCTAAACTGACCCTCTCTACTCAGTAGATTCCAATACCCCTGCTAACATTGGTGTACAAACTGGTTAATGGGCCTGCTCCCCTAGCCTAGATGTCCCCTAGTCCCAAGTGCTTCTGCAGGGCTTTCTGTACCTCTGACAAAAAGCTGCCTGAAGTGCCCAGGATACATAGATACACAGATACATAGACAGTGTTGGCAGATAAGGACCCACGCCCACCCAGTCTGCCCATTTGAGCTTGTAAGTTTATCTTATGTTTTCTTAGAAGTCTGTTGTCCCTTAACCCTTACCTCCAGAATTCCTTTATGTCTATCCCATGCATTCTTAAATCCTGTGATTGTTACCTAACTGTGCTAGGAATAAATCCTTCATGTATTCAGCCCCAAACATTTGGAATACCTTCCTGATAACTTGAAAATCACTAATTTCCTAGCCAGTTTCCAAAGGCACTTAAAACCCTTCTTCATGAGCATTGTCTGTATTCTTGCCACCGCTGAGCACCTGACGACATGATGAACATGAGTGACACTTGCTCCTCCAGCATCCCCTACATTGCATTAACACATATTTGTGCTGCTATGCTAGCCCAGGACTACTATATGTCTTTGTATACATTGATTATACTATGTTTTCCTCTTCAAGTGTGACACTGATACATTGTACTGTAACTAATGTAATTAACTTAGCCACTGTATGGCACCGTGATGTACTCTTATTCCCTAACACTCTCCTTCTGTACCTGTTGTATGAAAACTGGATTTCTTGTATGTAACTAATTCCGGGTCACACCTGAAAAGGAAGCCTTGGTTCAAGTGGAAACGCAGATTATCAAAATGAAATAAATAAAACCGTTGAAACCTGGAGTCAAAATACACAAACATGAAAAGTTATGAATCAAAGTTCAAACCCATTGAACTACACTTACGTCATTTTCTCATGCCTCAGTCACTGATTCCAGCAGCAAGATGTGCCTTTGATCAGAGAGTGGATCTATGCCACGGGGCATGTTCAGGTGAGTGAGGATGTGGGTGGTAGGTTCTGAGCAGGAGGTGGGGGTGGCATGGTTTGGGTGTGTGAGTGGGAGTCATGTCGTGAGGGACCTGTTTTTGTTTACAGGGATTAAAAACATCAAGGGACAGTTTTCCTTATTTCAGGGATATCCCAACATCGGGACTGGGCACCCCACTGTCGGGTTTGATGTTTGGTGGCACCATAGATGAGTACTCTGATGCCACCATGTACATAAGGTGAATGGGGTGTGTGACCTGAAGGGGAGGGGAAGAAAGAAGTGAGACTGAGGCTGGAACCTCAGTCCACTTAAGAAGAAATTCAAATTAGGTAGGTAGCTAGGTAGACAGACAGATAGGCAGACAGATAGATAGACAGATAAAGACAGAAAGATCAATTGAGTTTGGAGACATTTTTTGACAAAGATGGTGACTGGTGTGCTGTGTTGGTGACCAGAATGAGCTAGCCTCCCCTTTCAGCAGTGTAAAACTGCACCCCCACAATAAAAGGGTGCACTCTGGAGATTGTGGTGCAAGAGCAAAAGCAACCAGCTTAGTTTACAACAAACAAAAACAATGCACTTTAGAATCTGTGCAAAAATAGCTTGGAGCTGAGTTTAATAACAAGGCGCCTGGCACACTGTCTATACTCCCAGCACTTCAACCCTTATCCGGTCTTCCTTAGGGAGCAAATCTGAGGATCATACAGACAAGATACAATTTATCGGATCTTTCTTAAGTGACATGCTACAAAAGTGAATCACACATGAAAACAATTAAATACAAAACATGTAAAACAAAGTTACAGCATTAACACAGCATCACAAGATAAAATTCTTACCCTAAATTTGCATCTTATGCTAAGTTTTAAATAACTTAAGGCATTACATAGTTTACTTTGTCATTCCCAAACTCGGGTAAGATGCTGTTGTGACAGAGTGCAATGAAATCATTACATTCTTGCGGTCTAGCATGGCAAATATATTAGAACCAAATTCACTTATCTACATTATACTAAAGTTATTACTAACAGTTCCTTATGTACCATGTACAACCAGGATTTGTAGTTTAATTTATAACAAGACTAGATCAAGAAGTGTATGTGTGTGTGGGGGGGTTACAGGATTTAACCTCCTTGTTCTAAACATAGAGAAAATATTCCTTAAACACCATTTCTCTTTATTCACTAAATTATGGAGGTCAAAAATCTCAAAGGAGGTCAAAATTGTAATAATGTGCTTTAGAAAATTTATTTTAACCCATAATAAAACCTATTATACTAGAACACAGATAAAATCTGAGAAATATTATACTGTAGGTTTGTAGTTGTTTTACAATTCAAAATATAAAGTTATTTCACAAATTAAAAGGTAATTGATGGAAATTATATGGGTATTGGGGAGTCAAAGGAAGTAGAAAAGGGTGTTGGGAACACAGGAATTTCAGCTCAAAGTTAGCAAGTTAGTATTTCTGAGGAGTATATACTGTATAACAATTCGAGGAACAGTTCATAACTTAGGTCTATAAGTAGACTATATCTATTGGTCTTCAAATCTTCCATTTTACTATGACTACAGTGGAGTTCCATATGGGTAAACACTTAGTCATGATAAAATAGGGAGAAAAACACAAGTTCTCTAAGAAATTGACTACCCCAAGTCCAAGGCCAGTGCTAAACTTCTACTGTGCTCCTTGGCTTCACATCCATGTAGCTCTCACACTGCAAGTAAGAAGTGTAGGGTTTGTTTAGTTAATTTCTATAAAACAAAGAGACAGAAGCAAATACACATTAGCTGTGCAATATTTAACATTCTGTCATAGATAAGGCATAAAGTCTATAGCTCAATTCTATAAGCACCTCTATGCATGCAACAAGTTTGTGACATCACGAGGGGTGCCAGTTACTGAGACCCTGCCCGATTCTATAAGGGGCAGGGTCCCAGCAAGTAAGTCCTGTGACTTGCAACAAACCCACAAGCACACCAAACAAAGGGCATACCTGAAGGGTTTGCCATAGCCATAATCTTGGTGTGAAGGTACTGCAAGTGCCCCCCATGCCCTTATCCTCACTGTCCGTAAAAGCCCACAGGGAGACTGGGTACCCAATCCCCAGTACCTGTAAAATAGCCCCACAGAGGCTGCTGCATCCCTGCTCCCAGTATCATAAGAAAAACCCCCACAATCCACAAGCTGTGAAAATCCCCGCTGATCCCCGATCCCCAAAAGTGCAGCCATTCACCCACGTCCCTGAGTATCCCTGGTAGTCTAGTGGCCCACCCTTCCACCTTGGCGGCACCACCCCACTCCCCTATGACCCATTTAAACCGATGAAACTGGCACAACCCACCTCTCAATGCCCTTGTCAGCTACTGACTGAACACTACAAGGATGGTGTACTGCTATGTACAGTATGCACTCCTGCAGTGTTCAGTCACCAGCTAGTCTTGAGTGGTGGAGGAGGAGTTATGCCAATCCTAATAAATGGGTCACAGAAAAGTGAGAGTAATCCAAATGGGAGAAGGTAAACCACTAGTCTAAATACTAAGAGACATAGGTGAAATAGCTACAAAGGACCAAATTTTACAGCTTGCAAGGTGCAAAGTTTCACTTATGTACTGGAGGTTGAGGCATGCTCAACCTGCAGGAGCTGTTAACAAGATTCTGGGGGTCAGGGCATGCTGCAGCTCTGCAAACTATTTTACAAGTACTGAGAGTCAGAGGCATGGTCAGCCCTGCAGATCTCTTTGGTATGGGGGCATGGATAGCCCTATGGGACATTACCATGCTGTTTATGGTTTGGGGCATTGGAGGGATAGAATTAGCCCTGTGGGGCTTTTGTGTTTTGGGGTCAGAGCAGTGTTTGGGGGCATAACATGGGGGATGGGCAGGCTACACATGCAGGCAACCTCTGGGGCATAAGTACAGTTATGCCAGCTATATGCTGGTAAGCGGTGAAAAAACTATAGTTGGTAAATTACTAATTACAGGTACTTAGAAAGGAGACGAACGGAGACGAGACTGATGATGGAAGAATTTAATGATTATAACAATAATCACAGGAGAAGTTATAGGTAGCACATTCTTCAAAATAACAAGATGTACAAAGCTTACTTATATAGTAAAAGCAATGTGTCTATTTTAGAATTACTTATAATTGGTCAAAAACAGCATACACATCAACTTATAAGGTCATGAGATATTTTCTTCCTAGTATGAGCATGATCTCACCTTGGTCCAGCACAAACATAGGCAGTGTACACTTTATTTACCATATAAGGTGGATAACCTGCTGTTACCACCAGTCACCATAGTTCAGAAGAAAGAGATAAGTTTCGGCTAACACTTTGGACTGTCCATATAAGGACAGGCATTAAGAGATTAACTATAAGGAATTTTGGACACTAGTCTGTGTCTGTGCTTGCAGTCACGTAGGCCAGATATTACTTACTTCTGCTAAATTATAATGCTAAAGGCACATTAGTATTGCAACTGTAGCTTAGCTCCTTATAAGGGTTTATAAACTTTTTAGCTCCATAAACCAGCATTTGTCATATACATACAAAATGTTTTCAGACCAAAATAAGGTTGGCGCGCAATATAGGGGCAGACTTCTTTTACCCCTCATTACAGCTGGTGTAACTTACATTGATGGTTTTCCCGAGGTTTGGAGAACAGCACCCTGGGGACTTTGTTGCTGCCCTTCACAGAATAGGGCTCAGCTGCTGCTGTAAACCTCCTAGTACCATGTTGCAGGGGTTTAAGATGTAACTGATTGGTGTAAGCCTACTTTGCACAAACAGCCTGCAGCATGTCAAAAACTGCTTTGCAGAATACTATGTCTCGCAACTGCTGCGTAACTTGCTACTTGCACCATTGTTTTGGGTGCAAGTCACAGATTCATCAGATATGTAACCTTTGAGAATTGGGTCCTATATACCTGAAGGGTTTGCCATAAGCTGAAATCTTGGGTGTGAAGGGTGCAAGTGCCCCCATGCCTGATCCTCACTGTCCATAAAGCCCCACAGGGCTGGAGTATGCCCAATCCCAGTACCTGTAAAATAGACCCACAGGGCTGCTGCATGTCCCCTGCCCCAGTATCATAAAACCCTCCTCAACCCACAAGCTGTGAAAATCCCGCTGATCCCGATCCCAAAGTGCAGCCATTCACCCCGTCCTGAGTATCCTTGGTAGTCTAGTGGCACCCTTCCACCTGGCAGCACCCAGCCACCCACTCCTATGACCCATTTTAAGCCGATGACTGGCACAACCCACCTCTCAATGCCGCGGCCAGCTGCTGACTGAACACACTGCAGGATGGTGTACTGTATGTACAGTATGCACTCCTGCAGTGTTCAGTCACCAGCTAGTCTTGGTGGTGAGAGGAGGGTTGTGCCAGTCACCACTAAAATGGGTCATAGAAATAGGATAGATGAGTGCTACCAGATGGGAGAAGTGAGCCACTAGTCTACTAGGGATACTAAGGACATGGGTGAATGGCTGCAGTTTTGGGGACCGAGGATTTTTGCGCTATGGGTGCAGGGGTTCCTTATGGTACTGGGGTTGGGGTAGCTCAGCCCTGCAAGGCTATTAACAAGTTCTAGGGTCAGGGCATGCTGCAGCTCTGCAGGGCAATTTTGAAAGTACTGAGGTCAGGGCATGGTCCAGCCCTGCATATCTTTTGGTATTGGGGGTATGGATAGCCCTATGGGACATTACCATGCTGTTTCTGGTTTGGGGCTATTGGGGACAGAATTAGCCCTGTAGGGCTTTTGTGTTTTGGGGTCAGCAGCTTGGGGCATAACATTGGGGATGGGTGGGCTACACATGCAGGCAACCTCTGGGGGCATAAGAGCATATGCTACTATATGCTGGTGTAACTTACATTGATGGGTCCCCTGAGGGTTGTTGAGAACAGCACCCTGGGGGACTTTGTACTGCCCTTCCAGAATAGGGCTCAACTGCTGCTGTAAACCTCCAAGTACCATGTCACAGGGGTTTAAGATGTAACTTGGTGTAAGCCCACTTAGGCACAACAGCCTGCAGCATGTCTCAAGCTGCTTTGCAGAATACCGTGTCGCAACTGCTGGCGTAACACTACTTGCCACCATTGTTTTTGGGTGCAAGTCAAGTTATGCCAGATGTAATCTTTGAGAATCGGGCCCACATCTTCTTAAGTTCAAAGGTGTAACTGTATCCAGTATAAGTATCCATTTGGTTTTTTTGGAAAGTGTGTTCACTGTATTACACCCACAAGGGTGTATTCCACATGTTCAAGATCATGAACTTAAAACAATCCAGTTTCCCACTGTGGGCATGTAAGAAATGGTCCACTATTGCATTATAAATATTCCCACTAAGTATGGCTCTTACATGTTCCTGTATTCTTTGTTTTGCTGGCCTAGTAGTATGGCCAATGTAATAACAGGGACATGAGCACCAACAAATATACACCACAAATGGTGCTGTGCATGTTAGAAACTTGTGAGTTCTAAAGACTCTTTCATCTTTTGTAAACGTACATCCTGTTTGTACAGTATATATTGGCAATCATTACACCTGCCACATCATATATATACCTTTGGTTTAGTGAGACAATTACTGATATTTTGTGTTTCAAGGAGGGAACAAAGTGACTTCTGGTGATTCTGTCTTACCTCTCCCTTGGATAATGTGACCCTAGGTTTACTGTTTATCTGAGTCTTTAAAACTGGGTCAGACAACAAATGTTATGAACTACACTGCCCAATCTTTCTAGCCAATGGACAAAATTCCATTACAAATGTAACAGTTTTGTTATCATCATCCTTTCTATCTTGAGTTTGTTGTGTCAGTGCAGCTTTTTTCATTCTATTTTAGGGGTCAAAGGTCACTTCTTTTTAACAGCTGTACTTTGGTGAAGACTTCATCTAATGTCTTTTCTGTATATCCCTATTAATGAGTCTCCTTTTTAACTTTTGTACTTGTTCCAAAATTCATTGTCATTTGAACAGCTCCTTTTAAGCCTTATCATCTCCCCATAAGGTGCCGAGGCTATCAATTCTCTGGGGTGTGCACTTGAATCATGAAGGATATTATTAGCAGCAGTTTCTTTCCTATAGATCTTAGTTTCCTCCCTTCACCACTGTACCTACTAATTCTATGTCCAGGAAATTTTGTATCGATTTTATCATAGCATGGGTAAAGGTGAGTACTAGGTCATTGCTATTGATGTATGAGATGAATTCCAGTATATTATGTTCATCTCCTTTCCATATTATAATGATGTCATCAATGAACCAATACCAACTTTCTATTTGGTTCAATAGCTTGTTTTGATACCACTTTTAATGACTCTCTCCTCAAAATACCCCATGACCAGATTTGAATAAAAGGGGTGAATGCTGCCCCATCACTGCCCCACATATCTGTCAGAAAAATTCCTTACTGTACAGGAAGTAGTTATGGTTAGTGCAAAATCAATGGCCCATTTCAAAAATTGTGACGAAATTACCTCCTCATCTTGGAAAAAGAATTCAACTTCATTTAACCCTATTTCATGTCTTATGGACATGTATGGGCTGTTAGCATCTACTGTAGTCTAGCAGAAGTCCGCATCCCATATTTTCTCTCTAGTTTTTTTTTTGGTGGTGGGGCCTCACCTTCCTCTCATGCACCTTCCCCATCCCCAGGACCATCGTCTTGCCCCACCAGCATTCACCCAGATTGCCCCGGGTGGAGCTGCTGGATGGGCACCCAAGTACCCCCTCCAATGGTGCCATGTTGTCTAGTCAGGTGGCTTTTGGATCTCCAGGCTTGGCTCTTGGGGCTGGTGCTACTGGATTCTGGTGCATCCATTTTGTCTCCTTAGGTGGTAGGTGTGGCATGCAGTGATGTACTGGTGCATGGGCACACATCCAGCACACCACCCGAACAGCTAAGCCTCACCTGCTCTGGTTCCTAGCCTCTGCTAGGGTGCAGTTGTAAAGCCATTGCTTCCCCACCCTCCCCAGAGGAGAGGAGGCAGTCAGTCAGATGCTCAATCCTCCTCCCCTGGCCAGCCCTCCAGCACCTGAGTCCATTTCAGACCCAGGTCACCAGCATCACAAGCGAAATCCAACCACAGTGCCTATGGGTTGGCTCCTCTAGTTTTAAGGAGATCCATACTAACTCTAATGTATGAGTCTAGTGCCAAAACTTTAGGCTGCAGGAAACTGTCACAAATGGTGCACAAATTGTCTGAGGGATCCAATCTCAGAAACAATAGGTCTTCTGCATGGATCCTCATATTTTCGTACACCTTAGGCAGAATGTAAAAGTTGGAATCACTGGGTAATCTGTTTTAATATAGTCTGCATCATTTTTAGAAAGCCAGCAGAGCTCAAACCCAAATCAAGGAATTAACATAGTTCAGCCTGGAATTTAATAGTTGGGTCCCTTTAAGTTTTTATAGTTACATAGAAACATAGAAGCTGTCAGCAGATGGGGATCATATGATCCATCAAGTCTGCCCTTGTTTTGATCATCTAACAATTTCAAACATTTCTCCATATAACTCTTCATTCATTAACTTACAATGTCCCCTCTTATCTGACTTCTTGAAAACCACACCTTTCAAGTGTTCCAATTCTTTTAGTGCTGCATATTCATCCTGTCTCAGGTTCTTGGAATAATTTCTAGTATTCTCAGAGAATAGTTTCACGTATAACACATTTCTCAAATACTGTAATAGCTGGGCAAGATATCTGTGGGCAAAATATTGATTTAGGTTTAAATTTCTGAATTACATTTCTAACCTCTAGTGGTGCATCATTTTCATGCAGATTCTCTGCTTCATCAAGTAAAGCAGAGACATCTATATTATTGATTAAATTACTGTCCCATTAAGGTGCTTTTCTCACTTCTTCATTTGCAGGTTGAGGGTCAAATCAGTCAACTCTGCTGGTGGCTCTACATGTTAGTTCCTGCATCTAGGGTACCAGTTTCTTCAAGTCTTCCCATATTAGATGTTGCACTTCCTTTCTCTGGTTCTTTGCCAAATAAATATTTGAGTTTAAGTTTTCTTATAAGCTTAAAGATATCAATCCTTGTTTTAAATGTGTTAGCATTAGGTGTAGAGCACAAATGTCAGTCCTTTTTGAGTACACTTACAGTAGCAATCACTGACACTGCCAGCTATTTCCTGAAATTTCTGTGATATTTCCAGATATATCTCCTGCTTTCTCCATTTCCACAGTAGGGGCAGTGAGAGAAACTTTAGAAATTTTGCGAAATATCTGGAAATAGCTGACGATGTCTATGGCTATTACTGTAATTGATCGTCAGTTAAGGTAATGTTTGTGAGGTTTATGATTTCTGTTCCTTCTCCCTGTCTTTGTTCCTCAAGGATCTCTGAACATTTGATGTTCCTTCCGCTCGGTCCCCAATTTTTTTTTTTTTTTTTTGGTGTAGCCCCTTTGCCTGGGACGTTTTATCCCTGTGCTTTCCTCAGCTTGTCAGCTGAGTATTTTTTGACTAAAACCCATGGGTGTACTTCAGTTTTTGAGGAACCAGTGTTTGCTCTTTCATTTTGGGCTGTCTCACTAGTATTTCTCTTCTTGTTTCTTCTTGAAAACTGACACTTTTTTACTATTTGTGTCTCTTGTCTGACTTTTGTTCCAGTTTCTATTGTTTGATCTTGAGTGCCGTCTACTCTTCCATCTATCACATCTTTCCTAGGCAAATTCTTCTTTCTTTGATAGTCCCAATATCTTTGTTAACCTTTGTTCTTTTTCTAGAAATCAAATCCTTTTCATGTTTACTGATTCTTTTTACTATGAACTTTATTGAAGCTATCAAAGTCTTTTTCTTTTTAGTTCAGCTAGTTTAGTTTGGACAATTTTATTTCTTCAATAGTCTTATTATGTATACAAGTGACATTTTAATCAAAGCTTTAATCCAACTTACTGTGCAAATGGTCACAGCCTCTTCACACTCCTTCTTGAGCTGCTCATGTCAAAGTCATTGGAAGGTGTCTTATCAATCCTCAGTCCTTGCTGCATGATGTTTAATTCCAAATATCTCTCCAATGTTATCCTGTTATAATAGGTATTCAGTTCCTTTATATAAAGTCTTTTAAGTTCAAAAACAGTTCCTTTAAAGATGAACATTCAATTTAATTGTCTGTAAGATTCTGTCATTTAACATACTTGCTTGTCTTACATATTGATATCATTATGTCTGTATTAGGAAGAGTGTTTGTATTACTCAAAATCTCTGAATAAAAAGATAAAGTAAAAAAGATGAACGTTCACCCTCCACCTCTCTGTCACTGAAAATGCTTCTCTTCAATCTTTCCTGGCATCTGCTAATATCCTTCAGGTCAGCCAGGTAATCCGGGCCTTCCTCTTTACCTGAGCTACTGTAATGTCATGGTCTGGGCTCTGCTCAAACTTTAGAATGAGAGTAGCACTCAGGGTTTCTCATACTGTAAATGTCGGATACCAAATCATTTGGAAACCCAATCTGTTGTTGAGTCAGGACTTCCAGAGAACACAGTAACAGCTTGCTATTAGGTAAGTCCACACTGATTCAACTGCAGTACTGGTATTCCTCCAGCAGCACTCTTAATGGCAATGTAGATTTCCACAAGAAAAAGTGTGCTCTGCAATAGCAAAACAGCCAGCTTAGTTTAGAACAAACAAAAAACACTCTGCACTCAAGAATCTGTACAAAAATAGCTTGGAGCTGAATTTCATAACAAGGCACCTGGCACACTGCCAATTCTGAGCGCTTCAACCCTTATCTGGGTCTTCCTCAGGAGCAAATTTGAGGATCACACAGACAAGATACAATTTATCCAATCATTCTTAAATTGACATACACCAAAAGTGAATCACACGTGAAAACAATTAAATACAAAAATGCAAAACAAAGTTACAGCATTAACACAGCGCACAAGATATGATTCCTTACCCTACATTTGTATCTTATAGTAAGTTTTAAGTAACTTAAGACATTACATATTTTACTTTATTTGCTTCCCAGACTCAGGTAAGATGCTGTTGTGACAGAGTGCAATTAAACAATTACATACTTGCAGGTCTAGCATGGCAAATATATTAGAACAAAAACACCAAATTTGCGTATCTAAATTATACTAAAGTTGCACTAACAGTTCCTGCGTACCATGTACAACCAAGATTTGTAGTTTAATTTATAACACTGGAAGTGTGTGTGTGGGGGGAGTTGGGGTTTTACAGGTTTTAACCTCCTTGTTCTAAACATAGAAAATACTCCATAAACACCATTTCTCTGAATTCACTAAATTATGGGAGTTTAGTGAATATAGAGAAAGGGCGAGATATTCAGTGTGCCAAAGGCTGGCACAAAGTCTGGCACAGTGCAAGTCAGATGAACCATGGCAGCGTGGTGCCATATTCATAGTTGCGCCACCAGAAAGGCACTGGCACAAGCCAGCTGAATATTGCAAAGATGCACCATGGCACAACCCAGAGATGCAACGGTGCAGCCATGGAGGTGCAAGAGCAAACCTGTGCACAAACCCAGGGGCAGTGCAAATGCTAGAGGCCAGGACACAGCCAAGAAAGCACAGTGATGAGGGGCACATGACCCCACCTGTAGAGCACACCAGTGCACATACAGGCATGGAGCAGAAAGGTACACTGGGAAACATGGGATGGAGCACAGTCACCAACAGAGGTGCTGTGCACTGCACCAGCCATAGCTGGTCCATGGCCATGTGTCAGGAGCAGGCACCAGAACAGTGCCCCAGAACATAATGGTGGCCCAGCCATCAGATGACAGGGGACAATACCAATGTAAGGCCACCAACGGTGCCTCTCCCACAGGCCACCAGCTAGCTGACTGTGGCCAACACCATGCTGCAGAAGGCATCCACCCACACATCCCTGGACCCAAACACAACCATGCCCCACACCCCACAGGCAGCACCAACCCCAGGCAGTGAATGAGGCAAGACCCAGGCAGGGTACCACATCCCATGGGACTGGGAGCAAACACAGTGGATGCAGATGTCCACAGCACAGCAGGTGGACCAGTTTGCAGGACACCCAGGTCTGTGCACAACCCCTACATGCCCACCCACCTGCCACCCCTAACCACAGCCTCATGGTGACTGTGAAGACACGCAATACACCCACTGAACCCAGGAGATAGCCCCCACCACATCGTGACACACCACTGGACACAGCAGGGTCCCCAGTAGCCCCACATGTGCCCCTCCTGCCCCAACACCACAGACCAACACCTGACCACTGCAGCATGGCTCCACACTCCACCTGCAAAGCAGACATGGACACAGGCAAGTAGCAAATAAACACTTTATAAAATCAGAAACACAGAGGTAACAATACAACATGAACAGGGGTCAGGGACAGAGGAGGTAGAATGTAGGATGGAATGAGCAACAGGGGCTATGCAATAGGAAGGGGACTGCAGGGGAATCTGAGATAGCAAGGGAAAGGGGTCGATGTACAACATCGGCCTAACGCCAGCCACGCCTGGACAGCCCTCAATGCCGCGTCTCCTCTGTATAGCCATTGTCACCCTCCAGATGGATGTCACCACCAAGTGGATCCTCCACAGCACCAGGAGTATCTGGTGCAGTGTCCTCACCTCTGCCCCCAAAGCCCTCCTCACTACTGGCTGTCTGACACCTAGGGATGGGACAAGACAGGCACTCAGTGCAATACCCCAAGGACCCCAGCCCACCCACAGCATGCATTAGACAGTGGGGCACATCCCTGGAGAAACCAGAATGGACCCTCGCATGGGGGCAACACCTGCCATCCAGGCACACCATGGTGGTGCAGGGACACAGACAGTGCAGTGCAAAATGCTCACACAGTGATGGTCACATAGCACACAGTAATGGCAACACCACAGCACAAACAGTAGTAGCCATGCACACACCCAACAGCTGGTACATGGTGGAGAAGGATGGGCCACAGTGGCACACACAATGGACTGTGCGACACATACAGCAGGTCAGGCACATAGCAGAGGTGGCCATGGCTGCACCCTGTCCCCACTGCTATCCCACAGTGACACAGATAAGGAATGTGACAGTGTTTACCTGCCCCTTGCTGTGCTGCATGTGCTGCCCATTGTCCACTAGTGGTGCCACCCTGGCCACTGCCACTGCCCTGGACCACCTGCGAGTCCTCTGGCCCTGTGGAGGAATGAAGAGAGTGGACATCAGTACACAATCATGCATGTAGAGCACCCTGCCACCACACAATCTGCCATGCACTGGGCATGTCCCTGCTCATCCTGAGGCCCCCATGCCAGCAGGGCTGCAACATGTGCAGCAGCCAAGCATGACATGTGGTGCCCACCAGGATGACGACATACCCACTGTGGCCCATGCTGCATAGCCAGTCACACATTACAATACTGCACCTGGGCATACATGCAACATGTGCACACCTACCAGCTATGGCACCAAACCTCACTGGATGTGACCCTGCAGCAGTATCAGTTGGTCTGGGTCCCTCAGCACAGGTCCCCATACCTGTGGCAGCACTGCTCCAGTGTGCGGCCCACACCCGTCTTCCTCTTCAGGGCTGCTGACACACTGTGCCACACATCCCTCCCTGGCCTGCTGGAGTGGCACCTGGCTGGCGCTGCCCCCAGGGCAGCACCATGGCCACTCAGGGTTGACTAGCTCCATCTCTGACCAGTTGGGAGCCCTCCTGCCAGCACCCTGTGCCATGATCACCAGCCATAATGCAGAGGAAAATGGCTGTGGAACAGTGCACATGTCTGCCACATGTGCAAGATGCGATAAGAGTACTAAAGGCTGCAATCACACAGCAGGTGGCTGCATGGGCACGAGTGCACAGTGTGGGGCCATAGTGCAGTCCTGGGCATGTGCAGCACACCTCGGGCCTAGTAGGGTCACAGGGTCACATACACAACCAGTGGGTCAGAGGTCATCCCTCCGCATGCAGTGTGTAGATGCGTGATAAAGACCACTGCTAGGAAATATGCGATGCCATACCAGCACCGCATGTGCAGTGCCACGGCATCAAGCATGCTGTGCAGGATGCGCAATTGCATTGTGGTCCATGCTGCACACATGCGATTGAGGGCAGATGCACAGTGCATGTGCAGGTGTTGCACCAGAGTTGCTCCAATGTAACCCTATTGCGCATGGTGCAAGTTTGTGATATTGAGCCATATGCAAATCACCTCATTCACCAATGCATTGCACAGTGGGGAGCATTAGCATATCATTACCATTGTGCACAGGCTCATTTGCATGTGTTGTGCCTTATAAGCACCACAGAACAGCACAGGCCACAGACCAGTAATGCAACCCTTTAGGTAAGTGATGGGAACATGGAGGAACAGCAGCCTATCACAACACTGCAACAGGGACTGCACAGTGCTGTGCTGACACTGACCCACAGTGCTGTTCATGTCCACAGGTGGCAGAATGATGGGCAATGATGGAGAGGAGAGTCAGGGTGCAGGCACAACTTCACAGCTGCTGAGACCAATGCCCTCTTTGAGGTCTGTATGGACTGGGAGGGCCAACTCAGTGGTGCCATGGGCACAATGCAGGGCAGGCGGTGGGCTGGGAGGAGGTGGCCTGATACGTGAATGCCCATGGCCGGCACCGTCACCTCCACAGGAGTGCAAGAAGAAGGTCAGCACGGACAGAAGACACATCAAGGACAAGGTGGTGGCCATACAGGTGTCCTGCAGAGCGACCAGTGGTGGGCGCAGCAGTGCCACCATTGATGGCCACAGAGGAGCTTGTGGCATCCACCATCAGCTGCCGGTGGTGGAGGTGAGCCTGGTTGTGGTTTTCAGATGGGTGGCAGCCCCTCACTGCATGGTGAGTATGACCAGCTGCCAGGTGTGCCTGGTGTGGGAGTGATGTGCAGGTGTGCCTGATGCTGTGACCACTGCCACATGCATGTGTGGCCACGGACCATAGCAGAACACAGTGGCAGGTGGCAATGGCAGCATGTGGGGGAGCATGGGTAATGCATCACCATAACCCTCTGTGCTTCTTTTGCAGCACCAGCACACCTCTGTGTGGAGGACCAGGTGGCAGCCACTGCGGCTGTGGACACAGATGCCCTACCTTCCACATCCATGGGCATCCAGAGCCAGGACAGGCCATGTCTAGGCAGTGTTGGGCATGTGGATGTGCTAGACATGGGGTCAGATGATGCCCTGGCGGGTTCCTGCAAGATGACAGCTTGGACGTGATGTGTGCAGAGGCGCGGCTTGGGATGTTGTCCAGCACCGATGATGACCTTGCTCTGGTACTGGACAGCACAGGAGTGGTCATGCCCGACACACCCTTCTCACTACAGAGGCACCAGCAGGGGCCAGCACTGTGCCTGCAGTTCCACAGCTGCCCCCATCCCGCCGGTGTGGCAGTTTTAGCTCCACTGCTGTGTCTGGCGTGGGTGGTGGTGGTGCTGTCATTGCAGTGGCAGTGCAGGGCACTGCACAGCAGCCAGTCAGGCAGTGGCAGCAAGATGCAGGTGATGATGAGCAGTGATGTGGTGCCCACTGCCGTGCACCGGAGAACACTGTACCCCTGTATGGCCTACTGTGCAGCATCCAGCTGAGCAGGAGGCTGTGCAGCATGCTGTGACACCCCAGCAGCCCAATGGGTGGGCTGGAGGCCCAGGATGCCAAGAGGCTGACAGAGCACACGTGGTTACTGCGGGCATCCATAGCCAACCAGGCTTTGCTTGCTGCTGAGTGCATGCACTGCAGGCAGAGGTGCACCAGCTGGCTAAGTAGCAGGACAGGGCAATGCAAGGCTTATGGACAGGCTTGGCCAGATACAGGAGGCCACAACCGCAGCATTGGACCACATGACTGGTGCCACTTTGGCATCAATGGACCGCATGACCAGTACCATTGCAGCTGGCTAGCATCAGTGGTGGCCACTGGGCTCAGCCATATGCAGAGACCCCACACTGCACTGTCCACCCCACAGTCCCGGCATCTGCTGACCCCACACAGCAGACACCAGGATCGATGATGTTGGCATTCCAGACACCCCTGGGCTGGCCTGCTTGGCCACCTCTAGACCCCTGCATGGACACGGTCACAGTCCCGCACATCAACCCCTGGGGGTATCTGTCAAATTTCCCTGTGGCTGATGCGCAGCATGCATCTGCCAGTCAGCCCTGGTGCTACCACCCATGTGGCCATGGTGGTCGTGGGACTGCATGGTCGGAGTGACTTATCTGCTGCCTGACCTGCCATCCATTGCTATTGCCACATGCACCGCTGGGCGGTGGTGGTGCAGCATGCATGTGGTGGCATGCATGTGTGTGTGGATCATGCTGCTCGGACATGTGGCATGGATGTGATGAGGGCAGCTCTGCTGCGGTCATGCCTGTGCACCGGTGACATGCTTCTGATCCATGCCATGTTCCACAATGTGTTGTTGTGTGTGTGTCTTGGTGTGCATGCCATTGCCGTGTGTGTGTGTGTGTGTTGTGTGTGCATGCACCTGTGTGCCAGTGGCTCTGCCATGTGTGTTGCACCCCATCTCTGCATGCATCACTGCATGTCCCTGCCACTATGGTGTGTGCTGGTCTGTGGCCCATGCTTGTGTGTTGGTGTACTCACCTGCATTGTCCATAATGCTCCCTTGTGATGGCGTCTTTGTGCCGCCTCACCTCCTACACCACTCATGGTTCTCTCCTTCCAAGGGTGGCTGCCCACCACCCTCCGGCCCTTACTACCATTGTCCCTGCTACTGTCACCCTCCATCAGCCTTGATCACTATTCCATGGTCAATGGCCATGTTGTGCAGGATGCAGCAGGCCAGGAATATGCCACAGGCCTTCAATGGGCTGTATTGTAGGGCACCGCCTGACCAGTCTAGGCAAAGGAATAGCATCTTTAGCATGCAAAGATACTCTCAATGATATTGTGCATGCTGGCATGTCCTCATTGTATCTTTCCTCTGCGATGAGGGTCACCAGTAGGAGTGAGTAGCCATGACCTCATGGGATATGCACTGTCACCTGTGTGGGAGGAGACATGGTTATCCATATGCTGCACTGTGCTGCCCCTGCTCCCACTCAGCCACTGCACACCTCCATGCCCGCCCCACCTCGCTTCCCCACCCCAGGGCTGTGGCTCCCTGCAACCCTGGCACATGTCCTACTCACCAACAAGATGTCCCATGGGGTGTCACCCAGCTTGAACCTTTGGCACAGCACTGAACTGTGCCATATAAAGGCATCATGTGCACTCCCAGGGTATGTGGCACAGACATTGATAATGCACCCTGTGGCATCGCACACCACCTAGCAGTTTATGGATGGGTATCCCATCTGGATGATGTAGACTGGGCCCTCTGGGCTGGGTGGTGTGCAGATGCTGATCCGGTGCAGTCTATATCCACAATCATGCCTGGCATCGTGCCACCCGGTGGAACTCCCACATGTTTGCTGTATGCTCTGCCTGTGTGCTGGGGAAATGTATGAACTCTGAAGCATGTGGACGAGGACGGTGAGGAACTGGGTGAGGAGGTGGGATGTGGCCAACTAGGTGATGCCCATGGTATTCCTGTTGGTCTTTGGAAAGTGCCCATGGTAAGCACGCATGTCACAGCGGTCACCTTGATCTACGTCTGGTGGTGCCTGCATCTCATCACTGCACAGCTCACAGAGCTGCCTCAGAACTGCCCTGTCCAGGTGGTACCAGTCCACTATCTCGTGTCACTGCAGTTCTCTTACATGATCCTGGCACTTACCACCTGTGTCGGGTATACTGCACCGCCCCTTCATTGGCCATGCTGGTGTTCCTCCTGCTTCCTCACACCCCTCATTATCACATCCATTATGAATGGGTCACTGCCCATCACTCAGTCACTGTGTATCTCCTGGCTGCCTATGACACTCTGTCAGTCCGTCCGCCTGTCTGTGTCTCTGTCTCTCCCTCTCTCTCTCTCTGTCTCTGTCTCTCTCACACACTCTGTCACTCCTCCTCTCTCTCTGTCTCTGGGCACAATGTTGTGCATCTGCTGTCTGCGTGTTTGAGCTGTTTTTATTGTCTCAAGTCTGCCTGGCGCAACATGGGGTTTGTTCCTGACTTGTGCCATGTTTTAGGTTGAATATGCCATTGCACCACTTATTCATTGGACTGCCCCCTGCACTTGGGCTGCATACATTATAGTTGTGCCTTGGCACTCTGGGATTACCTGCACCACTGCTCCTTTGACTATCACTCAGTGGCACACCTATGTACTTCTGGCCGATTTTAATTCAGTTTGCACCATGTGCAAATGCTCTGAATATCTCAGCCATATGTTTAGAACAAGGAGGTTAAAACCTGTATTCCCTCCACACACACACACACACTTCTTGATCTAGTCTTGTTATTACTTAAACTACAAATCCTGGCTGTACGTGGTACATAAGGAATTGTTAGTAATAACTTTAGTATAATTTAGATAAGTGAATTTGGTGTGTGTTTTGTTCTAATATATTTGCTATGTTAGGCCTGCAAGTATGTAATGATTTCATGGCACTCTGTCACAACAGCATCTTACCTGAGTTTGGGGAACAAATAACAAAGTAAAATATGTAGTGTCTTAAGTTACTTAAAACTTACTGTAAGATACAAATTTAGGGTAAGGAATTTTATCTTGTGACTGTGTTAATGCTATAACTTTGTTTTACATTTTTATATTTAATTGTTTTCATGTGATGCACTTCTGGTGCATGTCACTTTAAGAAAGATTGGATACATTGTATCTTGTCTGTATGATCTCAGATTTGCTCCCTGAGGAAGACCCAGATAAGGGATGAAGTGCTGGGGCATTAGACAGTGTGCCAGGCGCCTTGTTATTAAACTCAGCTCCAGCTATTTTTACAAGATTCTCGAGTGCAGAGTGTTTTTTGTTTGTTTTAAAACTGCACTCCAGCTAATGTTTTTAAATGATAGAGCACCTCTTTTAAAAGGAAATTCCCTCGCTGTCTAAAAGGAGGCCTGCAAAAGAATATAGAACCAGAGGCTCCTTTCATTTGTACCAGAAAAGTTAGAAAGGAGTGAAGCTGTGAACCTGGGTGGATGAAAGAGGGAGCACTGTAGATATAATATCACATATGATATTAGCATATCACATACAGTTTCAGACATCAGAACAGTTCTCAGAAACAGTTCTCTGTAATATACATAAACTGTTCCTGATGCCTCAGATTGTATCAGATATGGTACCTGATGGCAAGAGAGTCTTGTATAGTAAGACTGAGGAAGACTTGTGAAATAAAATAGCCAAACATGCTTTTAAATTAAAGCAAACAGTGGGAGGCAGTATAGTGTAGTGCTTTAAGGCTCTGAGTTGCCAATCTGGAGACCTGGGTTTGAATCCCACTCCCCACTTGCATACTGTGTGACCCTGAGCAAGTCACTTAATTTCCCTGTGCTCCTAGGTCACACTTGTAAACAAGCTTTCAATTTAGTGTGCCACCCTAGTTAAACAACTGAGGAAAAAAAACATACCTGGGCTTTGAGAGCACGATGAATTTAAGAGCCATTGCCGAGCTGAATTCCTGTTTACGAGAATACATCTCAGACCTTTTAAGTCCATTCCCACTACAGCTGCTCATCCCAAGTAGCCCCAATATCCCTGGTTGACTGTGGTCCAGAAACTAAAAATCAAACTGTGTCTCTTACAGAGCACAACTCGCCAACAGTGAAAATGCTGCTACTGACCTGGACAAAAAATCAGCTAAGAAAAGCACTGGTGAGCAGTGCGGAGCTATCCTTTTCTCTGGCAGTGTACTGGAACCACTGAACTGCCAGTGGTGACTTTACTTTCCCATTCCACAAGTGATCTGCACATGCGGTACTAAAAGTACAGCGCAGCAATCCCGTTCACAACAGCACCTGAAGCCATAATGTGCCTGCAGTACATTAGCTCCAGCCCTGACCATCCTTCCCTACCAACCTATACAACCACGTGCCATTTTACAATTTAAAGATTCATGGTTTATTATCTAGATGAGAGGAAAAGTCAGAAAAAACACCTTCAATATCAATGGAAATATTTTTTCACATTTAGTATCTTGAAAATACTGATCCATTTACATGAGATGTTCAGGGATTGTAGATTCTGCATAGACAACAAATCCTGAAAGTTTCATGTGAATCTGTAAAACTGTATTTCTTTAAGCAGGAAACTAAAAACAAGTTTAACATAGAACTCACCAGTCACCATATCTATAGGGTGCTACCTGCCTCTATAATAAGCAGCTTTAAATGTCGAGGTTGTGACATTATGGGGCCGATTCAAGAGGAATGGCGCAACTGAAGGTGTGTGAGAGTTGCACCATGTGGCTCTACGCTGGATGCCTGCACTGTATTGCAGAACAGGCAGGTCCCCAGAACTTATGTCGATGACTTGCAGCAGCTTCAGGCTAGTGCCATATCGTGGCGCACTGAGCCTGGGTGCCGCAAGTCATGGCATGCACAACTGCCCCAGAGCCTCCCCACCAAAGAACACTGCTGCATGGACCAGGGGCATTGTGGGGTCAGCCAGATGGCACTTGAGTTTGGGGGCACCCTTAGTTATGGACTCAGGGGTCCCCATCATTCGGGATGATGGGGTCATGGCTGTGTCAGGGGATGGGTAGTCAGGCCACACACATGCCATGATACAGCGGAATGGGCATCCTTTGATTGCCATTGATGGATGCCCCACAGACTATCTCCCTGCTGGTCTAACTTTGCTGCGCCAATGTGACTCTTGGAATGGCGTTCGTGGGTTACAGCAGCTGCCCTTTTGGAATAGGGTGCTGTTGCTGCCCTAACACACCCTTGGCCATGCCACTGCAGGTTTGGGAGTAGTGGGTGGCATAACCCAAACCTGGTGCAACCCGCATTCAGCATGGTGCAAGGTGCCTTTTGGAATACCAACTGGTGTTATGCCTGGTGTAAGTTATGAGTTGCACCATCGGGTTTGGTGTAACTTGCCTTGCGTCGTGTGTAACGCCTTTACGAGTTGGGCCCAGTGACTCACTTGTGCAACTTCAATCAATCAGTGCTCATAATTGCAGGGCTTTCTTCATCTAAGTATAGCTGTTGCCCTTGCAAAATGTTGGCATGGAACATTCTCTCCAGAGGCAGAAAGAAAATCTTACATTCTCTATTTTAAATTCTCAAATGGATTATAAAATCTGTAAGAAAACACTATAGCTTAATCAATTCAGAATGTGCTTATAGGTGCAATAAGAACATCATCTTCCACAGCTTGGGCAGATAGAACTGCTTAGCATCACTTCATGAGCCCTTGGCCTGAGTTCAGCGAGGACGATACTCTTATAAAATGGCAAGAACATAATCTAGAAATTTCATTGGCAGAGAGACATCATCTGACTGTGCATTAAATCTCTACAAATGCACGATCAGGTACTGAATCTCATTTTTCCCTCAAAAACCTATCTTGAGACATTTTATAAATGCAATAACCCTCTCCAGGGTGTAACCATAGGATTTTAATGCATTTCCCAGGAGTGTAACTACACTTGGGATTTGGCCCATGTCTTACTACACCCTGGACAAGTATTAAAATCCTATAATGCACACCCTGAGATGATGTATTCATAGGATGCCACAGTCATGCAAGTGTGGTGGCATGGTAGTCTCACAGGTACAGTAGAAAGGAGTAATATCATTGATACAGATGGGTTCCTCTTGAGGCTGGCAGAAGGGGTTCCCTAATGATGGGGGGCCTGAGGGGTCAGTCAGGGGATAGCCTCTTGGGTTTTGACCTGCATGTGTCCCTGTTACAGGGAGGGTGCATAACACATGGCCCTTAGGTCTCATAGAGTGAAATCTCTCTGAAGGCAGTGCCTCCCTTTTAAAGGAAGGTGAGTACACCTGGTAGGAGTCCAGTAGGATTAAGTGGATGGATCAGGGAGGTAGTACCACCAAAAAGGGCTTACTGACACTAGTGAGCTGTGTACGTCACACTATTACTTGTTGTGGTTGTTTGTAATAAGCACATGGCTGTGGCCATTTCTTCCAAAATACTGTTCAGGTCAAGGAGATAATGGCCTTACTCAGAAAAAAGTGCTTAAATGTGTAGTTTATGATGATCAGCTGGCAGTACAGCCTACAGGTTAAAGCAAAGAGCTGTGAACAAGCATAGTTAATCCAGCAAAATTGGTTTTGATTCCAACATGCTCGACTTGCATATTGTGTGACCTGAAGAAAGTCGCTCCAACCTCCCTGTGCTCCCGAAACACACCCGGGAACCAGTTGTAGTTCAGTGTGCCTTTCCCAAACAAAGATAGTAAAAACAATCTGAGCATTTGTTATGATTCTGCAAATATTATACCCTTTCTATTCAGATTTGACTTGAAAGAAAAAATAGGACACAACTACTTGTTTATTAATTGCGTGTCGTTCAAAGAGTATTTTATTTCTTTTGATAAAGTTAAAAGTACAACAATTTCTCACTAAAATACTCTGGACTGAATGGGACTGTCTAACATAACAATGCAGAACTTTATTGGATTATTTTTACTAACTGCTTAAAAATAAAAGTGGTAACTCACTAGTTTTAATGCACATACAAAACCAATCATTAATAAAATGTAGACAGTGTTGTAATAACACCTTAAAATGCTTAATAAAACAGACAACATCCTATTTAACCTATTGGACTATCTGCAGTCAAAGCAGGGCCAAGCCTCTTGGTGTCATTACTGCCTGTCAGAAGCCTAAAACACATGGCTGCCCTCAGGCCTTAATTATAGGTAGATTTACATATGAGTAACTCTAGACAGCTAAGACTTACCAGTAAACACAATAGTTCACCCAAATTAGCTATTTTGGACTTCCAGACATTAAGAAATCCTGAAGGTGAACGTTCCCTTTAATTCTGACAGTGTAAGAAGAGTGCTGGCAGTGACTTCTTTACACACCACCTACTTCTACTTGTTTTCAGCTACAGGGGTGTTAGAGAGCTCCATCTTCTTTTGCTTACAAGAGAGTGAGGGGATCACCTCTAGGCTGTGCCTAGCCCATTGGCTTTGTTTGCTCCTCACTGAATTGAAAAATCGCTGTTGTTTTCATGAGTAACATAAACCACTATAGGTTGTATAAATAATGTATGAAGAAGTATTGAAACACGATGAGGTCAAAACTCAGATAGATACAAACTACAACTATATTGGTAGAACAGAATGCACCAAAGTTGTACCAATATTACATGATAACAAATTGAATAATACATATATCAATGCTAGTTTTGTTTGGATTTATTCAATATTAGGTTGTAGCACATCAACACAAGATCACAGTATTGTAATCAATTGATAGCAAAATATGTTAATCAAATAAATGGCAATACTATAAAATGCATTAATTATGTCATGGGTTGCAATATGTAAGTTTACATTGAAAGAAACAAATATTACATCAGTAAACATACATACTAACTGAGGCAGTAATAATGTTCTAACATGGTACTGTTTGTGCCTTCTGTGAACAAGAAATCTTTACTAGTTCACAACTGGTTAAAGTATTTATTAAATTGCATTCTCCTTCTCCCTCCTTAGACTCTGGGTTTCTCTTTCCTTCCTTCTGACAAGTACGCTCCTTCATTTCATACAATGAAATCTCTCCTGAGTGATTTTCTACTCATTCCTGCAATTGCCCTTGACACTGGGCCCAGGGCTTTGGTCAGTCATCCACAACCTCTGCCTCCCTACCCACTGCACTTGCTGTAATGCACCCGTTCCTTTCTTTATCCTTTTCCCACCAAGTTTTCACTATTGCATTGCTTCACACTATATTGTGTCCATCTTCTGCACTTATTATATATTTATTGCATAGATACGCACTGTATCTGCAGTCAACGCTAACTGCTGGTGGTCACTTACGAATTTGCACATGTTTTTGTGTTTGTATTTTTGCTATACACCTTTGTGTACTCTACACTTCCCTCTCCCAGGGTGCATATAGAATGAATTGTTACCAACTTGGTGCAAGTCCCCCATGAATGGGGGTTCCTACAATGTCTTCATGGTTTGCCCAATGCCCACTGCTAGGACAGTGTTCTGTGTCTTCAGTAGTTTAATTGCCTGCATTTGAGTGCCCTGATTGGCCTCCATGCCTGTCTCTTTAAGAGCTGTCTATTTCGAGGATCTAATTAGTCTGGGCTGATACCGAGTGGTTTCAGGATTGAGTCCCGCCCGGCGTTTAGTACTGCTGCTCCATTCTGCCATCGCTATATATGCAGCGGAGCCTATGTAGGATATATGATTGTTTGCTGATTCTGTGCTTTAAAAATAATAATATGGAAGTTTGTCTAACCTACGTTCCTTTGCATCATGGACTGTTTTTGCTTAGAGCCACCATTTTGATTCTGGACTGCCAGTTTGGACCAGTCAGTATCTCAGGGACCCTAAAATGGAGACTGTCCCCAGAGGTCTTGTGGTATTGAATTTCTGCAGGAATTGTAGTTTTATTGTTTAGTGCCTAAATGGACCTGGGAGGAGCCCTTTCTGTGACAGACAGATGGATCAATCAACCAAACCTTTTGGATCACTGGAATCACAGAGCTGCCTGCTGCAGTGTGTCAGTTGAGAGTTGGAGTTTGGAGAGTGAACGACTCAAGCCATTTGAACAGCTGCTCCTGCGTGGTTGCACGGGAATTGGCGGAAGGCTGTGTCTGCCTGCCTGCTACCATCTTTCAACGTGAAAGATTTTGTGATAATAAATGGAACTAATTCTGATAGCTTGCATTTTGAGCTGAAGTTGAAGTGCAGGAGTGAATTTTGCCTGTTGTGGACCAAAGACTTGCTCCAGAAGGGATCGGCCTGTCAGGTACCGGAGAGAGCCACAGAGTGAATGGTTTGCACAGAAACATTGCTTATTTGCAACCGGACTTCATCCAAATGTGTATCTTGATATATTACTTATAAGTGTGCTGAGTCTGCTCTGTGGGTCTCGATTTGGTTCCCTCCATCCTATGTTTTATGCTAGCTGGAAGCTGCTCCTGCACTCATAGGGACTAAATTCAAACTGTCTGCTTGTGTCTGGGCACTGCCATCTTGGCTTGACTGCCACTCCCGCCACAGAGAGTTTTCTGATGAAAGACCTGCTTGGGGATTTGGCTCCCTCCTCTACACCATCAAACAGGTATCGACCACCACGGTGCATCATGTGGTGTCTGCTTCCTCTGGCAAGCTAAAACTACATCCAGAGGTCTTCATCTCATCAGTCCTGCCTCCTGGTCTAGATAGCATGAGTAACAAACGTAGCTCCCTGCAACAAAGCTACAATCATTGTGTGTCATCTGATTTAATTGTTTAGGTTGGTCATCATGAACTGAGACATCTGGCTCCAGAATACAAATTTTGGGTTAAAATGCATGTTGCTTGTTTTCTTCCAAAGGGCACCAACAACAGTTGCAACGCTGGCCTACCCGGTAATGCTTCAAGCTAGCCTGAGTAACAGCTGGGTGCCTTGGGACAGAGCCACCTAGGGTTACAGCAGTATGTCTTTTCTAGTGAAATGTTGAAAATAAATATATAATTTAATAACATTCATATACTGGTATTGTAAAATCACTTTACTCAAATGGGTTTAGGGCATGGTAACCTAAAAATTAAATTTATCTTTTAAGTGTAATCCTTTATTCAAACATCATTGCTCCATGCTAAGAGTGAGCAAAGGTGTCCTGCAATTTCGTTTAGCTTTGAGTCAAGGCTACTGGCTTTCTAATGCAGCCAAACACTGCGAGTCCTTAATGTGGGTCTACTAAGTTACAGTAAAGGTATTTAATACCCCTTGACCACCTCCTTTCCCACCCCAGTCTCTTTTTGCTCTCCTCCCACCATTCCCCACAGTTTTTATGTAAAATAATGCCAACTCCTTGCATTGTGCAGATTTTGACAGCATCTTTAACATACCTCCCATTCTAACTGCCACAGTTCCCCAAACCATCTTATATAGAAGTTGACCCCTGACCCTTTATCTATGATTTGACTGCTTTAATAAAATGCTACTGTTAAAACTAGTTATTTTCACAAAATTCCAGTACACACATTAATGCAACCATAATTGTGTTAACTAAATTTACCTTAAAAACAACAGCTTCACAGTTACTGTAATGGAAAAAGGGCTAATAGACCTAATTAGTGCAAATTTATTTTCACACAACTAGTGCACCAGTGACAATAGTAAAATTATTTGTTATTAAAATGCCAAGTTTTATAGTAGTTGTTTTCCCTTCCATGACAGCACACATGCATCACACTCCAATAGCACTGAATGAAGCAAGCATGAACACAACTGGCAGGAGGGTGGAGCACTCTGCTTGGTGGGGGAATGCTTGGTGGACCGAACAGTTTGCCTAGCAACATCAGTGAAACAGACTGGACTGGGAAAAGGTGGCCACAGGACTAGCCCTGGCCAGCTAGGAAAGGCTATACTTTTATTTTTATTAAATGACTGAAAGAATTGCCTGGGGAGTTGCACATGAGGTCAGACTGAAAGAGTTAAACATGTACACACTGGAGGAGAGAGAGATGGGGATATGATTGAGACCTTCAAATGCATGAAAGGGATAATCAAAACAGACACAGAGGGTCTATCCAGGCGGAGGGTGGGAGAGACACTAGGCCATGGCATGACAGGAGATGGGGGGTAGATTCAGGAGGGAGGTGAGGAGGTATTTTTACGGAGAGGGTGAGGCCAAGTGGAACACGCTACAGCTGAAGTGGTGGCATGTACCACAGTGGAATGCTTCAAGAAGTGGTGGAACAGGGCAAAGGAGAGGGTAAAGGGAGGTAAGGGAGGGCAGTTGCTGAATAGGAGCTAGCTGTACTCACGAGCAGCCTGGATAGACCAGGATGGCCTTTTGCTGCTGGCAATTTCGTATATTCATAAGAATGGAAGTGACCCAAAGTGGCATCAAAGCTTGGATGGGCCAAATTCAAAGTGAAAGCACCCTGAGTTGACCATTTTCACCTAATGCCAATTGGGCTTTGGTTGATCTTTACTTCAGACTCAGAGTGCTGTAGTAGAAATGTATTTATTTTCTCCCATTTCTACTTGTGCTGTGAATGGGTTTCACATTTTGTGACAGTAGGAGATAGATACTTTGCTGATAGTGACTCCTTTCCTAATGGGTATGCCCGAGCCACATCTTTAATTTAAAAAGTAAAATAAATGGGTTAGAGCACTTGTTTTCAATAAAGAGGCACTGGCACAATCAACAAAGCAGCCACTAATTGGGAATGAGGAACACGCCTACTAAAGCGTGCCCTGCATTTGCCAACACTGACAAACCTCTGTATTTCTCCTACTACTACAAGATGTTGCTTGCTCAAGTGCAAGACAACATAAAATGGCCTGGGAGCATGATCATTATATTGAGACCATAATATTAAAGGCAGTATGGCATTAAAATATGTATTATTATTCACCTAGAAATAATAGGTGATTCATATAGTGAAGACTATGTTGTACATAACATTTACTTTTATAGAAACATAGTAACCCAGACAATTGTGACAGAAAAGACCCATGGTCCATCCAGTCTGTTCCAGTTCCCTAAATCCCTGGGATCATTCTTGGAACCTAATACTCCCCACGGTACTAACCCTCCCAGACATTACCCTACTTACTTATTTAAGAGTTTAACCAGGAAAGCATACTGAGCAGGGGTTGCTCGATTCCAAATGTGTCCTGGGGGACAAGTCCCGACATTACATTACAATACAAACCATGCAACGAGACCTGGACAATTATACAAAGAGGCAATGTGATACAAATGTACCAGGTAAAACAAGTGGCTCCAAAAGCAGCCTGGGAGAATAATAAAACTGGTATTCCAGCACAATGACTAAGTTTGAGAGATGCCCAAAATCCCACATTAGTAGTCTCTAGTGAGTGCTAGCTAAAGCAAGTACAGCTGGTGGAGAAGTGGGCACTGAGGAGGAGGTTGAGTGATGGGAGTTAGTGGAGTTTCTAATCCCGTGCAAGGCATTCCAGAGCTTGGGCATGCGATAACTGAAAGCAGCTTGACCTTTGGTTGTGCTCATGAAAGGGACATGGAGGAGCCTGGAGTCCATGCTTCTGAGGGAGTAGACTGGTGGAGGCTGTGTGAGAGGGCAGATGAGGTAAGGGGAAGGGACTGGGACCAGAATTTGGCTGCTGTCCTAGCATATTGGATCTGTCTTTGGGCCTGGAGGGATGGCAGGGCTAGGGTGCTGTATAAGACGCAGTGGTGAGTCATCTGTGGACAGTCCAGAATAAAGTGAAAGAAGGAGTGGAAGAGTGTATCCAGGCTGGCTAGGGAGGAGGAGGGAGCAGAGCCGTAGACTATGTCGCCATAGTCAAGTAATAGGAGAATCATCTTTTGAACAATCTCCTTCTGGGCTGGTGTGGGGATACTACCCTTGTTGTGTATAGGGCACCAACGCTTAGGGAGCAGTTTCTTGTGGATGGAATCTATGTGGTGGAGAAATCTAGGTGCTGGTCAAACCAGACACCTAGGTATCTGAAGGAGGTGCACACTTCCAGGGGGTCCCATCCAAGGTTTGGAAAGAGGGCTAGTGGCTTGGCAGAAGAGTCTTGCCTGTGAGCTGAGGTTAGCAAAATGGTTTTCTTGGGGTTTAGGAACAGCTGGTTGGATCAGAACCAGTGCTGGATAGCACTGAAATCCTGTTGGAGTATGTTGGTCACATCCCCAGTGGAGGGGCCTGCGACATACAGTACTGTGTCATCTGCGTACATGTGGATGGAGCAGATGTAGGCAGGCCGATGATAGATCATTTAAGAATAAGGAGAAGAAACAGACCCAGGGACGAGCCTTGGGGACACCGGCAGTGACTGGTGGGGACTAGAGATATGGATGTCGATTTTACAGAGTGGTACCTACCTACCAGGTAAGCATGAAACCAGCTGGAGGCCAGGCTGGAGAGACCAGCAGCTTTTAGTTTAGATAGTAGCAGAGAGGGAGATGGTGTCAAAGGCCTTGGCCAAGTCGATAAAAATAGCTGAGGTGATGTGCCCTTTGTCCATGCCGGTGTGTATGGCATCAGTGAGCCTTAGTAGGGACATGATAGTTCCAGTCATGTCATGTTCCCTGGTCATGTCAGCCCGGTAACCACTATTCCCTTCATTCTGTCCCAGGCCTGTTTAAACCCTCTTGCTGTGCTTGCTCCCATCGCCTCAGCTGGAAGACTGTTCCAGGGCTCCATCGCCCTTTCTGTAAAGAAGTTTTTCCTCACATCTTTCCTGAACCTCCCACCTGCCAACTCATCACCCTGTGACCTGGAGTTTGTACTTGGACTAAATAATTCCCAGCCGTTAACTTTATTAATTCCTTTGAGGAATTTGAAGGTCTCAGTCATATAGCCCTCTCCCTTCTGGTTTCCAACAAGTACAGATGTAGTGCCCTAGGTGCTCCTCACAATATTTACCCTTCTGTCCATGAATCATTTTGGTCACTTTGCATTGCATGTCTCTAACCTATCTTTGTCTTTTCTAAGGTAAGGACTCTGGAACCGGGCACAGTTCTCAGGGAGGCCTCACCAGGGCTCTGGAGAGGGGTAGTATCACCTCTTTTCTCCTATGTCATTCCCTCTCCCAATGTATCCCAGCATCCTGTTGGCCTTACTTTAGACCTTGTTGCTGGTTAGTTTGTTTAATGGAATTACTGATAGTAACTCCTAGATTCCATTCCTCGTTTGTAGTGCTAAGTTTCTCCTCCCATCCAGTACTAGCTCATGGGGTTATTTTTCCACAGATGCATTACCTTGCTCTTTTGCATTGAATGTTACCTGCTAGACCTCTGACTGCCCCTCTAATCTTTGCAGGTCCTTTTGCATATTCCTTCCTCACAATCCACCTCCCACATTGTTTTGCATTGTCTGCAAATAGAGCGCAACTTGTCCTTTTCCAATGTCACTAAGGAACATGTTGAAGAAGACCAGTCCCAGGACCGATCCTGTGGAACCCCACTTGTTACATCCTTATCTTCTGATATAATCCCATTGACTACCACCCTCTGTTGCCAACCTGCTGGCCAGTTTTCCACTCAACTCACATGAGTTTTAGGTGCCCCAGGTCCATAATTTTTTTAAGCAACCTCTTGTGTTGTACTGAATCAAAAGCCTTACTAAAGTCATAGTACAGCAAATCTATCACATAGCCCTTGTCTATCTCTATTGTCACCGTCAAAGAACCTTCTGGGTCAGTATCTCTTATGCTAATAGCGCACGTTAAAACGCACAACAGGAACAGCGTGGTAGGGTAAAGTGAGAGGTGCAAACCACAAAAGAGTGTATACATGGTAGTGCACCATCTCACTCTTCCCAGGTAGGAGATGAGACCTGTGCTAGAGGTGGGGCTGGTAAGGAGCTGCCATGGCTCGACAGGATGAGTCACAGGCAGCAATGGAGGAGATGGTGTGTTTGTGACCAGGTTTTGATTCCCAGTCCCAGATGCAAGGAATTTTAAGTGCTAAACCCCAGAGTTGGTTATTTTGGCTGGGGAGGTTCAGGGCACAGCCCCTAACAGGGGATGTGGGATCCAGAGCCCCAGCAAAAGAAAGACATGCTGCTTTCAATATATCGGCTGTATTGGCAGCACGGTATATTGCTGCGACATAATGTCTTGCAACATTATGACCCTGGTGCCATCAAAGAAGACTATCAGATTAGTCTGACAAGACCTTCCTGTGACAAAACTGTGTTGTTTATCATCCTGGAATCTGTTGCTCTCCAGATATTCTGTGATATATATGCCACCATTGGGAGACATTATAAGTGGTAGGGGCTGAGTTTTCACTGCTATGCAAATGATACTCAGCTGTACAAGTCTTTGTACCCGAACACAATTACGCTGTCTCAGTCTTTAATAACTGCCTCTCTGAGATTCAAGAGTGAATGAGTGACAATTGGCTCAGGTTAAACCGGATAAGACTGAAGTGCTGGTTGTGGACCCATATCATCAGGTAGATGGGTTGTTGACTGGGCAACCCTCTGGGCTCTGACTTGAGGTAACCAGCTGTTGACATCTGACCGGGTGTGGAATCTGGATGTTGTGCTTGATGATGAACTGACGCTTAAGTCCCAGGTGTCAGCCGTTGTTAAGACCTCGTCCTACCATCTGAGGAACATTACCGGATAAAACACCTAGTTCCACCTGATGATCTTCCAGCTTTGGTCCATACCTTTGTGACCTCACACCTTGATTACTGCAAAGCCATATACTTAGGGCTGCTGGGGTGGACCTTTGCCACCTGCAGTTGGTGCAGAATGCAGCTGCCAGGTTCATCCCTCAGCAGAAGACCTGAGTGTGGGATTGAGGCACTAAGCGAGCTACAAGGAGAAATAAACTCCAGCAGAAAGAAAAACATTTTCCTGCTTTTTATTTTACAGGTGCAGATACAATAAATGTGAACATAAGCTGCGAGGCTGTTGACTGACTTTCGAGATCTTGCTATGTTACACCTGTGCTCTGCAAACTGCGCTGGCTGCTGGTGTGGTGGAGGATCAACTTCAAGGTTGGTTTGCTGACCTATAATGCCCTACATGAACAGGGACATCGGTATCTGCAAGATCTCCTCTGCCCCTTCGCTCACTCTGTTCTACTGATGAGGGATTGCTAGAGATTCCCAGGGTCAGCCTGACTATGTCTGGAGCTAGATCGTTTGCCTTTATAGCACCGACCCTGTGGAATTCTCTACCTCGTTGGATCAGAGCATGCCCGTCCACTGAGGCCTTTAAATCTGCCTTAAAGATCTATCTTTTCAACTTTGCTTTTCTGATGTTTAATTCCTGCTGTTTTATTAACTGACTTTAAGTATATGCTTTATGTAATTATGTTTTTATTTATGTTTATGTACAACACCATGGTCTTTTGGAATGGCATTTTAGAAATAAAATTTGCTTTGCTTAATTAGGAGTTCGTCAGTTTCCCCATGGGAGGTCAGGCTAACTGGCCTATAATTCCCTGATTTCTCCATGCCCCTCCCTCCCCAATGTAGCAGTACAACATCCGCTAACTTCCAATCCATTGGGGTCACCCAGTCCTGTGTGAACTGTTGAAAACTCAGCTTGAGGATCAGACAGTTTGATTGCCAACCCCTCAGTATCCTTATAATCTGAACAAGCCAACCAATCTCAGTGATGCATCATAAAATATTTCACCAATATGTGTTACTGTATTAATGTGTTTTATATATCCTATAGTGTTCCTATAAGGGGTCTATTCTTAAGCGGAATGGTCACCACCAAGGCCCCTACACTCAAGTATGGGACTTGTCTCAATGTCACTTTCTGTGCAAACAAATTTTTAGTTCACTTACTATTTGGTTTACTACTACTATAGTATAGTAGCTTGCATCAGACTAATTTTGCTTAGTTGTAGGCTAACATGTTCTGTTGCTGCAATCATTGAATCCCTGCAGGTGATATCACAGCAGTGATGAGTAGCAGTAAGAGATTCAACAGCTACTGATAAATGTCAGGGTTTATATAAGCTCTGAGGCCAGATTCACAAATATTTGCAAAGATCAGCACAAAAGTTTGCGATTACCCATGTGGTAAAGAATGTTATTCACAGATGGATAGTGTGGGGCACTATCTCACTGTACATAGGAATAGGCAGAGGCAGCAGAAACTCCATTACCTCTAACCCCACTACTGCTGCCTCAACCTGAATTGCTTCGAATGGCCCAATAGTGAATAGCACCAGTGTGCTATTTCTTATTCACAAAAGCAGCCATGCAAATAAGCCCATTGGGCATGGAAGATGCTAGCTGGTGATTTGCATTCCCATTATGGGCCCATTTACATGTGTTGCATGGGAGTTTTTCACCCCACCCCGTCCAATGCAGACTACCATTCTGCCTAGTAGATGAAATACAGTAAATCTTCCTGGTGGTCTAGTGGTCCCTCCCGTCCCTGATCACTGATCGCTGTCCCTCATTAAGGAAAAATGTCCCTGGTGACATAGTAGTCCCTCCCCATCACCGAGAGCTGATCACTGTCCCTGTATTCAAAATGTGACCATGCCATTGGTGGTATAGTGGTCCTTCCCCATCCCCAGAACTGTACCATCCCTATAGTTTAAGAAAAAGTACATTGTTCCCTGGTGGAAGTGGTTCCCACCACACTACCATTCTCCAGTCATTGTCCTGATAATTAAAAATGTATTCTCTGGTAGTGTAGTGGTCCATCCCCATTGTCTGATTGCCGTCCCCATATAAAATAAAGTTCCTGTCAGTTTAGTGGTCCCTCTCCAATTGCTGATCAACATACCAGCAATAACTGGTTGAAGAACCCCTGATGGTCTAATGGACCCACCCACCCCGACAGGTAGTGCCCCACCACCTTGCTCCCCATTCCCAAACTAAGCCAGTGACTGGCACAGCTCTCTCACCACCACAGCCAGCCACCAACTGAGCTGTCAGTGGGGCATGACATTATTGTATGCACCCCATTGACAGCTCAGTTAGCAGCTGGCTGTGATGGTGACAGGAAGGCTATGCTAGTCGCTGGCTTGGTTTGGGGATGGGAAAATGGGGTGGTGGGGTACTACCTGCTGGGGCTGATGGGTTCAGTAGACCACAGGGGTTCTTTGACAACTTATTAATGGAACGGCAGTTGGTGATTGGGGAGGAGAAGGACCTCAAGCCTATCAGGGAACATTCTTTTGTTTATATCAGGGCAATAATCAGACAATGGGGAGGGAGGGACCACTAGAATGCCAGGGAACTTAATTTGTTTTATATGGGATGGCAATTGGACAATAAGGTAGGGGGCACCACTAGACTGCCAGGAACTTTATTTTGCTTTATACGGAGATGGCGATCAGGCAATGGGGAAGGAGGAGGAGGAACCACTAGACTACCAGGGATTACATTTTTAACAATCAGGATGGCCATCACAGTACTGAGGGAGGGAGCAGGAACCACTACCACTGGGAACAATGTATTTTTTAACTATAGGGATGGAGATCAGTTCTGGGTGACGAAAGGAACCAGTATACCAGCAATGACATGGTCATTTCTTTTTCTTACAAGGATAGTGAATGGCACTACCTCCAGCTGCCACTAGGGTTGCATGGAATATTCCAGGTTCCCTTGTCCCTGTCAGTGGTATTTTCTCCCTGCAAGTGACCTCTGCAACAGACTCTGTGGAGAAATCCTTTGTGAATGGATTGTGCTGATATGCAAGTTCCCTCCCCTCATTTGGACTGCACACCCCACAGACTTTGCCCCATCGCAAACCCAGTTTGAAAACCACATTGGGGCAAAACCCAGTTTATAAGGTGAGCCTAGGTTTGCCATGGGGCAAAGTTTTGTGAATCTGGCCCTGGATCTTTGCTTGTTTGTTCCACGGTTCTCTCTGGGCTAAGTGCAATCATACTTAGCCTTTGGAGGAAAGCAATCCCAGAAAACATCTGATCAAAGATTATAAAGCTCCAACATGCACTGCAGACTATTGAATTTCCCACAGAACAAGCAAACAAAAGATCAGAGCTTATATAAACTGTGACATTCACTGCAGGCTATTGAATATTTCATTGCTATCTACTGCTATGGTATATGCTGAGATTCTTGGATTTGGAGTAAAAGAAGATGTCAGACCACAACTAAGCAACATTAGTTGGATATAATCTACTATACTACAGTAAACAGTAAGCAAGCCAACATGTTTTGCCCACTAAGTGTACACTGGGACCAGCACCGTACTTCAATGTGAGGTCCTTTGTGCTGTCTGTTCCGTTTACATACTCAATGATTTTAAATCTTGTAATGGTTTTGTTTATTTGAGCTAAGTACCTAATAACTCTGACATGTTCCTTTCTTTATTTGTTTTAAGTTTGAGGTGATTGATCAACTGACTGTACAACAGGCTGCAGAACTGACTGTGTTTACGCAAGTGTACTCAAAACCAGCTAATGTCTCACTAATCTTCACAAAGTTAGAGCGAAGTGCTGGTGACACTCTTGATAACTTTATGATCCAGTTTAACAATTTTTCTCAGCAGGTATGTATCCAAATGAAAAACAACCAGTTTTGATATGTTTCTTTCATTTCTTAAGCTCCTAAAATATTTGACTTTTCCTTTTAGTACATTCAGCAAGGACTGGCTTTGGTATTAAAATACAGGTGTGGTCTACATTGCAAGTTGTTTGGGGCAATATATAGTATGAAGATGATGCAGGGACATGTAATTTGGTTCCTCCAATGTCCCATGTTCAATATTAAAAAGTATCTACTATAGTTTAATTCAGATTTTTAAGCATATATTTTAATTAGGATTTTGTAAGCATTCTGTAGGTGTAAGCCTCTTTCAAAAGGACAAGTGTGAGCATATTTTATATGGTGACATAGCAAAGGACAGATTCATTGTTGTAGGAATACATAAATCAAGTGAGCCATGGCTTACAAGTTGATTGGAGAGGCGGCATTTCAAGCCCTGATTATTGAATTTAATTACCCATACTGTCTGACATTCACTCATAATGGTATTTCAATATGATTGTTGTTTTCTGTATGAATTAAAACATTTCTATTTGAAATTATGCAGTTCCTGATGTACAAAATGGAGCGTACAAGGAGTCTGGAAAGTCAATTAAATGCATGCTGTTAAAGAGGGAGAGGGTGGAAAAGAGACACTATAAGGTTCTTGCTGGCAAATTTCATTTTCCTAGCTACACAACTGAACAGATACAAACCTTTAGTTATAACTATCATTAAGATGCCACAGCAAAGGAAACAGTTAATTATGATCACTATATAGAATGAAGTATGGGGTGGTGTGTGTAATGAGGCGTTTGCACACACCTGACAGGATAGATGCTGCATAAACCCTGAGAGAGAAGCTCGAGGGTTTGTGGCAGCATCTAATAATGATGGTGTGTAAACTTAGAGTTTTACAACATACCACTCATATTTCATTATATAATTGCTGGGTTTCTATTTTTGCCACAGCAATTATATAAAATAGGGGTTCCACTGGCGCATTCTGTTCTGGTGTGGCCACACTGCAGTTTTGTTTATGGCCAGTTTGACATGTGAGTTTTATATGTAGAAATAGTGTGTCTTTCTCCCATAAATGTACAAAATAAGCTGTTTAAAATATTAACTACAGCCAAGGTACGGTGGCTGGCAGTTTCTTTCGGTGAGGATGCATGTGAGAGCAGTTGGGAAGTGTTGAAAACTACAGCAGGTGCATGCACAAAGTGAGGGGACCTTGCATGTGTTTGCCATAATAAAACATTCCTTTATTACGGCAAGTAATGCCACAGTTTCCTTTTGGGAAAATAGAAACCCAGTTATTATATAGAGAATAATGGCTATGCAACTGTGTGTCATAGAAACATAAAATTTGACAGCAGATAAGGACCGCTTGGCCCACCTAGTCTGCTCATTTCCCTACCTAATGAATAAGCTGCAGATCCTAGTCAAACTACAGCCTAGTTCCTCCTACCCTCATTAGAATTGTCTCATGTCTGTTCCACGCATTCTTGAATTCTGCCACTGTTTTTGACTCCACTGCCTCCTCAGGAAGGCTGTTCCATGTATCCACAGCCCTCTCCTTAAAATAGTACTTCCTCACATTACCTCTGATCCATCACACCTCTATCTACAAATTGTGCCCCTTGTTCTTGCACATCTCTTTTCTGAAAGATGCTACCATTTTGGACTCTGTTGATTCCTTGATGTACTTGAAAGTTTCTATCTTGCCCTCCCTCCTCTCCTCGAGGGTATATATATTAAGCTCCTTTAATCTCTCTTTGTATGTCTTCTGATGCAGACCCTGCACCATTTTAGTTGCCCCCTTTGGACAGTCTCCATCCTGTCTACATCCTTGTGGAGATGGGGTCTCCAGAATTGGATGCAGTACTCCAGATGGGGTCTCACCAACTGTCTGTACAGAGGATAACAACTTTGTGTTTTCTACTGGTGATGCCTCTCCCTATGCATCCCAGTATCCCTCAACCATCCTTACTGCCTTCTCACATAGCTTACCCACCTTAAGGTCATCTGATATGACTACCCCAGGTTCCTTTCCATTTTGTTGTTGTCAGTATCTCACAAGATTCTTTTACACACCTGAGGTGTGTGATGACCATAAACCTCAAGACCAGATCTCGAGAGTTTATGAGGTCTTCACATACCAAGTGTGTAGAAAAATCCATTATAACACAGATGCATAGCCTTTAGTTTTATAACTACTGGTGCAGTAAGTCAATGCAGGAGAATGTCACTGCAGCAGTTCTGTTATCCCTGCTGCCTCTTATTTTGTCTCTGCTCTGCACACACACACCTGGCTGTGCAGTACAGGCATTACTTTATTCTTCACTTTTTATTAATTTTTGTTTAGTTACACAGGGAAGCACAATGAGTAAAATTATTCAGCCACAGTCCGTTCCAATGAGTTGCTGTCTCTGAAGTCATGCCCAAAGGGTCTGAAGAGCAGGATCAACCAGATAGCTTTCTGAATTTGTAAAGGCAGAATCAACCAGATAAATGTTAAGAAACAAGAAAACATTACATGGAGTGATTGTGAGAGGCAAATGAGTAGTGCTGGTCTTCCGTTACTGAGAAAGGGCTGTGTCATGCTATGTGGAGGTGTCAGCCCTCCTACTGCATAGTAAGAGCAAAATGAGCTAGTGCATGAACAGAGACTGACACTGGTAGTGAAGGAAATTTTTCAAAATGCCATAATAACTGGTTTCCTGGTAATTAAGATGTTTGAATGACCCTGTTACCAGTGTGATAAAGGGGTCACCAGTAATTCTATTTGCAATAAAACATGACAGAGTGGGATTTATGCTCATGCTAAGACATATCCAGTGCACAGTGTGGCCTGACACAACAGGTAGAATTCTTTATAGCCCCGATAGTGTTGTGATATCGGCATAAATTCCACCAGGAGTGCTAACTTACATTTATAAAATGTTGTATATGTGTGTGTGTGTGTGTGTGTGTGTGTGTGTGCATGCATGCATTCATATGTGTGTGTGTGTAAAAATAGATTTAAAAACTCTAAGAAGTTACAGGGTCCATTCTCAAAGGTTGGTGCAAGTCACACAAAGGCAACTTGCCCCAATTGTTGATGTGCCGGGACCTTGCACCTGATTTTCCATTATGCAGGGTTCCGGTGGCTAGAGTCCAACAGCTTGCTGCAACCCAAGCAGTGCGCCAAACAGAGGGACACACTGAACAGGTTGCTGCAAGCCTGCAGCAATGTGCACAGTAAGGATACAAGCACCCCCAGTCCCAAGCCCCATTAGTATTAATCAAATACCCTAGAAGGCTAGTGGCCCTCATGCCCTGATCCCCAAAACTATGAATAAAAACCCTGGTGGGCTAGTGGCCCCTCAGCCACAATCTCTGTAATTATTAAGTAATAGCCCTGGTGGGCTGAAGCCCTCAAACCCCAATCCCCAGTATTTCCAAATTAATGAATCATTCATGGTCCAGTGGATCCTGAGCCCAATCCCCAGTGACGTGCATATCCAAAATAGTTGGTGATTTAGTGGACCCTCACCTGACAGTGCCTTACCACTCTGCTGGTCCTCATTGATCTGAGTTTTTAAATCAGGTAGTTTTGTGTGGTACAGGTCATGGAAGTATAGCCATTGGCATTTGCATTCCATACAGTTTATTATCATTGGTCATGTCCACCAGACACTCATCATGACTCCGACTCCAAGACAAATCACGTTCTTCATCTTCACGATCACAATTAACGATCATGTCATGAATCGCAAAATGAAGTTTTTGTAATTAGTTGCATGTAAGCCTGTTTCATAGTATCTCAGGTCTTGGCTTCAATCATTGTTGTACTCACTGATATGAGTTTTCAAATTGAGTAGTTTTGTGTGGTACAGGTCAGGGAAGTACAGTCGTGAGGTATTCGCGTTCAAGTACAGTTTATTATCATTGGTCATGTCACATCAGACACTCGTCACGAGACAAATCATGTTCTTCATGACTCACAAAGTTACATTTTTTTCAGTTCTAATGAAACACCTAAGACCTGTAAAGATGACCAAAACATTGATGAATCTTTTAACTTTTTAAATAATGCCCCTCAAAAAATACCTATCTTCACTGGCTTGATAGTATTCCAATGCCAAAATTCCTCACCAAGCCAAGAAAGACACACCCCAAGTTTAACTATATGACTTGTGATACAAAACAAAAAGCAATGATTACATATATATAGAAAAACATTATATATATATATATTTATGCAATGGGGTGAGGATAAAACTGGCAAATAACAGCAGTATTTTTGTCTGCACAGACCTACAGTGAGAATATTGTGTTTATTCTTACTCTAGGTCATTCATACATGTGATATCTCCTCTTTATGCAGGAGACTCTGCTTTTTTAACTGAACTCCTCCTCCCCTCGGCAAACAAAATCTCCTGCTTAAGTAAAATTCTGTCCAAAATATCCATGTTTTGGGGCAGATTAAGACACATAAAAATTAAATTAGTGATGAACAATGTATCTGATAACTTTATATAACTAGTTGGTTGTTCTTTTTAGTGCTTATTCTTGACAAAATGAAATACATTCAATTTTTGTAATGACTTTTTCTTATATTTTTGATGCCATTTAAGGACAAACTCACAATGTTCAGCATCTCCCTACTAGCAGGCCAATCTCCCTCTAATTTGTTCCAAATCTCCCTCTTAAGCAAGTTGGCAGGTCAATCTCCTCTAATTTGACCCAAATCACCCTCTTAAGCAAGTTGAACATATCACATGTATGGTCATTTATTCTCACTGTAGGTAATAACCAGACACAAACTGCACTTTACCAAAACTGCTAAGAAACATTTTGATTGGTGGGAACCGCAGCATGAGCAGCACAATCAGAATTCACCTGCTCACTTGCATGTCAGCTCCCACTCAGTTTCATTTCTCTCCAGCATCACACAGAGCAATTTCATTTCTCCCCATATCTTTTCCAGCACCAGATACAGTCCATAGGGAACTTACCCTCTGCATACATCTCAAATTTACTCAGCTAATAGCTGTAACTCAGAATCTCCTCAGTGTGAAGCGGCATTCACACTAAGAGGTACTTTTAGTCATAATACACACACAAAAAACTACAGAGCAAACCCCTCACCTTACCAATGAACACACTGCTACAGACCATTCTTCCTCACTTCCCAACCACAGCTGCCAAAAGGCCCACCTCACACCCAGTCACAGGACCTGTGCTAGCGAGGAAGGAGTTTCTGAAGTGCCAGAAACAAGCAAACCAGCGCTCACTCCTCCAAACCTAAAACCCTTACTGCTCGCCACTCGCTGCTGCCATAGAACTTGACAAGCATGATCAGCTACATACCACTTCCAAAATGCAGCCACAACCAAATAAAGCATTTTCCAAAAAGGAAAACAGAAAAACAAATCAATAAATAAATTAATAAATCTATCACCTCGTTCCTCGCTAAGCGAACTTCCTCCACCATGTTTTAAACACTTTTCAGCCCTCCACACACATATCACCCAATCAAAGGTTTCATAGAAAACGGAGGCATGCACTAACCGTAGCTACCATAATAGCATACAAACAGCACAAAATCTGCTTAGATATTTAAATAAAAAAACTTAAAAAAACCGGAAAAATAATCAATAAACAAAACCATTGTATAAATGAGATATGGAATGGATCTGCTAGAAATATCAGTGATATTTCCCTGTTACCAGTTGACCTTGTGAACTCACTCATGGCTTCGCCATCAGGAGGTCATAAGGTCAAACTGCACTGCGAAGATATCACTGATAGTTCCAGTAGACCCATTGCATATCCTATATTTATTTATATATTATAGTGGAACGTGGTGCCACTATAGTTAGGTTGAGGAGCCATTTCTATGTTAAACCCCAAAACTTTGCACCTTAATAACTTTGCAACTGTTTCATGGATTTGGCTAAAATTTGGAATACACAATCAAGAACCATAGGCCTTGGGATCTGCCAAGTTTTGTACTGGTCAGATATACGGCTGCGGAGTTATTAAGCATGATCTGTGCTGTACGTTTACGCTTTTTCTGGAATTCTCACGGTCGCACCTACAGGTCATATGGTTTGTGTGACCAGCCTGAAATCTTCCAGGAACGTGCAGCCAGGGTCCCGATGTGCCTTTCAAAGATTTCGTGGAAAATATTACACGGTTCAAAAGTTATTCAAAAACAGTTTCCCATTATAAGTCAATGGGAAAAGTTAACAAAAAGTTCAACACTTTCGCAAATGCATTTTACTTCGCAAATGGGCCTGTTACTTTCGCCGAATCGGCCATTTTGTTTTCAGTTAGTGATCAGAAAATGGTTGGCATTTAAATTTGGGACCCTCTAGCAACCTAATTCTTTTGTATTCACCTAGTCAGACCCTGAGGATGCTTGCCATGTCTTTATTTTGTGGTAAAAGACCCCAGAAATATGTTTTCAAATTTCTGGAAAAGTACTTGCAGATTGCTACGTGCTCAAGAAGTGTCGAACTTTTGCAGCTTCCATGAAATTGCGACAATAGTTTTCCATCTGTGGAAAGTAACAGCGATTCTTTGGCACTGCTGCAAAAGAACCGCTGGGAGTTTTGGGCTGAAATTTGGAGGAACGAGCCGACATCTCACAGATGTGCCTTTCCATGTTGTATTGAAAAAATATTACACGGCAGCAAAGTTCAGGCACTCCAAAGTTGACGGTTTTCCCATAGGATAACATTCTGGCCCCGACTGTTACAGAAATCCTTTGGATCCCTGCTGCAAAATAACGGTTTGGTCTTTTTCCTGAAATTTGGAGGAAGACAGCCAACAGCCCACAGATGTGCCTTTCAGTGGTTTGGTGAAAAAATATTACAGGGAGGAAAGTTATGGTGCTCGAATCTTTCTTTTTCCCATAGGATAACATTACTGACGTTCGCAGCGCTCTTCATGGCACCTATCTTGGAAGCGGTACGAGATACAGACTTTTCATTGGAAAATCCTTAGCCCCCTAATGGGGGCTAAGTGTCAAATTAGCCAGGACAGTTGTAAATAATATGACTTTTAAATTTTATTTCTACATCATACGGTTCCTGAGATATAACATATTTAGTATTCCAAGTTCTCATTTCTGTGCCGATTTCAATATTATGCATACATTATTTGTACTCACTGTCTTTCTCTATGCAGGTTTTGGGAGAAACCAGCCTGTGCGCTTACATTACTGTTACTGTTGCCCTTTCCTAACTGAGTTCAGTACCCATTTCACTTACCGTTGACGTCTGCGCCACCATGTCGTTATCCTTTGTGTTTTCATTTGCACTTGCGTTTCTGTTATTTTTTCCATTTCTGTCTACAGTACTGTTTATCTTTCTGTTTCACTTTACATCACCATGCCCATTGACATTTCTGTTTGCAGGCACCATGTTACTATGTGACAACATCACGTGGCAGACCGTTCCGTCTACGCCGCCATGTGCGTTACCCTTTCTGTTCTCATACGCGCTGTGTTACCATGTGCACCACTGTTGCCCATTCTGTTTGCGTTGCTGTCCCTGGTATGCTACAAGACATCATGTGGCGTGGGAGCCTTGAGACCCATGCTGCATTACATTCACTATTTCTTGTTATCATTCCCAAAAGAAGGAAATTAGAGGCAAAAACTCCACAATGCGTAGTGAGGGTTCATTTCCACAGTGACAAAAGTGAGAATTAAACAATGTAGGGTTGAAAACCCCCATGGACCCCCAGACCACCCCAACCCGGCATTGGGGTGTGCATTGGGATGATGGGTCTAACTCTCACCCATTCTCTGCTTCTGCTGCTTTACACATGTCATGGGGTGAGAGTTGGGGCTGACGATCCCAATGCACCAATGCGGTGGTGAGCGAAGGCTCAGGGGTTTATGGCTATCAACTGTCTGTGGAGGCTAACTAACTAATACGATGAAGCAAATTTTGCCTCAATTATATATATATATATATATATATATATGGATATAGACATTTCAGGTCAACTCGGGTTCTGTGGAAAACCATGATGGTGCCAGGTCCATTAACTACCAGGGTAGTATCAGTGCACACACAGGGGCATCCTTTCTGATGGGGGTCAGTGCAGCGGACATTCAACCAACAGCATTATCACATCATCATGGCGGTTAGCGGTCAGGACAGCCTTCCTGTTGGGGTCAGTGCAGCAGACATTGGGTAACCAACAGCATTATCACATCATCATGGACAGTTAACGGTCGGGACATCCTTCCTGTTGGGGGTCAGTGCAGCAGACATTGGGTAACCAACAGCATTATCACATCATCATGGACAGTTAATGGTGGGACATCCTTCCTGTTGGGGTCAGGCAGCAGACATTGGGTAACCAGCAGCATTATCACATCATCATGGACAGTTAATGGTGGGACATCCTTCCTGTTGGGGTCAGTGCAGCAGACATTGGGTAACCAACAACATTATCATCATCATGGACTGTTAATGGTCGGGACATCCTTCCTGTTGGGGGTCAGTGCAGCAGACATTGGACAACTAACAACATTATCACATCATCATGGACAGTTAATGGTCGGACATCCTTCCTGTTGGGGTCAGTACAGCAGACATTGGGCAGCCAACAGCATTATCACATCATCATGGGCGGTTAATGGTGGGACATCCTTCCTGTTGGGGTCAGTGCAGCAGACATTGGGTAACCAACAGCATTATCACATCATCATGGACGGTTAATGGTCGGGACATCCTTCCTGTTGGGGTCAGTGCAGCAGACATTGGGCAACGAGCAGCATTATCACATCATCATGGACAGTTAATGGTCAGGACATCCTTCCTGTTGGGGGTCAGTGCAGCAGACATTGGGCAAACAACAGCATTATCATCATCGTGGACAGTTAATGGTCTGGACATCCTTCCTGTTGTGGGTCATGCAGCAGACATTGGGCAAACAACAGCATTATCACATCATCATGGATAGTTAATGGTCGGAGCATTCCTGTTGGGGGTCAGTGCAGCAGACATTGGGCAACTAACAGCATTATCACATCATCATGGATGCTTACCTCAATGGTCAGATCATTCTTCTAGCACATCATTTAGCAAGACACTGTACATCAGCCCAGTCAGGTCAAGAAGTTACATGAAATTCCAACAGCAGCAGCAGGGGACATATCGTAGTTCTTATTGGAGTGTGTGCATGCATGACTGAGGCGGCATGAATTAATGGAGACTTCTCTTTCCATTTTATCTTCTCATTTCTTTTCATCTGGAGTTGGGAATTTTCTGGACACAAGACAGTAACATTTTCAGGATGCACATTAATTCTGGGGACTGTGTGTGACCACTGCACGTGGACTGAGTATGTCACAATTCTAGGAGACTTTGTATTTGGTGTTATGCTCTTCATTTCTTTTGTCTGGACTGGGAATTTCTGGAGACAAGACAGTCACATTCTGTGGATGCACATTCATTCTGGTGACTGTGTGTCAACACTGTGTGCAAGACTGAGTGCATCATTAATTCTGGGAGACCTTGCATTTGCTGTTATGCTCTCATTTCACTTTGTGTGGACTGGGAAATTTTCTTTTTTTTTATTTTATTCTTTTGCTGCAGCCACCCACCGACATCCACCTCAGTCATGGACCTCCAGACTCCCACGTCCTACGTGCCTGTGCTCACCCCAGCATCCTGGCTTGCTCCCCAGGGGGTGGGGTCATGCTCCCTCTCCCCATAGGTGCCACGATCCTAGTGACTACCTTGGGAGAGCCAGCTAGAGGCTGATTGAAGCCAGAGGTGAGGCTTCATGGAGGCGGGCTCAGCTATAAGTTGTTATCCCCTATATGGGGTGGGATGTCAATGATGGCCTACGCCCACCCCACCCCCCAACATACTGGCACCAGTGCTGCAGTACAGACAGCCTCTGTTGGGTGTCCGTGAGTGCACCTGACACTCATCCCTCCCCTGAGAAAGAGAGCAGTCTCAGGATGCTCAATCCTTCCCCGCCAGGACTGGGAACTTTTCTGGAGACAAGACAGTAGCATTCTGTGGATGCACATTAATTCTGGTGTCTGTTTGTGAACAATATTTTTGTGCCTCAGTAATGTTTACTTTCTGTACTGAATACATGCCACAAAAATGTTCAATGCTACTGCAACTTTATTGATGGCAAAACAAGGCACACACAAATGCCCACTGCACTTTGGCTCTTAGGCCTTCATTATGAGGGCACACTACACGTGGCCTAACCACCAAGCACCAAGATCATTACTGTGTGCCATGTTTTGACATAACTACAGTTGCACTAGCAGTGAAACTATTTTACTGGCATCTATTTGCATGTAGTTATGGCTTTCTGGCTTTGTTAAAGGAATAGTCAACACAGAATTTGCAAAACATATGCTGTACAGAGCACTTTTCATTTTGTATATAAGGTCCTAGTGTGTCCTTTCTCTGTCTGTTATTAGGAGTTTTTACTAAATTAGCATTCTAGATTTATGGCAGTTTCATGCACCCCTGTGGATCTTCATGTCAAACAGGGTTTATTGCCTTTATTGCTCCTACATGCACCCTGTGTCATGTGACAGTGATGTAGCATAGTCCATAGATTTAGCATATGCAATTCACAACAGCAGAGCTGTTTAAGTGTTCTTATCCAGTGAGCACAAATGGCTCCTGTTACAGTTTAGCAGATAGCTGAGAGCTAGGTGAGTGGGTTTCTGTACGAAAACTGCTAGTCTTTACTAATTACTGCATTGATGATCTGGGGCAAATTCTGTGCTTTTTATTGTTGAGTGTACTTTGATTACATTAAATTTTAAAATGAAAACACTTATTACTGCTAACTAGACATGACACACACAGGCAATACAAAGAGCAAATTATAACCATTTTAGTAGCTGTTTTCTTACAGAAACTCCACTCAGCTAGCTGTCAGATATCTGCTAAATGTTGCAATCACTGGATAAGAACAGTTACACTGCTCTGATGTTGTGAACTGTCCATTTGCTAAATCGATGGGCTATGCTACATCACTGTCACATGACACAAGGTGCATTGTAGGTAAAAGAAAGGCAATAACATATTTTAGATGGAGATCCCTAGGGTTGTAACTCATAAAACTATCAGAAAGCTTTCAGGCTAATTTAGGAAAACTCCTAATAGCAGACAGAGAGGACACACTAGGACTTTACATACACATCAAAATGCTCTGCATAACATATGTTGTTGCAAATGTTGGGTGGACTACTCCTTTAAGATGGAATAATGAGACAATGGCACGGACAACCCTTTTTTACTTAAAACAAGGTTATGCAAAACAAAACAGCACACACACTTAACAGAAGGAAGGGCACAGGATAAAACTATAAAGTACAGAAATGGAATCAACAACAGGGTAGGCACATGCAGAACAGAAGACAAGAAAAAATGTACATAAAGAAATGAAAACAATTAAAGATACATTGTGGAAGGGTCGGGCAACATAGGAATATATTTTATTACAGAGAGTGGTGGGCAATAATGATGGAAAAACTAAAAACTAATGCTCAGTGTCATGGTCGGACAGCAGCAGTTGGACCATGGCCATCATCTGCAGCTGATGGCCTCGATCTGCTCCAACTGCTGCTCGACACTGGTCAGGCACTGGTTGGCTGCATCCACTGCACCCACAGAACTGCCAGATCAGCCTGACTTACCGGCAGTTCTGTGGGGTTGCTACCAGCAGGAGGTGCTGCATCAGGTGGTGGCGGTGCTGATGGAGTGGCAGGTGCTACCATGGCACCCTCCACTTAGCACTATGTGCAGTTGCCTCTCTGCCACAGAATGGCCAGCAGGTGCAGCCCTGGTCCATTCTGTGACAGCAGCCTGCAAGTCCTCCTGGTGGTAGTTTGACATATGGTGCACTGGCCCCCAGTCCACTGGTGACTTCTCTGGGGACCATGGCACACCTCCACACAACAGATTCGGCAACTTACAGTGCTGCTGTCCCCCATACACCATCAAAAACTCCCAATCTAGGGAGTTGGAGGAGGACCAGGCACAGCTAGGGAGACCCAGATGCTGTGGGATGCTGGGCTAAGGCTCCACACTTGGGTTGTGGCTGCAGGTACATGCTGCTGAGGTGCTGCTGGCACACCGGTGGTGGTGGGGCAGTGGGAGGTGGTGCCACTGCCAAAGGAGATGGTGGTGGGTACATCACAGCTGCAGCAGCCAGCACCAACTCTTCTACTTCTGAGGGGCTGGCAAGATATTACTGGAGTCCAGCTGAAACTGGCCCCATCCTCCATGTGTGCGAACTCCCACCCATTCACTATGCTGCAGAAATGCCCTGGCCCCAGATCTTCCCTCCTCCATTCAGATTTCTGCCCTGTGACCCAACACAGTCACACATACACACACACACACACACACACACACAAAATAATAAATAAAACAAAGAATTCAAAAAGAAATCCACAGAAGAACTAATAAACAAAGAACAAGATCAGGAAAAAACCAAGATCTGGCTTTCCAGCAGTTTTTGTGGCTGCATGGGTGGAGCCCTGCAGATGTTTTGCATGTAGAAAAGGGTTGACATCATGTTTTCCATCCGTGGAACTGTTTTTTCTCCGCCTGACCCTCCTCCAAGAAACAATCCACCCATGTTGTCCCTATGGACTGCAGCACTGCATTATATCACAGTGGGCATTTTTATGGGCTTTTTTGGTACATTTGTGCAGCCCTGCCATTTCTGTTGCCTCCCTTAACAGCAAGGGCATAGCTACCAATAATTCTGGCATCCATGGCGTACAGCACACCAGGCATGGAGGAGGTAGCAACCCATAGCTCAACCCAGTTTAACATTTAAAAAATCAGTTCGCCCATTTTCTTCACAAACGCCATTATGCAGCCTGGTGGATCTGATAAGAACTTGTTAAACTCTGCCTCTAACTTTCTCTCTCTCCTCTCTTCAGTCAGGCTCCAAAGCTAAAAGTGAAACTATCTCCTAGCATGACTCACTTCCTTCTGCCTGGCTAAAGCATGTGGACTTACACTACTGCAAGCCATGTGATTTGTTGGGAGGCTACAATAGACTTCTCACTCTGCCTTAATTCACCTTAAGGTGGAGTAACAATGCAAGTGATGATTACAAGGTGAAGTGAGCCTTTAAAATGGGCACTCTGCGTGTGACACGATACTGAAGTGCACATGGGCACTTTGTGGACAGAATTTTAATTGATGCTTCTCTACTTCTTAATATTCATATTACTGGCAACCTTCCTGGATTTGTTTGTTGTCCTCAGCATGGAATGCTGGTGTTTGAGACCACCTAAAATATAAACAATTCTCCCAAGAGTGAAAGGAAACTTTGTTTGCTTAACAATGCTGAAAGTGAGTATGTGAGTGAGCATGGAGTGTTGTTTTGTTGTCAGAGTTAAAGAGTATGTGAGCAGCTGAGACCATTTGAGGTAGGCTTGTACATTGTGGGTGGATGACAGACCAAGATACAGGAGTAATAATAATGGCAGTGTGTAGGAAATTACAAAGATGGCACAGAGAAAACCTCACACACAGTAAGCAACAGACAGCACTATACAGACACTGGAGCATGATACATTCTAATGCATGTAATCACAGTTTCTGCTATGCCAGCAGAGAAATGCAAGTGGGTTGGGTGGCAATGCAAGGGATGAATGCAATCTTCCTGTTTGTGTGTTCAGCCAACCCACTTGCATTAGGCTACCGAATTTGCAGGAATGGAGGTTCATGCACTGACATGTAACCATAGGAATCATACGAGGCATGTTCTAGAGGTGAACTATTTTGAACTCGCCACCAATTTTACTGGTGGAAGTATGTCTTATTTCCCATATGTTTATTGGGTCTGTTTGTAAAAGTCAGCATAGAATCACTTATTACAATTTCAGATGGTAAACTATTCCAAGGGCTAGCTATTCTTTGGGAGAACCAAGAGATTCGTTTTCTGTCATTTTATTTTGTACATGTGAGTTCTTGTGTTGTTAGTGTTTTTTGTTTGACTAAGCTAATTGTTTCAAATAAGCATCATTTTCTGTTGCTTTATAGGTCAGACATAAATCTCCTCCTAGATATCTATAATTTGTAGAGTATAGACCCAGCATTTGTACTCTCTCTGAGTAATCTAGGTCCCTACAAATTCTTTTTTTTTTGTAAATTTTCTTTGTAGTCCTTCAATTCGTTTTGGTAACCAATTTTTGAGGAGCCAGAAGGGGCACAGTATTCTATATTTGGTCTGATAAGGCTGGTATACAAGGCATAAGGACTTCAGGTTCTCTACTTTTTATGTTTTTAATATACAGCCCATTAGTTTAGTACTTCTTTTGACTATACATCCTGTGTGTTCATTAAATTCAAGTTTGTTTGAGACCTGGATACCAAGGTCCTTTTCACATTATGTAATATTTAAAACTGAGTTATTAAGTGGGTATTGTTGTTGTAGGTTTTTTTCCCAGGTGCATAACTTTTGCACTTAGGTACATTAAACTGCATCCTATTCTTGGTTGTCCAGGATTTCAAAAAAATGTAGTGTTGACTGCATCCTCACATATGACTGAAGGTTGTTAATAATATTTGCCATACAGTTTTCTTTCAGTGAGCAAAGCTGTGGCAGTGTGTTTGAAAATGAAAGTCAAAGTCAAAAGGTTTATTTGTTCAGCAAATAGCCATTACAAAACATACAGACACAAATGTGTGCATTTCATTAAAATATTCCTTAAGGCATTTACTGTACATCAGCACTTTATCCTAAAAATACAAATGCAAATTTTCCAGTATCTGGCAGAGCCTTGTTCTTAATTGAGAGTAACAATCATTTCACGAATAGCATCACATGGCACCATATGTTAAACTCAGTATGGATAAGATTAAAGACCATTAACACTTAAACATTTTAAAGTTAGCACAGTGTAACAATATCTGTAAACAGAGGACTCTTATTAAGTTGGCGTGCTCCATTTTAAACCTAAAAGGGTCCACATGCCTGAAGCGGAAATTTGCCAAACTGACCCATGACAGTATATTTGGGCCCAGTAAATTATACAGCCATTCCAGGCAATATGTTGTTAGCAAAGCTCCTGTTTGATGTCAGAGTCCATCTTCTGTTGGAATTTAATTTTATTGTCTAAGTAGACTCTATTCAAACCAGGAGTCCCTTATTTCATTTATAAAATACTGAATGCTAATAAAAATATCAGCAACACTTCTCCTTAAATACTGAGTCCTACTAAAATATTGAAATTGCTGACAAAAATGATTACTGTAAATCACAAGTATAGACATTGTGATTGATATTAAATAGGCCCCTCTACTTTCAGGGGTTCACCCATTTAATACCCATGGATTAGGGGCTCCAGTAGCTCCTGGAGTCCAGTAAACAATCCCTAAAGTGCTGTAGCACCACATATTTTGCAGGACTCCACAATAAACCAGTAGAAAGAAGTCTGCAAGGAAACTAATTGATTCAAGAAAATACATGCTTATTTCCAACCCTGTGGATTCTCTACTTCACCAGGTTAGAAAATATTCATCTGTTGAGGCCTTTAACACTGCCTTGAAGTCATATTTGTTTAATTATGCATGTTTTGTGATACTTAGATCTTGTTGATTATTTTAGGTTTCTTAAACTACATGTATTTAGTTGTTTTATTGTTTTTATTCATGTTTGTACAATGCTATGATTGATTTGGAATAGTGTTTCATAAATAAATTTGCTTTGCTTCAGTTCAGAAGGTTCAGATTCTAAAAGTTCCAACTTTAATGTACACCATGCTGAAGGTCTACTGTCCTTACTTTCTTAGTTAAAGTGAAAAAAAATTCAGAACCAAATGAAGGAATGCTGAGAATACCCATAAGCTGGGGTGGGGGAGAAAACAACCCCATAGTCAACATCTTCACTTAGAACAGCATCCTTATATAAACCATCAAGTTTAGCCCCAACCATTCAAGAAGGCACTGTTGTTGCAAATATTCTGCAAGATAACAAATCAAGAGCTGAACAGTTTCATTTATATCCAAAGTTTGTGTACTACCACAAGTGTCCAACTATCACTTGTTTGACCACAATGTTTAAAGTTTGGAGTGGGGAATTGTAGAAACAGGCTCCAACCTAGGAGTCCCTTAATCATTTGGTGAATGCTAATTCGATTTTGAGTAGGTGTAGTCTTTAAAAAAGTTCTGTACCACTTTCCATGATCCTGGGCAATTCTTTAGGAAAGTAAGAAACATAATGGTAACCACTTAGCTCCAGCTCCATGCTCCAACCAGAGGAGTCAGATGGATTTGTTAGAACTTTGGGACTTATTGTGTCACACAAATATTACTCATTATAAATGTATTGCCTCCAGCAGTCTCTCTCCACTTTCCAGCTTCTGCTAAGAACACCTGTTAAAACAAAACAGAAAAAGCACTCCTCTAAGTGTGGTAACTTCGAAATTTGTTGCACCAACACCTCCGATAACCCCAACCCATGACAATGGTGGCATACCTTTATAAAGGCTAAAAAAGCCTATCAGCATTTAAAAGTGTCGCTATGATTCCAATAGTCCTCTTCCTTGCTGCTGCCTAGCTATTAAATCTTCCTCAGGATAGAAAAATCTTTAAAGTCCATTCATGGCTGTTGGATATGAATTGAAATCCATTCAGCATTTACATGACTAAAATCACAAGATAACATATGCATTTTAAGTAAAAACTGACCCTTAATTATGGGTTACTTGTCAAAATAAAATGTATTTTATCAAAATAATGCTGCAGCACATAAAACTGTTTTAAATCCTCTGACTCAAAAGAAATGCCTTAAGTGCAGAAAGATGAGATGCTAAATCAGCAGAATGCCAGTGGTACAAAATCATATTACCTGCTCCAAACTACTCAGAGCAACTCACATTCAAAGCTGGCAGTATAATAACACTAAGTTCTTTCATAAAACTCAAACAAAGCTTTTAAAAGTCAAAAACTAAAGAAAAAGTCCTACTGCAGACAGTATCAGTGCGGAGTGCAGTGGTACTGTCATATCTTGCTGCCCCTCCCCATGTGTATTTGAGAATCAAAATCAAAGAGAAAATCTCAGGGTGGCACAGAGATATGGAATGTTAAGTGGCAGTCTGAAACTGGTACTTTTCTGATAGGGATGCTGATGTTAGGTTATGGGTGGCATCCTGCCTCAGCCAATCTGAAGCCAGTAATTTATCTACTGTACCCATTTTATAAAATGACAAAATAACCCTTATGGAGTTGCCCCGAGGAAATAAATTCTGTCCAGAGCCAATAGGGCTGCAGCTGAGGAACTGGAGTAAAAATATTGACAATTGCCGCAGCTAAGAGCTTGCATTTGCAAAATGTAATGCCAGCTTATAACTTTGTTGTTTTGTAATATTTTATACCAAATTTTCAACATAGCCTTGTTATGACCTTACCTCATGAAGAAGGGCAAAGAACATTTAACTGCTGGCCTAAGGGTGATTTCATGCAGGACTGTGAAATCAACTTTCAGAAAGCAAAAACACTTTTGGGTAGGAGTTGAAAATGACAGCAGTCACATTCATGAGGTGCTGTAAAGAATGGCTACATTTAGATGTCTTTGTCTGTAAAAGAAAACATTCATAGCCATTCTTTTCCCAGTACATGACAATCTAAAAATTAAACAAAATAGGAAATTCCATAAAAACAATCCAAAAAGGAAAAATAGTCTTATCGGTTTAGTCCATACTAAGTGTTTTATTTTTGAAAGCACCACATACCTGCATGCCTAAATTTTACACCTTGCATTGTCTGCTTAGTTTGCAGAATCTTGCTGCTAGTTACCTAATGATAGCCAGTTGTAACTTGTCTATTTACAAAATCTTTGCTCAGTATATTCATCTCATCTCCCCTCCCTCCTTCCCCATCCTTAATCAAACTTGCTATTTGGATATCTCAGTACAAACACGTTGTAAACTGTAATTATCAGACATCTTACACACTAAATAAGAAGTGACTGTATGTGTGTGTAGGGAAACAATCCTCAACATCTGTGTTTCATTGGCTACAATTTCTGTATGTGTTTCAGAAATACAAACAGACCACTTCTCAGTGCAGTTCCATCCTGCCAGGCATAATTTAAATCAAGAATGGAAATGAAAATGCCAGAGACCATTTTTCTGAAAGCATTAGATCTGCAGGGGCTATGCCCACTGAAGCCCTAAAAAGAGCAGGATTAAGCATATCAAATAGCTAATGTTACCTTATCTCTTTTCAGTCATGTTTGGCTCTTGCTGTGCATTCTGGACAGGGGATCTTGGGGATCTAGGTTCTAAGAAGAATAGCTCATCCATTCCTCTTGGAAACTGGACTGAGAGTATCGGTTTGTTTGCATACATGTTTCCAATAATTGTTTATAGTAGTGTTGTAGGAATGTTCAAACTCCAAATAAACATAATTCCATGAAATTCAGAAAAATTCTGTAGAATTCCATCAATAGGAATTTCAACTTTTATGCGGAAATGTTTTTGCAGATTAATTATCTGAAGTTTACATAAACGGTGTATTTTTTTCCACAATCTGTGGAAAAATGTTCTGTATTATAAATGAGCCATGGAAATTATTCTACGGTTTACATAGAAATGGTTTTTAAAATCTGTGGAATTTAAAGAAATTCCAAAAGCATTGCAGAAGCAGAATTGATTGCTTTCTGCACCAAGCCCGACAGTGAAATTCCACATTCTGCACAGCCCTAGTTTATAGCCATATTGGTCCCTGTATGCACAGGTGAACAAAGCAGGTATTTTGATACCTTTTTGTTGGAAGACATTTTCAGTACACAATCTTGCAGGACCACCTGAAGGAGATCTTTGTAAGCTGAAAACTTATAGACTGAAAATGTGTTGTTGGTCTAATAAAATGATCAAATCACCTACTTTGTTTGCCTGTTTACACTCATGCTACTTTTTGAAACTTTTCAGCTTCCATGCAGAGTGCACAGTGCTGCAGCTGATAGTCAATTTTCACCCACAGGAGCTGTGTAATGTTGAGGGCAGCCTGAGTTACTCCCCCAACCCAGATCCCAGTATAATTTAATAACAAACTCTGACCAAAGCTGATAGGGCTGCAGGTGGGGAATTTGGCCAGATTGGTTCCATTGTACAATGGAGGTCCCTTGTGAAGCACAACAAGCAAATTACCAACAAGCAAACTTAGTAAATAAAAACCTGATTAAACAGTACTATCCAACAGCCTCCTTTGTAAAAGCAAAGCAAAAGAACTTATTTTCAGAATGCTCCTTTACTCACAACATTGGGGCTATGTTTTAAGGACTTAAGGGAGCCTCTTTTGTGCAGTCCTTAGGATAGATGGATTGTTTACAGCCTAAACTCCCTTCCACAAGGGAAGTATGAGACAGGAATGCAACAGATGGTGTTCATCATCTTCAAATATTTTCTATGACAATCACAGTGCTAAGTATCTCTTATACTAACCAGGAGGTGGCACCTGAAATTATGGCTGGACAATTTTAAGTCTTAATTAGGTTGCTATATTAAGAGGAATTACTAATAATGGAGAATGAAGCTTTCCATAACTAATGAGAAAACTCTTTCAACACCCCCATAATATTGTCACTAGAAATACTGTGTAGCAGAAATTGTGTAAAATAAGTTCATAATAAGGGGTGGGTCCTGGGTAGGATAATGACAAGATATATTTATGAATATTGTATTATAATTTGCTAACTGATTTTAAAATAAACAAGTTCTTTGACTTGTGCATTAAATTCCATGGGATCTTTAACTCCACCTGGACAACCAGAAAATATGGACAGAAGGGGCATTGGTTTAACATCTCATACAAGGCTAGCACCTCAACATCAGTGTAGTACATCCAATATCTAGGTGCTACACTACAGTCTCAATACTGAGTATTAGCCCATTTCCTAGTGGGGCACCAGTCTTTGTCCTCCTGTCCCCAGAGGCCCAGAGGCAAGTATGCAAACTATTGAATCAATAACACTAAATATCTAACATGTTCACAGAAACAAAAGAATTGATATTGATGAGGATTGATGGCCCTCAAGGTCCACCCCTTTGCTAGTCTAAAGCCAGTGTTCATTATCTCTACATAGGTGACAGTAATGACTATTAACCATTTGCTCCAGAGCAAGAAACAAATTCAGGTTACAAAACAGCAGTTTCATTGTTCCTCCATTATGGGTCTTTATCACAGCCATGAAAGAAAATGGAAGAGTGAAGGCACTGAGGTTTGGCATTAGGGTTCAGAGCTATGATTTAAATCTGCCTCAAATTAATAAGTGTCTAAAATGTGTATTTTCTTGATTTTTATTATGAATGTAATGCATATGAAGGAGATCCAATTGACAGCACCAAGCATTGAATGGTCATTGAGTATGAATGACTCCTCAACCACTAGAGTGGTATCTCCCCACAAAAGATTAAATGCTGGCACCAGACTCTGGGCTGCTGGAGGTATCTGACTAGATGGCAGTTGGTTGTGGCTACAGGCTGGTGGATGGTGGTTATGTACTGCAAGCTTCTTGTACATGGGTCTTTGATCCTCCCTCCCTCACCCTGCCAGCCTCTGAACAACCTGAGTCCATCCTCAACCCTGGGTCACCAGTGTGGCAGGAGGAAGGTGCCCAGTACTTAGCCCCCCATGCCATTGGCTAGCATGCTAACAACACCTTGAGGATCATCAACCTTAGACTCAATTGAGAGATGGACCACAAGTAATCCAGGATACTACCCACAGGGCAAGAGAGAGGGGGTCAGGCTCCTACCCTGGCACCAAATGGAAAAAGCACTCCATTTGAAGGCATATCACTGACAAGTTTACTCCTTTGAGAGGCCTCTACAACATGGAGGACTATGTCAGAAAGACCAAAGACTGGAACTCTAGCTACTCAGGGACCAGTACAAATGGAAAATGGCAGACTGCAGGTAATTGCAAGATGCAAATCATGGTTATACCTATCATTATCCTTGTGTTCCTTTGTCAATAACAAAAATATATATATATATATATATATATATATATATATATATATATATATATATATATATATAGTAGAAGATTGTGAAGACTAAGAGAGAGATGGATAAGGAAAATTACTTAATGTTGGCTAGTGAGGCAAGTAAGGAAGTCCGGTGAGCAAGGCACAGAAGGAGCTGCAGATAGCTGAAGGAATTAAGAAGGGGAGAAGGTTTTTCTTTGCTATGTAGAGTGAGAAAATGGGCAAGAAGGAAGGATTGTTAGGCTTAAGAAAGGATGGAGGGTGGAGGATAATGGGGAAAGCAGCGATACTAAATGGATACTTCTGTCCTGTCTTCACCAGGGAGAACAACAGACCAGTGCCTTCAGGAGGGAAGAGGAGCAGGGGAACAGATGTAGTAATAGAGGAGGATGAGGAGGAGGAGGGGCTGCAGGCAGTGAACAAATCACCAGGCCTGGACAGAGAACATCCAAGGGTGATAAAGGAACTGGCTGAGAGTTTGCAGGGACACTGGCAGGCCTGTTTAATAGTTCACTAGAGTCAGGCATGGTACCTCAGGACTGGAGAACAGTACATAGTGCCCATCCACAAAAGCAGTCCCAAGGATGAACCAGGGAATTACAGACCAGTCACTTGACCTCCACTGTGGAGCAAGCTCATGGAGACCATACTAAAGGAACGCTTTGTGGAATATCTAGAGGAGTATGGTTCTGTGAATGAGAAGCAGCATGATTCAAGGGAGGGATCATGTCAAATAAATCTGATTGACTTCTTTGACTGTGTTACTAAGACAGTAGACAGGGGCCAAGCATTAGATATCCTCTATCTTGATTACAACAAGGCCTTTGACTCTGTGCCCCTACAAAAGTTTAATCATGAAGTTGGTGGATCTTAGGGTTGTGGAAAAGATGGCCAGATGGGTGGAAAATTGGCTGAGGGACAGAACCCAGAGGGTTGGTTGTGCGAGAGAGTTATCTGGCACCAGAGAGGTAACCAGTGGTGTCCTGCAGGGCTCAGTGCTGGGGCTGGTGTTGTTCAATGTCTTCATCAATGACACTGGGGATGGCATTAAGGGCAAAATGTTCCTAATAGTGGATGACACCAAGCTCTGTGGAGAGTGAACACAGCTAATAATAATAATATTCTTTATGTATACCATGCCTTTCTAAAGCCAATGCACCTTACAGTAAACTTCATAAAACAATAAGTTAAACACAAATACAATAAACACTGAAGTCATAAAATACAATAAAATATCATCATCAGGGAATGCTGACAACCACAAATGGGTCTTTTAAGGCCTTTTAAATTCCTCCACGGACGCGCACTCTCAAAGCAGATGGGGTAGAGAATTTAGACAGTTGGGGCCGATACATAAAAAGCATGGGCCTCAAAGATTTTAAAGAGACCTCAGAATTTAGCAACCCCTCATCCACCAAGCGGAGTAATCATAGCAGTAAGGTACCAGGAGCTCTTCAGGTAGTCCAGGCCCAGTCCGTGTAGGACTTTATAAATCAGAAGACCGACTTTTAAAGGTTAATCACCACTGATAGCAGCCAGTGCAGTTCTCACAGCACCAGAGAAATATGACAGGTACAAGAGTACCCATCAATAACCAAGCCACAGTGTTCTGCACAAGCTTCAGCGGAGGATATCAACCCCAGGTAACCCTTGATACAGGGAGTTGCAATAGTCCGGCACGCGGTCACAAAGGAGTGGACCAATGTAGGCAAATCACTGGACAGAACTAGGTGCTTAATCCTGAAATGTTCCTCAGATGATAAAGGATGATTTGATGACTGCTGACACTTGCGATTGCAGCGTCAGACCATCAAACAAAAAACAGGTTCCGCACCTGTTTAGAGATAGGGAGCTGGAAGCCACCCAGAAATAGTGCTGAAGGCAAACCAGCTCCCATCCCCACTATCCAGTGGCCTGGGTCCACAACCATCACCTCTGTCTTCTCCAAGTTCAACCTCAGCCAGCTCAAATTCATCCAGTTCTGGATTTCAGTGAGGCTGGTTTTAAATACCGAGAGAACTCTATCCTGGTTGGGTGCAAAGGTTAGGTAGAGCTGGGTATCATCAGCATAGCAGTGAAACATCAGCCCATACCTTCTTACAATGTCTCCGAGGGTCAGCATGTACACTGCGAACAACATGGGGACAACACCGAACCCTGAGGAACTCCACATGACAGAGAGACTGGGTCAGAGGTATTTATCCCTGACACCACCCTCCAAGTTCTGCCAGTGAGGAAAGATCTAAACCACCTGAGGGCTGTACTATATGAGCCGTGGATGAACCTCAGGCATTCAAGAAGTACCCCATAGCCTACAGTGTCAAACGCTGAAGAGAGGTTGAGAAGAACCAAGATAGAATGGCTCTTCGATCTCTTGCCATCAAGAGATCATTGAGCACCTGAACAAGTGCAGTCTCGTACTATGCCTCTTTTGAAACCAGAATGGAGTGGTTCCTAAATATCATGGATGGTCAAATGGTTCTCCAGTGTATGGCCACTACTTTTCAATCACCTTCCCCACAAAGGGAAGGTTAGAGATTGGTCTGTAGTTAGCATGCCAGTCTGAGTCCAAAGAAGCTTCTTCAGGAGGGGCATTACCACCACCTCCTTCAGACAGCTAGAAACTCACCCATCTCCAAGGAGCACCAGACTATCTGTGCTAGGACCGGCTGATAACATCACAACAACCCTTTATCAAGGAAGTTGGGCCCAGATCCAAACTACAGCATGTAGGGTGCATACCTTGACAATCTGCATGACATCAATGAACTCCAGCTGGTCAAAGGAACTCCAGGAGGGCCTAGGGACAGTGACCGGGTACCGATCCACTGCTTCTCCCATAGAGGATGCAGGTTGGACTGCCGCCCCAATGTCAGCCACCTTAGCCACAAAGAAATGAGCAAGCTCTTCACATTCTGCTTGTGAAAAGGCTCTTTGAATCTGCAGGCAGGCTGGGTTAAAATCTGTCTACAGCTCAAAAGAGCTGAGCTGGTTGGTTCTGAGCAGCTGCATCTCCCGGACAGGAGCTCTGCCTTCTTACAGGAGATTGCAGAATAATAGGCTTGATAATGTTCTATCAATCTAAGATGGCTGACATCAAGGGCAGATTTCCATCAGCAATGCTCTAATCAGTCATCCTTGTTGCTGCATCTCCCTCAAGGTCCCATCAAACCATGGGGACTGAGGGTGAAGGGGGAAGAGGATGAACATGGACTGGAGCAATGATATCCAGAGCTAAGAGATGGCTTTACTGTAGGCCAAGACCAAGGCATCCAGATCCTTGTTCACTCCAGAAAGCTCTGATAGGTCAAGTGCAGCTGCCAGGCCCTTAGAGCTTACATCCTCAAAGGAAGGTACCTGACCATCTCCACAGGGGTAGGCCTATGAAAGGGCATGCAAAACTGAACTCCACAGTGTAATGATCAGACCATCTGATAGGTTCCAACCCCAGATCAAAGGCTGATCCACAGGAGGAAGACTAAGTCAAGGAAGTGACCACCTTTGTGAGTGGCAGAAGTAACAACTTGTGTAAGGCCCAAAGAAGTCATCAACTGGAGGAAGTGTTGTTCAAATTGTGAGAGTTCATCATTGACCCAGGCATTGAAGTCACCCAGGACCATCAACCTGGGTGACTCAAATGCCATGTTGATCATGAAATCCACTACTCCTGCAGGAACTGCTTCTCATCACCTGGTGGATGGTAGATGAGGGTGATTCTACAACCCACACCTACCACTACAGTACACTTGAATGACTCAGCCTCCTCAACTGGTACACTGTGAGGCCCAGTTTGGTCTTGAATAGACCACAACCCCTCCACAGTCCAACATCGGGTGGTGTAACATTGAGCACCCAGCTGGAGTAGCGGCCTCTAATATGGGCCTGCATTCTCATCCAGCCAGGTCTCATAGATGCATGCCAGATCCACTGACCAAACAAGATCTACAATAACTGCAGTCTTATTTCTGATGGATCTGGCATTACACAACACCGCCTGGGTAGGACGGGCCTCTGGAGCTGTTTCAGGCTACTTGCCCACCTTATTGGTGGTGCTCCTTCGGTATGGCAATCAGACATGAAGGACCACATTCCAGTTTCCATTTCACCCCAGGATGTCTTCTGGATCTCACTACCTCAATATGATGGCTCTCATTCAACCTCCACTGTTCACACTCCTCAACTCCCTCCTCCCCTACGAGCAATACCCAGCGCTCTACAGCACTGGTATGTCAATAGCTGTAATGTAGGAAGGAAGGGTGGAGGGCATGAAGGGTGGAGGGTGAATAGTGCACGACAGTGGGAACAGGCCTCCCACACATATTAAAAGACTCAATAACAATACAACACCCCAAAAAAATCCCCAATTAATTAACTAACTAAATTCCCAAATTAAAACAAAACCCCAAAATAAGATACTAATGCAATAACAAGAAACAAAACACAAATAACCAGACAGATTAAACCCCTAATTTACCACTCCCCACAGAGGAGAAATTTCACTAATGTACTAAATCAAGCTTAAAATGCCCACCCCACAAATATAAAACTTAAATACCACAAAACCCTCCCATACACTATTACTTTCATCAGAGTATAGCATCCCAATAATAAAAGGAATTAGTCTGAGAGGTCCATGGTAGTCCCAGGAAAAGATGGTATACCAGTCAGCCAAAATAAAACTGCAGTTCACAGAAAAATAAAATACAATATGGGCTAAACTTAAACCAGTAAAATAAAACTTAAATACTCAGTACTTACACACCCCCCCACACTGTATATCAAAATCAAATAGTGTCAGTTGAGAGGATAAATTTCAGGCCCTCTCACTACCTGGGGTGCCAAATAATGCATGGCAATTTCACTGCCCAATTAATAATCCAAAACATAAAAGTTTGAGGTCTGATTGTTTTTGTTGTCTTGACAAAATTCCTTGGAATAGGGATATTACAGAGATAGTCCAATCCAGATCTAGCTCAGAGCTATTACAGCCATGGGCCCTACCCGTGAGGGCCACTGCAGAAATATGTTACCAGCTGAAGGAATACAAGACATACAGAAAGATCTGGAAAAGCTGGGGAGGTGGTCCAGGACCTGACAGCTTGGCTTCAATGCCAAGAAATGCAAGGTTAGGCATATTGGAGCCAAGAATCCCAGGACAGAGTATTACCTGGGTGGAGTCAGAGTATCTGCATCAGAGGAGGAAATGGACCTGGGAGTAATGATCACTAGTGACCTGAAATACTCCACGCAGTGCAGGAAAGCAGCAGCAAAGGCAAATAAGATGCTGGAATGCATATCTAGATGGATCAGTAGTAGTGAGCGGAGGTTATACTTCCCTTGTATAGGTCACTGGTAAGGCTGCATCTGAGTGTGGAATTCAGTACTGGTGCCCACACCCTCATAAAGGACATTAACCTGGAGAAGGTCCAGAGGAGGGCTACAAAGATCATAGCAGGTCAGCAGGGTACGTTTATGAGTAGAGGTTGAGGGCACTGAACATGTACTTGCTGGGAAGACAGGAGAGAGGGGACATGGTTGGGACCTTCAAGTACTTGAAAGGGACAAATAAGGTTGATAAGGAGAGTCTCTTTAAGCTGAGCAGCAACCATAAGATTAGGGGGCAGTCTTAAGCTGGAGGGTTGGAGGTTTAGGAGGGAGGTTATGAAGCACTTCTTCACAGAGAGGGTGATGGACACTTAGAATGTACTGCCAAAAGAGGTCATCTCATTGAAGACAGTGGGCAGCTTTAAGAGAGGCTGGGATAGGTATGGGGAAGGCAAGGCTCAAGGATAGGGAGGATGGGAGGAGCAGAGAGGGAGGACAGAGACAGTAGCTTAGCTGGGAACCTTGCAATATGAGTAGACTTGATAGACCAAATGGCCATCTTCTGCTGGCTTTTTCATATGTTCGTACAAACTTGTGACATTTGGTCTGCATGTTCCTTTAACTAAATTAGCTCTGTTTTAATGTAGCTCTGTAATTTTGCAAGCTGTAGTAAATCATAGCACTCGCTATCAGAACGAAATGGGGTTATAGATACTTACATCTTCTGTTATTGTAAATCCCAGAATCTCCTGCAGCTGGCCTTAGGACACTATGCAGCAGTGAGAGGTTCAGTAGCCTGCACTGTATGTTAGAGATTATATAAGTTCATGGAGTGGGTCCAGCCCAGCCAACCTCAGTATAAAGGAAATGTAGTTTAAATGGGAGAAGCCTAGTACCAAGCAAGACAACCTGAGGTGGATCCAAAATTAAAGGGTGTGCACTAATGGTGGGTCAGGCACTCCTCATAGGATTGTGGGGGTGAAAGTTACACTGCAGTCCATTTATGAAAACAAGGCTTACCAGTTATGCTTAGTAAAATGAAATGTATAAAATCACAGGCAAGGGTGTTACCAGGGTATATGTCCTGTAACAGGTACATCACAGCTTCTGCCTAGGGAAAGTGCACAATCCTATAGGAGATGAGTTGCCTATCTAGTCCTCCTCTGTTGCTTGCACTACACTGTATGATAGTTGGTGTGTATATTCCCTTCAACTGAATTAGCTGTTTTAATATGGCTCTGTAATTTGCAAGGTGTAGTAAATCATAGCAGTCATCATCAAACAAAAGGGTCATGAACACGTTTTACAAATTCTGTTACCACAAATCCCAGAATCTCCTGTAGGTGGTCTTAGAACAGTATGCAGCAGTGAGATTCAGTAGCCTGCATTGTATGTAGAGACGTTGCAAAATAAAATTTTGGCAGTGAAATTGCTGCAAAATTGGCAATTTTGCCACTGGAAAAATTCTCACAAAATTCCACCATTCATAAACTTTTTCACTGGATGCAAAATTGTGAAATTTCACCACAAATGCAAAATTGTGCATAAAATTTGCAGTTTCACTAAATTTCACCCAAATATTGCCACATTTAGCCTGAATTTCACCATTTCACAGGTGAAATGTAGCATTTTATGGGCAACATTTTGCATTTCAGAGCAACATTTTGCATTTCACTAGCAGAATTTCACATTTCATAGTCAAGAAATATTTTGCAAATGCGTGCATTTTGTGAAATATTTCTAATGGAATGAAATTTTCTAATTTCACACATCCCTTATTGTATTTGAGAGTTTGTATAAGTTCTGATATTTTGTTTGTTGGTCCTGTCATCTCCCTGAGCCATGTACAGTCACACAGGGATGATCTAACTGGAGGTTAAACAAAAGCTCTAGCATGCACTATGAGCTATTGAGTCTCCCACTGCTGCCTTCTGTTCTGATGTAGCTGATAATGCAACCCCCCACACACACATTTTACAAAAACATTCACAGCAGTTGTGTTATGAGCAGTACACTTGTTGGAGTTAAGGCCAAAGAAACAGAACCTGGTTGTGTTTTTTGTCTTTTACCCACTTTCAACTTAAAATGAATGAGGAAAAAGGTCCCAGTTCATGCAAGGCAGTCAGGCACAGTGGGCAGAAGAGTGGGTGAAACTTAAGAAGGAATGTGGGTCCCTTTACTCATCTTTAAAGGCAGTCAGGCACAGTGGGTGGAACATGGGGTGGCAACTTAGAAAGGAATGCAGAGTCCCTTTACTCATAACAAAAGGTCTGCAGGGCTATGCCACTGCAGCCCTAAAAAAAACATTAGTCCCACTCCCTCCCACTACTGGATCCCTGTCTCAATCCTGATCCAGGTCTCTAATTATGATAACATGTTTTCTAAATGAGATGACTTTTTCTCCTTCTCGGCCACACATTGGCTGCATGATATGGAACCAAGCAGCACCATGCTCTACTAACCTGCTGTATCATTGTCCCCATGGTTTTATTCCAATTGCAGAACTTCAGGAGGAGGGATGTCCTCTTCCCCAAATAACAAGGATCCAAGTCATTGTCAGACTCCATAATGTGGGACTCAGATATATCAAAGTCATCATTCAGATGGTGGTCAGATGTTTAGCATCTGATTTTACTATCCCGTCAGTCCATGCTAATGTCATCCTGAGGACTCCATGTCAAAATAGCGAGGCAATATCAATGAAAGTCAAAATAGCACATTAAATATAGCGATTGCATTTTGAGCTACTCACAATAGCAGCACAACACAAAACAGCTATTATCCCATCTGTTGCTGAAGCCTCCATAGAGTACAAGGGTGTATCCTTCTCACTTCTAAGATACTAAGAAAAGTTGTTGTTCATTATTTCATATGTAGGGGTTTTGCCCCACAATCCCTATGGGGAGGCTGCACCCCTACTCTCCTATCTTTAAGATTATAACACCACACCACACATTGATAGTGGTGGTATCAGCAGGGTCATCTCCTGTAATACCATACTCACTGTTGTCCATATTCACTGTTATGTGCCTCCTGCTTGTCTGTGCCATTTGCTATCCTGTGACTCACTATAATCGATTTGCTGTTTTGTACTCACTATTATGTACTCGCTATTTTGACATGATATCCATCTGGAGGCTTTGGCATCTTTGCCAGTGCAGCTCCACTTAGTGCACATGCACCTCTCAAGAGGGAGAGGGCTTCTCTGGCCACAAAGGTTGCTGTGTTAATAGAGCCTAACATCTTCTCACCTTCCCATGGCTTTATCCTGCAATGCTCCATAGCACTCACAAGCTCTTGTCTCCCATTTATGGCTTACTAAGTTCACTCCCAAACTAGAATCACTATCACTTAAAGGAAATGCACAACTTCAGAGCTATTGTTCAACCCCTGGTGCAGTTTATTTTAGAAAACCTATCTTCTGCTTCCTACCTCTGCTTATTCCATCCCCAATCTTGATCCTAGGTTGTACTTTTTGTTTTAAACACTCCTGTCTCTTTCCTCCTCTGCTGGTTTCCTCCCAATCCTGATCCTGGTAATGCTGCAGGTGGTGAGGAATGTCCACATGTGGATGGAAAACATCTACAGCATTTCTGCTCCTTAAATAATACACAGTCAAAGTGGATCATTTCTGGTCAGTCCAGACTGCTCTTTCTGTAATGGTGTACAAATCACATTAAACTGTTTCCCAATGAGTTGCTTAGGCATTTCTGACTGAGATGCATAAGTATTGCTGGATCTAGCTCAAGTCCTGCCCAAGCTGTTTCTTAAGAGTTAGAATGCAGTTTTGCATTGCACTGTGACTAGACTGCAGATGCATTCCAAATGAGTTCTAAAAGCATTTTACAAATGTTGCTCTTCAGCTGGTTAAGCACTGAAAATAATACAATGCGAGTTGCTAATGCACTACCAACTCAACAATCAATGCTAAACCAACTCATTGATGGAACAGTTTAATGTGACTTGTACTGTAGATGTTGTGTTCTGCTCACAACAGTATAATCAGGTAAATGTTCATACACATTATATCCATTTGTTTGACAGTAGCTCACTTCACCAGGATCATAGGAGTTCAAATGTCTGTTTCTGTAGAGTCATAGGGGTTCAAAGCTCCTCCACCAACAAAATGTGATATATGAAAATGCTAGGAAAAGTTTATTTTAAGGAGTGCCGCTGACATCATAGTGGTGAAATGAAGTCACAGGGGTCATGACCGCAACCCTTGGCTACCATAAATGACGTCCCTTCTATTCAGTGATCTAACAGTATCCAATAAAAGATGCAATTGCTGCAAAAATTGATGCAACCTTTTCTGTTGCAATTTTGCCACATCTTTCTAAAAGAGCAGCAGGACACAAAGCACATATTCTTGACCTTGAAGGAAATCACTACTTTACTCAGCTGTGAGCTGTGTGGGAGATTTTATATTGCACTTGATACCTGCAACCTGCACACTCTTGCTCAATTCTGTGGAAGGTGAAACTAACTACCCTTGGTAATTGCTTTTTATTCATATATTTATTTAGTGTTTGACCAAGAAGGGGTTTGCAAACTCTGCTTATCTTGAAGTAACTTCAGAAGGGTTTAAATACCACATTTTGGTTGTCCCTTGGGGGTAGCTGGATTGACTACTAGATTTTGTGACAGATAAACTATTTTCAAATAATTTACTGGTGGGTAGGATTTGTGATAGTTAATATATTTTAAGTAATGTACTGGTGGTTAAGGAGTTATTATAGCAAAAGCTGCAGTATGGATTGAAACATAGACAGCCCCAGGTGCATGAAATTGTCTCCCTCATTGTTTTCAGACCACAAAGTGTTGTATTGGATCAGGAAAGGTTGCATCATAACCATTGTCAACCAATTGCCCTGGCTGGAGTCTTCCAGACTTGATCAGATTACTATAGACTACGGTGTGTGCAAAATATGGAGACACACAGCACATTTTCTTGACCTTGAAGGAAACTACTACTTTACCCAGCTGTGTGGGAGATTCTATATCGCACTTGCACAAAATCTGCAGTGTGAAATGAAGCAAAGACAGCCTCAGGTGCAGGAGACTGTGTTGCCCTGATTGTTGTGCATGTTGTCTTGCTGAAAGGAAGGTTAACACTCATCCTAGTGGTGGGTCAGAACTTGTAGCTGATTGTTCCTGATGGTACAGCTTGGGCCCCAAACCCACCCTTCCCCCATCTCACCCCAAAGGTGTCACTTCCTTTATAGCAGGGGTTGTGACATCATTTCCTCAAAGGAAGGTGCATACAGCACATTCCCCTTACCAGCAGAAGCAAGACTGCATTGGAAGGTAATAGCACACTCAATAACTCTATATAACCAACAAAAAGCGAAAAATAAAAGGCTTAACACAAGAGAATCAGAAAAGAAGACAGACATGTGGGGAGTAGTGCAATGCACTGGTGTGGGGCAGCAGTCTTCCAGGAGACTTTCTGGGGCCATGATGATGTCCTATTTGTAGGCACCCTCTCTGGTCTGAGGGAGGAGGTTGCTCATCTCCAGGCTGACTTGGCTAGAATTCATGAAACCTCCTCCCTATCCAGGGACCACCAGGGCCACAACTGCTACCTCAGAGGTTGCTAAGAAAGAGGAGCAGTTGGACCAAGGGGGGCTCAGGCAGGGAGAGGGTGGTGGAACATACACACATTCCTCCAGTTGTACCTCCACAATTCATATGCTGTTCTGGTGGAGAGTGGTTCCTCTATGGAAGCACCAGCAGTGGAGACCAAAGAGGATGCTGGGAACCTACAAAGGAGTCCCACAGGAGGGTGGCATGGGATCCCACAGGAAGGAAACAACCCATTGTGGGGACCCATTATTAGGGGGTAGATCTGGGGAATGAAGGCAGAAGGAGGTAAGGTGCCTGCCTGGTGCCATGGCATGGAGGGACAGGGAGCAAATCCTCAGGATTGTGAGCAGCTGCATGAGGGAGGGAGCTGGATATCATTGTCCACCTAGGGACAAATGACTGGCTATGAATGGGATCACAGCAGTACAAGAGGAGTTTGAAGAGTTGAGGAGGGCCTTAGACAAGTAGCACATACTGTAACTTTCTCAGAGGTGCTGCTTGTCTATGACAAGAGTGATACTAGAGTACTCCACACCATGGTATTCAATGAATGGTTGAAAACCTGGTGGAGCCCAGGGTTTGACTTCATTGGGACTGAGGTCCACCTGGAGGGATACAGGCCTATAATGGCACGATGGTCTGCATCTGTCCAGGAGGGGAACCAGAATCCTAGGTGATAGGTTTAAATGCATAATTGAGAAGCATTTAAACTAGCCAAGGGGAGGCACTGAAAAGGAACAGGGAAAACCCAGTCTTCCCCACAAAACACAGTAGTTAGAGAGGTAAACGCCAAAGTAGAGAAGTTAATGGGGAGCAGGACAGGGGTAAATGCAGAAAAGGCAATAAGGACAGGGATGAGGCTAAAAGGGTAAGATCATCAACAAATGGACGGTGATGAGTACTGATGCCTGTAGTCTGTGTAACAAGCCCTGAACTAGTGGCCTTGATGGAAGAGGGACATCTGATATCATAGCAGTCACAGAAACATGGTACACTGAGAACATGACTGGGATGTCAACATACCAGGGTATGCAATGTACAGGAGGGACAGGGAGGGTAAAGAGGAGGAGAAGCTCTCTATGTAAGGGAAGGATCAAACCAATGGAACTAAAGGATAAACAGGGAGTAGGGAGGCACTGTGGGTTACCTTGGAGACAGGTTATGGCACCACAGTTCGCACAAGGGTGGTATACAGACCCCCATCTCAGGGGAGGCAATGGACAAGGAAATGATAGAAGGCATCCTTAGAATGGCAGAAAAGGGGAGATATTGCTGATGGGGACCTGAATATGCCAGACATTAGCTGGGGCACCCTGGCTGCAGTCACATCAAAAGCAGGTTTATGCTTGATTTCTGCAGGGGCATGACTCAGAAAGCTAGTAGTGGAACCCACTAGGAGGGAGCAGTCTTAGACCTGGTACTGTCAAATGGGAATGAAGAAAGGATATCAGATTTAGAAGTGGGTAGCCATCAGGGACCAAGTGACCACAAAACAGTGTGGTTCACAATAAACACAGCCATAGAGTTGAGCCATACAAAAGCAAGAGTGTTGGACTTTAGGAGGGCTGACTTTGGGAAAATAGTAGAGTGCCTCAGAAAAGTGCTTGCAAACTGAAGAAGAAGGGTGGAAGAACAATGGGGAAAATTCAAAACAGCCATCACAGAGGCAACAAGCCTTTGTGTGAAGCAAATCAACAAAGTAAAATGAAGGAAAAAACACTATGGTTCTCAAAAGAGATGGTGGGGAAGGTTAAGGAGAAAAGGTAACAGTCAGGAAGTATAAGGAAACACAGAAGGAGCAGGACAGAAAACTGTACCAGTTAAAGCAGAAGGAAGTAGGGAAGGCAGTCACAATAGCAAAGCCCAAACTGAGGAAAAGATAGCCAACCTCAGTTAAGAAGGGGATGAAACCTTTATAGGTACAGTACATTAGGGAGTGAAGAAAGATGATGGAAGGGATAGTGAGGCTTACTAAAGGGAAGGGAGGTGGGCAGAGGATGACAGTGAAAAGACAGGATTCTGAATGAAAACTTCTGCTCAGTATTCACAAAAGAAGAGGAGGGAGGTACCAAAATCAAAGAATAGAATCACTCTAGATACGGAGGTTGATATCAGTCCATTCACAGAAGAAAGGGTCCTGAAAGAACTCTTAAAACTGAAGGTGGACAAAGCAATGGGGCCTGACGGATTCACCCAAGAATTCTAAAAGAATTAAAGGTAGAATTAGTGACACCACTGACTACCCTTTTAACAAATTATGGGAGGATGGTGTAGTGCTGGAGGACTGAGGAGGGCAGACATCATTCCCTTCACAAAAGTGGAGCAAGACAGATGCAGGAAACTACAGACCTGTTAGTTTGACCTCAGTGGTAGGGAAAATGATGGAATCACTTCTAAAGGAAAGAATTGTTGAGTTCCGAGAGGCCAGTGGGGCACAGGACCCAAGGCAGCATGGATTTACAGCAGGAAGGTCATATCAGACAAATCTAATAGTTTTCTTTGACTGGGTGACCAATGTGGTGGACCAGGGAGGGGCTGTGGACATGGCCTACCTAGACTTTAGCAAGGCATTTGACACAGTCCCACACAAAAGTTTAATATACAAGTTAGCCAGCCTTGAGTGGGTCCCACATGGTAGCCTGGTAAAATTGGCTGAACAACAGGATACAGAGGATAATAGTAAACAGAGTTTACTCTAAAGAAAGGGGGTTACTAGTGGGGTACCACAGGGTTCTAGCATTGGGACCGTCCTCTTTAATGTCTTTATAAGTGACATTGCAGAAGGACTGAAAGGAAAGTATGTCTGTTTTCAGATGACACAAAGATCTGCAACAGGGCTGATACAGAAGGTGGGGTGGAGAGGATGCAAAGGGACTTGGCAAGGATGGAGGAATGGTCAAATATATGGCAGCTTAGATTCAATGCAAAGAAGTACAAAGTAATGCACCTGGGAAGCAAAAATCCAGGGAAGAGTGCACAATGGGGGTGAGATAATAACAACAGAAATAGAAAGGGACCTAGGGTAGTCATATCAGATGACCTTAAGGTGGGCAAACAATGTGAGAAGGCAGTAAGGAGGGCTGGTGGGATACTGGGATGCATAGGCAGAGGCATCACCAGTAGAAAACACAAAGTTGTTATCCCTCTGTAGAGACAGTTGGTGAGACCCCATCTGAGTTCTACATCCAGTTCTGGAGAACCCATCTCTGCAAGGACATAGGGTGGAGGCTGTCCAGAGGAGGGCAATTAAAATGGTGCAGGTTATGCACCAATAAACATACAAAGAGAGATTAAAGAAGCTTATATGTATACACTCGAGGAGAGGAGGAGAGGGGACATGATAGAAACTTTCAAATACATCAGGGGAATCAACAGAGTCCAAGATGGTAGCATCTTTCAGAAAAGAGATGTGCAAGAACAAGGGGCACAATTTGTAGATAGAGGGGACAGCTCAAAGGTAATGTGAGGAAGTATTTTTCATGGAAAGGGTTGCAGATACATGGAACAGCCTTCCTGAGGAGGTAGTGGACTCAAAAACAGTGGGAGAATTCAAGAATGCATGGGACATACATAAGGCAATTCTAGTCGAGGTAGGGAGGAAGAAGGCTGTTGGTTAACTAGGATCTGCAGCCTATGCAAGGCAAGCCAAGGCAAATTTTTTAAGAAACGCCCATCCCAGAGGCTCTGGGTGCGTACATCAATCAAATAAAAACATCACAGCACAATAATAATCAAATACCCTGCTCCAAACAAGTTAAAGCAAAATTTGTTACACAATTTGCTTCCATTTAGCCACAACTATGTTTAAAATCTCTAAAACTAAAATAAACCTTAATTTTTTTTTTTGTGACCACCCACCACTGAGCTCCTACACGAGGGCTACCAAACACTATCCATTAACAATGCCTCCTTGGCTGCACTCATGCTGTATCTGTCTAGGTAGGGAAATGGGCAGACTAGGTGGGCCAAGTGGTCCTTATCTGCAGTCAAATTCTGTGTTTCTGTACATTCAGGTGGATGCAGATACAGGCATAACATGCATTTTCATGTGTGCATTTATTGTAGAAAACCCTGCATCACTGTATTTTCAAAACTGTGGTGATTCTGAAGTTGTTAATCCTATACCAGTCAGTCTTTAAAGAGCATGACCCTTCCCTAAATTGATTCTATTTTATATGTCCATTAGGGCATTATGGTCTTTCTAGGGCAGCACTAAAACTCTCTTAAGAAAATGGTAACCATATGGAGAATTTTGAAAACCAGCAAAATAATGGCTAGGCAAGCAAGTTTAATTTAAAATACCCCAATCCTGGAGGCTCTGGGTGCTGTACAACATTAAAAATAGCATATTTTATAATACATTAATGCAACAATAAAGAATTCAACAACAAAAAAATTAGAAAACAACTAATTAAAAACATAACATGTTTGCCTCACACCCAGATCCCACAGTATTGTAGTCCTCCCTCAACATGCATTTAACCAGATTGAAAACTGGTTCATAGACCAAGAACTTGTGGTCAATGTAAAAAGACAAAGACTATGCTGTTTGCCCATCGACAGAATAAGGCCAAGAATGTGCAGCTAACAATCCTTGTCCCACTCTCTCCTTCCTCTAGAAAAGGTCCATACATATAAATACTTGGGCCTTACATTTGATTCCAGCCTCTCCTTCTATTCACACATTGACACTCTATCATCAGCCACAAATGTCCATATAGGCCTATTGTATCGGCACAAGGATTGCCTACCTCGAAGCCCTTAATCTGGCTGTCACCTCCTCAGTCCTCTCCCTAGTCAATTATGGGCTCACTGTCTACTCGGCTGCTGACCACAGAGCCCATCAACAAAATCCACCTTGCCATAAACAAAGCATGCAGACTCCTCACCGGGCAGACAAGCGTACCCATACCTGTACCCTATATGCCCTGACAAATCTCTTTACCTGGATGAAAGGCTATTTTATCAAACATGCCTCCTCACAAAGAAAATACACCTGGGGCTAACCCCTTGGGGTTTCCTGCCTCTTCTATCCTCCACACCGTGAACATCCGTGACTACAACCGACAGGTGTGGTCTATCCCGAGGGTTAGAACCTCCTTAGCCCAAAGGTCATTCCCACACAGGGCCCCAGCCTGGTACAATGAACTCCCCTCTGATGTCTCCTCCATCTCCAAATTAGGACCTTTCAAGTCAGCCCTCAAAGAGCACGTTCTTGCTTCATGGCACTGTAATGTACCAGCTAGTGCTGGGTCATCTATCTATCATCTTACTGGACCACCCCACCACTGAGCTCCTACTGATAGAGCTACCAAACATTACCTATTAACAATGCTCCTTTGGCTGCACTCACAAGGTATCTGTCTAATTTTCTACTTTGCTGTAAATATCAAACCTGTTACTCCCGCCTCATCAGCAAATTTATTGTTCTCTTGAAACTGTAAAATACAGCTCTCGTAATACTTTCAATGCAATGTATAGCTTATCTTGATTCTGCAATATTGTATAACTAAAGAACTGTAACCTTTAGCTGCCATTCTATGTCTATATGTATTAAGTGTTTATGTTTGTTTTTCTGACACGGAGCCTTTGTAAATGAGTCCCTGACTCAAAGGTTGTAATCTTAAAGTCTGTTAAATAAATAAAATGTCAGAAACAATTTCTTATATGGTGGTCAGGTAAAAGATGTTATACAGCATACTTGAGGAAAGCCTGAGCAAACAGGAAGGCCTAGAGGTGAAAGCCTTAAATACCTTGAAATGAAGGGCCTCCCTTACTGGTGGTGAAGTGAATTCCACATGATGGGCAGTGACACTAAAAGCTCTGTCGCTGACCACTTTTAGCATCATCCTGGGAATCGCAAGGAGGCCCCTAGAGGAGGAACATAGGAGTGGACTGAGGTGGCTGGTGCAAGACGATTTGCCAGGTAGCCAGGGCCCCATCCCTGTGGGACTTTAAAAGTGAGCAAACCCCACCTTAAAGAGGGCCCTCCATCTGACGAGCAGCCAGTGCAATTCCTGCAGCACCGAGGTAATATGACAGTACTTAGACTGCCCCATTAATAATCTAGCAGCTGATTTTTTCACCAGCTGAAGCTGGCTGAGGGTACCCCTAGAGACCCGAGGTAGAGCGATTACAGTAATCAAGCCTTGTCATCACAAAGGCATGCACCAAACTTGGAGGTCCAGAGGTGGAACTAGGGGCTTAACCTTGTCATATAAGAACTGACACGGACGATGGCCTACACTTGAGCCTCAAGCATCAGACTGCTGTCTAGAATAACGCCCAGGTTTGCACCTCAGAAGAGGCCTTTAAGAGTACAGATTCCAGAAATAATCCTATCTGTGCACCAGAGGCAAAGCTATCACGTCCTCTGTTTGACTCCACAACTAGTACCTCTGTCTTATTGGGGTTCAGTCACAACCAGCTGGAGGCCATCCAGTAATTAATTTTATCGAGGCAATTGTTTAGCACGTTCACTACATTTGATGTTCCAGGGGCAAAGGAAAGATATAGCTGGTATCATCAAGTATAATAATGAAACCCCAAGCCATATTTCCTAATAAGTCTTCCAGGGTAGCATGTATATAGAGAAAACATTGGTTACAAGACTGATCCTTGAGGAACTTCACAAGACAGGAGGCTAGGGGAAGAGGAGAAATTCCCCATCACAACCCTTTGCCTTCTATTTGTGAGATAGGACTCGAACCAGCAGATGACCAAGTTGGTGAGTCCACAAAATTTCCTCAGGCTGCCAAGTAACACACAATGGTCCACCCTGTCAAAAGCTGAGGAGAGATAAGGGAGAACGGTGTTCCTCACCTGGTCTCCCACCCTGAGAAGGTCATTATGCATCCAAACCAATGCAGTTTCAGTGTTGTGCTTTACCCAAAACCCAGACTGAAAGGCTCGTAAAGATCATAGCCAGGAGGTGCTCTTCAAGCTGAAGCACCACAATCTTCTCTACAACCTTACTCAAAAAGGAGGTTGGAGATAGGATGTAAAATTGCCTTGACATCAGGGTCCATAATGTGGGACTCAGATATATCAAAATAATGTTTTTCAGAAGGGTCTCACCAATCCTTCTTTCAAGGCATCAGGAAGAACCCCTCCAACAAGGAGCATCGGACAATCAAGGCAAACACTGGGCCAATGAAGTTAGTGCATCCCATCAAGAGATGAGTTGGCACCAGGTCTAGTTCACAATATGTGTGCCTGAGCTTGGAAACAACTCCAATTACCTTGCCCACCTCCACTGGTCTAAACTCACCCAACCAGAAGGAGTGCTCTCTGGATGCCCAAGGTGATCACTGTCAGCCATAACATGGCTCATTGGTGGAATTCCCTGCCAGATGCTGGACACTCTGAGAAGAACTGAGCAAACCCATCACATAACTCTTTTAAAAAGTCTCTTTCAGTTGCAGACAGGCTGGATTTAACAGCCTGTCTACAGTCCACAAAAGCACAGTTGGTCAGTTCCTCCCAGCAGCAATCTCCCTGGACAGGAATTCTGCCTTTTATGGTTGATTTCCTCTGGTACTCACATGTAGTGAGCACGCAGGGCCAGCTTGTCCACCTGCACCCGATCTTCTGCCAGCAGAGCTCTAACCTCCAACCCACAGTATTCATCACCTTGTAATAAAACTTGTTGAGTTTTATTCTCTAGCAAAACATCCTGACCATTCAATATTAAGGTATTATATCTGGGGCTGTGCACATGTGATTAATTGTGTGGATACCATGGTTTTCCATTTTAAGGGAACATTGTGATTTTGGCTTTTTCCACGACAACACCATCATTGGTAGTTTTTCCCATGAAGGCACCATAGTGGTTTGCATATGCCATGACAAATCCATGATATTGTACTCCATAGTAATGACCAACCTGACCTAATCTAGCCCCAATTTTGAAATTCCATGTTTCAACCATAAGCCCTGGTCAACCAGCTGGCAATACATAATTCTGCTGCCCACCACCAGGATCCCCAAATCACCGTTTTAGGCAATTTAATATTTGCTGAGGAGCTTGCATGAAAACATTCAGTACAGGCCCACAGCATGTCATTTTCCACCACTGAGCTGACTGGCTGATTGCATCACGGTGACAGGGCTGATAAAACAAAAGGAAACATAAGGTCTTTTGTTCTTTTAATAATGCCAGGCCTTACTGCACCATTATCTGCAGTGGTGGCCATGGGGTGGAAAGCCAAATGCCATTGGTCACAACGGTATGTCAAAACAGTAGTAGTCTGCATAGCATAAAATGGATCCATGACTTCTTATGAATTTTTCAGTGAGTCTCATGACTCATCATTTTGACCATCTTATTATCATAAATTTCTCCAAATGTTACCATGAGAATAAAATGCAGCCCTCAGTATAATATTGCCGTAAAAGTTACAGCTGCATTGCATTTGTAGAATAATGCAAACACATAACATACTGACATGGATATTGAAGCTTGGAAGGACTCCAGGTCCATCAAATCCCCCCAACACACACACACACTTCATGAGGGGAACCAACAAGTATGCTGTGTGAACTTGAACTAATTTATAGGATCTCCCATCCATCCTATGTCCATGGTACCCTGTGATTACCTTGATACCCTGTGATTCCCTTGGTAAGTAAACATTTGTTTAGGCTTACCTTGATGACCAGAACTGTCTTCAGTGCCCACTGCCTCCACTATTCAGCATTTATTTCCATACTGCTGTCTGGTGAAGACATGCCTGCTAATACCCTTAATTTTCAGTGCTTACATATTGTAGCTGCCACACATGGTACAAAATGTAAAGCTCTTTTATGAAAGCAGTGAAATTTGTAGTTATTAAGATCAGATTCATTTACATTACCGTTTATTTTTATTTTTCTGTTTAGAGTAACCTCACAGCCTTGGAAAATGTTACTGTGAGAGATGCAATGTAGTGGAGTTTTAAACTGTTAGCTCCCAGGTTCAATCAGTTCAACACCTCAGACTGGCAGGACTGGTTTCAATTCGGATGACCTTACTGCTTCCCAGCATCAACAAAACATTTCTTGCACTTCTACCTATTAATATTTCTTTTGACTCCTATCAAGAAATGTGAGTACTTTTCTACTTCTTTTAACCAAATATGTTTCATAAATAGAGACTTGTCATTTGTAATTTGTGGTACAGATGCATACATAGCCAATGGTATTGTCAGGATACTAACAATGATGGCAGTTTTAGACCTGGAATTTTTGGTCAGGATATGATAATGAGATGTACAGGTTGTTATCCACTTCCAATATACAGATTTTCCCAAGCTATCCAGGCAAGGTATTCATTATCCTGCTCTCTGTGCTCAGATACAGATATATAAAATATTTAAATAATTATTGTGGAGAGAGTGCGCTCTGAAAGTCAAAAATGTTTCCACATACTATGGAGCTGGTGCATGTCAATACTATCTGTTATCCATAGCTTTTTCCCAGGAAAAGCTAGTGAAGTGACAGGCATCAATTGTGAGATGATTGGCAACATTGTTACAGCACTGCCTGTCATCACGCTAGTGGTTCAGTGAAAATGGAGCTCTACCACCCAGTGGCAGTGCCTGCAAGTAGTCAGCCTAATGAGAAAATTTCATGAGATATATCAAAGGTTTGTGAAGTTCACTTTGCAGTGAATTACAGGAATTGTAACTGAAAAGTCTGCATCAGTAGTATTTTGTTCACGTCCACAGGAAAAATGTTTTGCAAATCCATACAAACTGCAAGGACTTTGTCATTGTCATAGCACACTTGTATTTTTGTAATGACTTTTCCAGATTTTACAAATGTAGGCTGAGGCTAGGTATGGTACTCCTATGAAGCTCTAGAAATCATCAGTCAATAAATGGATTTATATTTGTTTCCCTTTGAAGCCCAGGACTGCTCACAAACATGGCAGTTTTTAAGTTACTAAACTGTAAACTAGGGAGCTAGGATGATTAACTAGCATAGATAATATGTAAACAAGAAGGCTCAGCAGTGTATTCAGCATTGGAAGAAAACTGCACACCCAAAGTGTAGTAAAGCCAGATGCCACAGGTGGAGGGCCTTAAAGCCTTGGAAGTGTGGGCATCCTCCACACCAAACAACCTGAAGGGTGTTGCCATGCTTAGAAAATAGACTATGTTGGACTGATTCCACTCATTTTCTAACCATGACAGGATGGAGTTTTAAAGTACTGTAAATGTGTCATTTTGAGTGAAGACAGCAGAGAGCTAGTGGTGTTATCTAATATCTGCACACCTCCTTACTGCTGTCTGCTAATAGGGTTATTTGATTTTTGTAACCCACTTTTTAAACTAGGTTAAACTGGACATAGTAGCCATTAGTGAGACATGGTTTACCAGTAACCACACTTGGGAGACTTCAACACCTGGCTTGTACTGTTCAGAAGAGACTGAGGTGCAAAAAGGGGGTGGAGTGGCCTCTTTATGTCAATGAAAATATCAAAGCTACAGAAATTCAGAATACACATAAGGAGCCAGAAGAACTGAGGTCACCCTGGAAACAGGAAATGGGACAGCCATATGAACTGGGGTTTGTACAGGCCTCCAGATCAGGGGAGGACATAGACATGTTCCTGTTAGAAAATATACAAAACATGACAGCTAAAGGGAGGTTCTGATAATGGAGACTTTAACATGCCAGATACAGATTGGTCGATATTAGCAGGGACATCTGCCAGAACTAGACACATGGTGGATTCCCTGAAGGGGAGGGCCTCAAACAACTGGTACAACAACCCACAAAAGACAGGGCTATCCTAGATCTAGTACTGACTAACAGGAAAGGATCACAGATCTCAAGTAGAAGGTCACCTAGGTGCCAGTGACCATCACATGGTATGGTTCAATTTGGCCACTAGAACAAAATCATCCTATTCCAAGGCAAACATATGGGACTTCAGAGGAGCTGACTTTGATAAGATGGCCAACAGAATTAAGCTAGCCCTGGCAAAAAGAAATACAGGTGAGGGGTACAGGCAAAGTGGGCAAGCATTAAAGATGCAATACTTGAAGCAACATCCTACTGTGATAGTGAGGAAAGGAAGTACAAAGAAGAAGGAAACCACTTTGGTTCTCAAACACAGTAGCAGAAAGGTCAGAGCCAAAAGGCTGGCCTTCAGAAAATATAAGGAAACACAGCAGGATGAAGATGGGAGGCATACCAAACTTCCCTAAGGGAAGCAGGAAAGGCAGTAAGGCAGGCAAAGGCCCAAAATGAGAAAACACTAGTGCGGACAGTAAAAGAAGGTGACAAGACTTCTATAGATACATTAGTGAAAGGAGAAGTGCCAGAGGGAGTGTCTAAGATCAAAGGGATAAGGGGCATGTGAGGAGGAGGACCATGTAAAAGCATCTATCCTAAATAGATACTTCTGCTCAGTATTTACTGAAGAAAAGGTAGGGCAGGGGCCCACAGCTCAACTTTCCACAAGGACCGGGGGGGAGGGAAGGTGCACTAGTCCCTTCATAAAAGAAAGGGTCCTACAAGAGCTCAATAAGCTCAGGGTGGACAAGGCAATGGGACCTGATGGCATAAATCCCAGGGTACTAAAGGAGCTAATGGTGGAACTAGCAGAGCCATTATCAGAACTGTTTAGTGAGTCTCTGAGCACAGAAGAGGTCCCGGAAGACTGGAGAGGGCTCATGTGATCCCACTCCACAAGTGTGGTAGCAGGGAGAGTCAGGGAACTACAGGCCAGTTAGTCTTACCTCAGTGGTGGGCAAGATTATGGAGACACTGCTTAAGGAAAGGATAGTGCAACACCTGGAATCCATAGGAGCACAGGATCCAAGAAGCATGGGTTTACAAAAGGAAGGGCCTGTCAAAATAATCTCATAAATTTCTTTGACTGGGTAACCAGAGTGGTGGACCAAGGGGAGCAGTTGATGTCCTTACCTTGACTTCAGCAAAGCTTTGATACTGTTCCACATAGAAGATTGATTATTCAGCTGGGTAGGGTCGGGTGGGTCAGGGATGGTCGACTGGGTGGCAAAGTGGTTGTGGGCAGAAAACAGAGAGTGGTGGTAAACGGTATACAGTCAGAAGAGATGCAAGTCACAAGTGAGGTACCTTAGGATCAGTCCTGGGGCCAGTCCTCTTCAATATCTTCATCAGTGACATTACAGATGGACTGGAGGGTAAGGTTTGTCTGTTTGCAGATGACACCAAGATCTGCAACAGAGTAGATGATCCAGATGAGGTGAGCAGAATGAGAGAGATCTGATAAACTAGCAAAATGGTCAGAAGAGTGGCAACTGGGGTTTAATGCAAAGAAGTGCAAGATCATGCACATAGGGAAGAGAAACCCTGAAGTCACCTATAGGCTGGGAGAGGACTTGGACGTCATCATCACCAATGACCTGAAATGATCCAAGCAGACCACTAAAGCAGTAGGTAAGGCTAGGAGGATGTTGGTGTATTAGCAGAGGTATCACAAGTTGGAAGACGGAGGTAGTGATCCCTCTTACAAGACAATTGTTAGGTCTCCATCTGGAGTATCTGCAGTACTGGAGGCCACACCGCCACAAGAACATTAACCAAATTGAGGCAGTCCAGAGAAGGGCAACCAAAATGGTGCAGGGTCTGCATCAGAAAACATATGAGGACAGATTAACTGAGCTCATATGTATACCCTAGAGCAAAAGGAGGAGAGGTGATATGATTGAATCATTCAAACACCTTAAGGGCATTAACAAGGTGAAAGAGTCTAACATGTTTCAATATAAGAAAAATAGCAGGACAAGAGGACACAGCATGAGATTAGAGGGTGGCCAATTAAGGGGTAATGTGAGGAAGTTCCTTTTCACAGAAAGGGTGGTGAATGCATGGAACAGCCCACCTCAGGAAGTGGTGGATATGAATATAGTGCAGGGCTTCAAACAGGCATGGGATAGGCATAAGGGAGCAATACAGATGAGTATGAATAAATAGGCCATTGACAGAGCAAAGGCCTATGGCACATTCATAAGGTAGAAAAGAAATGGGCAGACTAGATGGGCCTTGCAGTCCTTGTCTGCCATCAACTTCTATGTTAAATGCATGATAAACATCATAGACATGTAGTGACAAAGCAGTGATGAACAAACTACGGAACTGTAATCAACTATTCAAAAAGGACTCAGTGTGCAGAAGACAAAAGTAAGGAATCTTTAAGGGAGGAATGGAATCCAAAAGAGTTGGAGGACATCAGTAAATACATAACATTATGGAATTATTATGGGTTCAGGTTAATGAAGACAGTGAAAAATCTTGGGTTTTGTAGCATGCAGACTTATAAGAACATAAGAATGTGTCGGCAGCTGGGGACAGCGTGATCATCTAGTCTGCCCTTTATGAATACTCCCTCCCTTGTAGATTCATTGCTTCTGGTTACTGAAATGCTTATCTCAAGAAAGCTTGAATTCCTCAACTATCTTCCTCACAAGGAACTGGAATGGACAGTAAAGATGTTCCTAGTGCACTGAACACCTTGCTCAGTGTCAATGGATTACTCAGGTGTCAGTATCTGAGTGAAAATACATAGATAATGGGTATTCCAATTAATTAAGTAGGATAACAAATTATATGCTTCATTATCATCTCCTGGCAAAAAATTGTGGCTTACTGTACAATTACGCATAAAGGCAAGACCAGGCTTTGAGTTATCATCCATTACTCGAACCTAGAAAGATATGTGATCTGGTGAAGCCAAGTACCTTCTGCCCCATGGCTAGATTAAAAAAGGTAACCCACCCTGGGTGTATTAATGCTATTGTTAAACAACTGTTTTTATATTTTAAAGGTAGCCAGTCAAGACAGCACAGCAATAACCATGAGGTAACAAGACCACAACGGTAGCCTGTGATGTTGGTGCCTGAGGTAGCACCGTCCAAAATGGCGACCGTTGCGGGAGAAAGCCCGAATGGCGATGGGGTGGTTGGGTGACCAGATGTGGAGGGGTGGGCGACTGCAGTGACAGGATGTCGCTATATGTACATGCCGCATGGAGGGAGTGGCGGGGACATATGGGGTGGTGCTGTGGTCAGCTGCTGAGCTGCACCATGGTGTTGAGATTGGCCTCCGCTTGTGGTGTGTGGGAGGTACTGGGTTCAGGTCTGGGATCAGGCGCTACTGCAATTTTGTTGCGCCGTGCACAAGTTGCTTTTTGCTTTTGGCCCCAACATGCACTCCCTGGGTTGAGAATCCTTTAGTAGGTGCGGAGGCAAGCCCCCACGGGGGGTAGAGGTGCAGCCCCCACAGAAAGCAAAATAACTAAGTCACTGGTGCCATTCTTCCATGCACTGAGGATGTCAGGGTGGTGAAGATGTTTTCACCACCCTGATGTCACTATAACATGGCTCACCATTGGCAGTTGCCGTTATCACATAGAACCAACCACAACAAGAACAGCATGAGTTAAAATAGTGCAGCATACATTAGGCGAAACCCAGAATAGCACACCTATATGGATTATGTGTGACCCGGTAGGTATAATTAAGTTCTTGGGTGTGCTAGGGCATAACCCCTGACATTAAAATGCAATTCTGTATAGTGAGATATCGCGAAGTCTGCAAACTTTGCTCTGCAAAATATTACACAGAGCAAAGTGTAAAATTTCACCCCACAAAATGTTGCCAGCAAAATTTAACTTTGCTGCATCTCATTGCAGCATTGGGGATTTGGGAGGTTGTTTACCTCACTGTTTTTCCTTGACACAATCTTTTAACGCATGGTTTTGCTTGCACTGTGTTAAACCATGTGATAAATGTTTAGCGGTTATTGACCTAAATCTTTTTAAAATGCTTTTATAGGTAAAGTTCAATAGTTTTATTGTACATGAGGAGTTCCAGCCATTAACATAATCCTGTTAGAATGCTGTCAGCCAATGAGAACACTCCATTCCAAACCATTTTATGTTTGCTTGTGCATGCAGTGCATAAGAAACATATTGAGGTTAGTAGAGCATTGCAGAGGTATGGCAGTGTGTGGCCAATGCAGCAGAGCGTTTTCATGGGCAGGTCCGCCAGCCACCATTCAATGGAAAAGTTGCCAATGACGGCAGTTTCAGAGAGAGTGCCAGACTTGAAAGAAATCTGCTGCTCCAATTGTGGACAGTTTCATCAGTGACAGCTCCCCTCCCTTGCAACCAGGAACACAGAGGCAACCGACAAGACTCTCCACCCATTTGCATTACAGTGTACAGTAATGTGCATGGGTGCAGTTTCCTTCTTGTCGGCTGCTGCCCTGTGCTTCCAGCCCTAGTGTGCCTTTCCTGATGAAACATTTCAGTATTTAAAATGGCGACTCCTGTCACCAGCCACACACACTCCGGGAAAGTTGACATCAGGTGCCCAATCCCATGTCGGCATATCCCCCATTAAGTGGCACACTGGGAGCCCACCCCAGTGTGCCAAATATGTGGCTCCTGCCACCCGCCACACAGTCCCCATCAACCGACATGGGGTGCTCAATACCCGTGTTGGCATCCCACCCCTTAGTGTATCTTTCCTTGTTAAACAATTTTTTTCTGACTCCGGGATGCTCACTCCCAGTGTCGGATGTGTGCCCCAGCCTGTCAACACCCCTTGCTGACATCAGGGTGCCCAATCCATGAGTCAGCATCTCTCCTCCTCACCACTATTGTGGCAGACTGGGAGCCAATCCTAGTGTGCTAAACTTTTTTATCCTGTAAATGAAGAAAACCGTCCCTTGCTGTTGTTGTTTTTTGTTTTTAATTAAACCTCAAAAAGGAAAGTCCCTTGTTGTCTTGCCGGCCCTTCTCCTCCATCCCCACCCTCCCTCTGTTCACCCCTCTCTCCTGCACCCCTCTCACTCCATACTTACCTCCGACGCCCAGCACTGTGCTCATCTGTGGAGCTGGAACACTTCTGAACTCTTCAAAAGTCAGCGGAACTAAACAAATGCAGGTAAGCTTTATAATAGCAGTCCATGGGGGGTTCAATTTAGGTTGATATTGCAGCCATTTTTTGAGTTTTGGACCCACATTTTCAACATGGGGTTCTTGGGACCCCTATCTGAGGCAGCTGAATTGTCATTTTGTTTCTTTTTTTCCAAAAGGTGATTTTGTGATTGCTGTGTGGAATCACCTTTAGGACTGATTAACAAAATGACAGTGCCACTGTTCATTAGATGGGGTCCCAAAAGGCCATGTTGCAAATTTGGTGAAAAAATCTAAAAGTTGACTGCGTTATAAGTGTGCATTATGCAGTTTCTATGTATGCTCATAACTTTTCCAATTTTCAGTATTTTCACTCCAAATTTCCAACATTGCCATTTTCACACTTCCTGATGAACTTTACAGCTGTCAATTTTGCATCCTGCCCAAAATGTGCTTTCACACCTGTGGCACAGAATGGCACAGTCATTGTCGCGAAATCAACTTTTGGGACAGATTAATGAAATCACAGTGCCACTGTTCATGAGGGATGTCCCAAAAGGCCATGTTGAAAATTGGCAAAAAATTCCAAAAATGACTGCATTATGAATTTGCATTATGCAGCTTCTGCATGCATGTAACTTAGCCAATTTTTCATATTTTCACTCCAGGTTTCCAATATTGCCATTTTGCACACCTCCTCATGAACAGTATAGCTGTCTTTTCACATCCTACCTAAAATGTGTTTTCACACCTGTTGTGCCCGATGGTGCAGTTGCTGTGAGAACTCACCTTTGGGATTGAGTAATGAAATGATAGTGCCACTATTCTTGAGGTGGGGTCCCAAAAGCCCATGTTGAAAATTTGTAGGAAAATGCTAACAAACACCTGGGCATTATGGTTTTCAACATAATGCCCCACCTTGTAGAGACTTACAGGTATTGGGGGTGTGGTCGGGTTGTTGGCTGTAATGCTCATGCTTTGCACCCCCACCGTGCAGCCAGTGACAGGCATTGAGGTGTGCCCTGGGTTCTTCAACTTTCACTCCATTCTCCTATACTTCACTCATCTTAGCTTATTTTCTTCTGGAATGGGGTGAGAGTGGGGCTGAAGACCCCAATGCACACCATGACACCTACCTGTGTCTGTAGGGTGGGGTGGGGTGAGTGGAATGGCATGAGTTTTATGCTCGATGACCCAAAACCACATCCCCAAAGCCTGTCAGTCACTGCAAGGTGGGGTGGGGTGGGGTGGTGTTAGTTCAGTACTTCACTGCCATACCTATTATGCAGCTCTCTATCTCTCACAGGACCAATGTCAATACCAGCAATCAAGCATTTGCCATTGACAAATGCTTGTTTATAACTGCCATTATTCTGGTATCCAGACAATACCATAAATTGTAAATATCTCTAGCAGACATAGAACCATGGAAGAAAATCCACAAGGCAACACATAGAGAGTGTCTTACATTATTTAATAGTGCACTTTAATATTCAAGAAATTAAGTTAGACATATCAAATGCCAGCTGAGGTTTGTAGTAGATGAATTCAGAAACATATGTACTGCACATGTTTTTAAAAATTGCACCAGTTTTGTATAATTTCATGTAACTTTTCAGATGAGAATAGCATATTTAAAGCTGGTAATTTTGGTTGAAATTTAGCATTTTTAATCACATTTTAAAAGTATACAGTTTGAAAAAGGCATGATTAACTGAAATTGCAAATTTCTAACTTTTTAATAAATGCACACTTTAGGAAAAATGTCACTATTTAAATATGAAAACCTTTGCAAAATTATGCCGACTGTAGTGTAATTTGGTGAAAATTGCTCAAATGTAAAATCAACACTTTTGCACAGTTTGCAAGTGCAATGAAAACAAAATCACCTAACACTAGTTCCTGTGCAGTACTGTCTTCCTGTAATCTTTGAATGACTATCTAGCATGTGATTATTCAGGAAGGAAATGAGGAAAGAAGCTACTGTATAGTGAACAAACTGATCGTATCTGTGACAAGGTGCCCCACATTGTATTTGATGCCCAAGATTGGTAAGCAGGAATAAGGATAACAATAGCATCATTATGGATTAGGAACTGAATAATTAACTGAGTGGTTGGAGCAGACAGGCAAATGTAAGATTGAAAAGTAATGATTAGTGTGGGTGCCATGGGGGTTGTTTCTCAGTCTCCTTCAATAGAGTTTGGCTGTGTCCTCAATTCTAGACAGATGTAAAGTAAGTAAAGTGTGTGGTGGACAATTAAAAGCTGGCAAAGGACTAAGGAGGGGCACAACTATATTTAAGGCTTTGTGAAAAATACAATTGAACCTATATGCACTAGACTTTGTGCTTTAGTGAAGAAAAAGGTAAACAATCAGGTTTAGTAATACTCAAGGTGCCGACATGGAATATGTAGCATATGCTTAAAGGAATTAATGATAATAGATATGAAATTATTTATTAATGGTGTTAAAATTACATAAAATACAGGGAAGAATGCATCCCATGACATACAATGTTTAATTGAGTTTGCTATTGAGAATTTCCTATTGAAACATAAATGTTTTAAGCTCATTCTTAAACAGTGAGGGATACATTTTTAAACTCCAGAGCATCACTTTCATCATTTATTCTGATGCAGCTATGTCTTGATTAATGTGGAAGAGTGTGTTTTATCTTATTTTCAAACATTCTGATATACTTACAATACTGTTACTCAGTTTATGGTTAAAAATTATGGTTGCATCATTATTTTAATGCATGCATCATTTTGATGCACGTCACAGTAATTTCATTAGAAGTTAGACCTCCTTTTGGTGGTCTGACAGTCTTGACACAGTTAGAGCATGTGTTTCACAATCATGATGCAATTCTTCAAAATCCATCCTTGAGAGTACTAGGTCTGCTGCTTAGCTGATGCTTACTGATAAACAGCTACTATCAGCTTCCTAAGAGAATCCTTATGTGTTTATTTTCAAACAATGATGAATTGCTCCTGGACACATAGCATCAGGCATGGCACAATTCAGACCCATGCAGGAGAACAGGGTTCACTGCCCAAGTTCCAAAGTCACATGCTAGACTAAGAGAGCCTAGAGCAGGCAGTAAGCACAGACATCGGTTGTAGGGAGAGACCTACACAACTGTTCAGATGTCCCCATTGCCATTGGTAGGGACTGGGAATGACCTTGGCACCATGGGCGAGCATGCGATTTTGGTCTTCCCCACTAATGTAAGGATTTAGTGTCGGTTGGTGACAATGATTAGGTAAGGGTGGTATTGGGGCAAATGGAATTGACTATGTGTAACTGTGGGATGAAGACTCCTCATATGGACCTGGCAGTGCTAGTCTGGGTGAGACTTTAGTAAGGACCTAACACACTTTACTGACTATGAATCTTTTCTGTTCACAAACCCAATGTTTCTACAAATTGATTTAGTAAGGTAAGATAAGATAGACTACCTGTGTACTGTTGCTACATGTGTTAAAAGTTCAGGAACTGTAAGCACCTGTTTAGGAAGCTATTGATAAACACCCTATCTAGGGTAAGGAAAGCAGGGGAGACAGTGGGGGGTGCAGAAGTGGAAATTAAAAAATATCTAGGGTAAGCAGACAGTGACAAAGAGGAAACAAAAAAGTCAGGTGACAAAAGGATAGGCTACAGGAAACCACCATCATTGGGAGTTGAGTCTTTGACCCAAGAACTTGATGAGAGCTTGTTGCTTTGGATCTTTCACTTTCTGGGGTGAGTGACTGAGACTTTACAGACCTTTCAGAGACTGGTTTCTGGGTGGGCTTTGAGAGAAAATCTACCCTGATTTCATGTTTTGCAGTAACTCCTAATGATTGAAATTTATTAACAGTACAGTGGCTGAGATTTTAAAAGATCTTCTGGAGACCGGTTTCCAGGTGGATTTTGTGAGAGAAAATCTACCCTGAGTTCATGGTTTGCAGTGCCTTCTGATGTTTGAAATCCACTAACAGCACTGTGTATTTTATATCTTTTGAACTCTGGTGTTGTGAGCACCATAGCTTCTGCTTGCACATTGTAACATTCACATGCCTAAAAAGGCTTGGAATCTTGACTGACAGTTAATTTTGCTTCTCAAGAATTTTCTACATTTCTTTTCTTGGGATTTGCTGCAGCACAAACTCTTTGTTTATTCTACCCTTGTTGGTTATTTTAATTTTATTTGCTCATAATTCAGTGTGGGGGTTATTTTGTTAGGAGTTATTTTGTAGGGTGTCTGATCTGGGAGTGTGGATGAGTTGTATAGAGTTCTATAACTAGAGTGAGTGGACTGTGTGTTTCAGTCTGTTGTTTAGTATAACTAAGGTTGTGGGAATTAGTGGCTGTGTATGTGGTGTGTGTGTGGTCTAGGTTTTATTATATTACTGTGTGTTTGATGTGTGTGTGTTTATTTATTTAGTGTAGTTTCCTCACCGCTTTGGGGATTTAGTTAGTTGGCATGTGTCTGGGGTGCCTGGAGGTGAGGTGGGTGAGAATTGTGTATGGGGTATACCAGCTTTTTGACTTAGGGCCTTCACCAACCTCCCAGTTTCTAACACCACAGTGTGTCACTGTCAGGAGGTTGGTATTAGGAGGTGCTGCACTGGTCGGCCATGACAGGGCACCTTATGCACACTGGAAGGGGCAGGATAGAGGTGGTTAAGTGTAGAAGGCACCCTGGGTTTGATGGGTCTTAGAGAAGCCAGACATGTTTGGTTCCCATTCCCAGGGTTCCCACCACACGAGTAGGCAGGGTGGGGTGCACTGTCAACCAATCCCTAAGGGCAGTGCTGTGCAATGCCAGGTTGATCAGAAATAAGACTGCAATTATAGTGAATCTGGTTTCGTTGGTCAATCTGGCATGCATTATGGAGACCTGGGTGGGCGATGATGCTGGCCGGTTTTATAGACAGCCATCCCTCCCGGTTACTCCATTGCTCACTGCCCCAGAGTGGAAAGAAGGGGTGACCATCTGTTTTAGATCTGAGCTAGACTTCACCATGCACCCAGTGAGAACACCAAGTTTGTTTGAATGTGTGGCCATCTGTGGTGGTCCGGCACAGGTTGCAGGATCCTTCTGATTTACCGCCTTAGAGAACAGCAGAGAGTTTCTGCAGGAGGTAGCTGACTATGTCATCTGTGATATCATTGGAGGCCCCAGGTGTTTAGTTCTGGGGACTTCAATGTTTAGACTAATGAATCATCCAGGCTGGTTTACCACCTGCTCCTGATGATGTCATCTCTGGCCTGTTGCAAGAGTTTCTACCATGACCTATCAGGGCAGTCACATGCTGGACTTGGTCTTCTCACTGGGGCTTGAGATTGATAATCTAAGACTGATGAGGTCATTTGGTCTGATCATTGCATGGTGTAGTTCTTGCTCAGGGCCCCCATGAGCCCTCCCCTGCAGAAATGGTAAGCTTCTGCACTTTGATGTATTTGACCACAGAGGGTTTTCTAGGCAGTTGACCTATCTAGTTTGGGAAAGGCATGCACAGGGGTATGGGTGAAACAGTTGCTGCCTAAAATAAGGCAATATCTGAGGCACTCAACTCTGTTGCACTGGTCAGTGTATGACCAGATCCTCTCACCTGAGGCCTCCTTGGTTTGATGAGGAGCTCAAGGTGATGAAGATCAAGGGTCTGAGGTTAGAGATCTGCTGGTGGAAGACCAGGCTGGAGACAGACAGACTGGCCCTGCATGCACACTATATTGTGTACTGGGGCAATCAGCCATAAGAAGGCAGTGTTCTCTCCAGGAAGATTTCTCTGGGAAGAACCGACCAATTGTGCTTTTTGGACTGTGGACAGGCTGTTACGTCTAACTTGTCTACAGCCAAAAAATCTTTTCAGATCCTTTATGCAATGGGTTTACTCAGTTCTTCTCAGACAGAGTGTCCACTATCAGGAGGAATTCTGCCAGTGAGTCATGGCATGGCCAGCAGTGCTTGCCCTGGCTGTCTGAAGAGCACTCCACCTGGTTAGGGGAGTTTAAAGTAAAGTCAAGTAAAGTAAACTTTATTTTTAAGTGCCTTTCAAAACCAAGGCTCTGTACAACAAAAAGATCAAACCATACAATTAGATAGACATATATAATGTAATTAAAACCTTCAGAAAAACTTTAAAAACAAATAGATTTTGAGCTCAGATTTAAAACTCGAGATGGTCAGGCATTCTCTTATCCGACAAGGAGAGAATTCCACAGGAAGGGGCAGCATAGGAAAATGCACGTGACCCAGATGTTTAAAACCAGTGGAGGTGGCCAAGGTCATTGAGGTTGTTTCTAGGCTGAAGAACACATATTGTGAACTGGACCCAGTGCCAACTCATTTCTTAATGGGATGTGTTGATTCTGTAGTCCTGGTGTTTGCCATGATTGTCTGGTGTTCTTTGTCAGAGGTTCTTCCCAGATGCCTTGAAGGAGACACTGGTGAGACCACTTCTGAAGAAACTTTAGACCCTGACACAAGGTTAATTATTGTCCTGTCTCCAACCTTCCATTTTTGGGAAAGGTTGTAGAGATGATTGTGCAGTAGCTGCTCGAGGAACACCTCATGGTCTTTAATATCTATGAGCCTCTCCAGTCTGGTTTTCATGCTGGGGACAGTACAGACACCACATTAGTTCAGGTGAATAATGATCTCCTCAGGGTGAGAGATTGAGGAGAGGGACAATTCTCATTCTCCTTGATCACTTCAGCCTTTGACATGGTGGACCACTGTGTGTTACTCATCCATCTGAGGGAATTTTGTGGACTTGCTGGCACTGTCATCCACTGGTTTGAGTCCTATCTCACAAACAGGAGGCAACAGGTTGTGATGTGGAATTTCTCCTCCTCCTAGCCTTCTGTCTTGTGGAGTGTGTTAGGTTCAGTCTTGTCACCAATATTGTTTCTGTCGTATATGCTGCCCGTGGTAAAATCATTAGGAAGTACAGTCTAGATTTTCATTGCTATGCCAATGATGCCTAGCTGTATCTATCATTTGTTCCCAGGACATCCAATGTAGTGGACATACTGAACAATTGCCTGGTCGAGGTCAATAACTGAATGGCCTCCAGTTGGTTGCAACTGAACCCCAATAAGAAGGAGGTACTGGTGGTGGAGTTGAACAGGAGGCATGATAGGGTGGCCTCTGGTGCAGAGACTGGACTGTTTCTGGGGTCTGTGCCACTGACGGCTTCCTCTTCATGCGTGATCTTGGTCTGAGGAAAACATAGCCAACTTGGTTAAGAAGGATAAAACCTTTTATAGGTATATCAGGGAGCGAGAAAGACAAAGGGAGGGATAGTAAGGCTGAATAGAATGGATGGTGGTGGGCAGATAGTGACAGTGAAAAAGCAGGATACTGAATGAATACTTCTGTTCAGTATTCACAAAGAGGAAGTGGGGAGGTGCCTAATCCAATTAACAGAAGCATTCTGGAGAGGTCTGTTGATCCCAGTCCTTTCACAGAAGAAAGGGTTCTGAAAGAACTCCTAAATCTGAAGGTGGACAAAGCAATGGGGCCAGATGGAATTCACCCCAGAATTCTAAAAGAATTAAGCAGAGAACTAGTGACACCACTGACTAACCTTTATAACAAATCATGGGAGGATGGTGTGGTACCTGAGGACTGGAAGAAGGCTGATGTGATTCCCTTCACAAAATGGGAGCAAGACAGAGGCAGGAAACTACAGACCTGTCAGTTTGACCTCTGTGGTAGGGAAAGTAATGGAATCACTTCTGAAGGAAAGAATTGTTGAGTACCTAGAGGCCAGTGGGGCACAGGACCAAAGGCAGCATGGGTTCACAATGGGAAGGTCATGTCAGATGAATCTAATTGATTTCTTTGACTGGGTGACCAAAGTAGTAGACCAGGAGGGCTGTGGACATGGCCTACGTAGACTTTAGTAAGGCATTTGACACAGTCCCACACAAAAGATTAGTAGTCAAATTAACCAGCCTTGGAGTGGGTCTGGGGAGGTATTGGTAAAACATTGGCTTAACAACAGGGCACAGAAGGTAATTGTAAATGGAATCCACTCAGAAGAAAGAAGGTTACTATGGGTATCACAGGGTTCAGTACTGGGTCCAGTCCTTTTAATGTCTTTATAAGTGACATTGCAGAGGGACTGGAAGGAAAAGTATGCCTCTTTGCAGATGACACAAAGATGTGCAACAGGGTTGATACACAAGGAGGCTGGAAAGGATGAGAAGGGACTTGGCAAGGTTGGAGGAATGGTCAGCAGTATGGCAGCTTGGATTCAATACAAAGAAGTGCAAGTAATGCACCTGGGAAACAAAACTCAGGGAAGATTACACAATGGGGGAGGTAGTAACAACAACAAAATGGAGAGGGACCTGGGGTAATAGTATCAGATGACCTTAAGGTTGACAAGCAATGTGAGAAGGTGGTAGGGAGGGCTGGGGGATACTGGGATGTATAGGAGAGGCATCACCAGCAGAAAACAGGAAGTTGTTATCCCTGTACAGACAGTTGGTGAGACCCCATCTGGAGTACTGCATCCAGCTCTGGAGACCCCATCTCCGCAAGGACTGACAGGATGGAGGCAGTTCAGAGGAGGGCAACTAAAATGATGCAGGGTCTGCAAGAGAAGCCATGAGGAGAGGCTAAAGGAGCTTAATGTATACCCTGAGGAAAGGAGGAGAGGGGGACATGATAGAAATGTTTAAGTACCTCAGTGGAATCAACAAAGTCCAAGAGGTAGCATCTTTCAGAAAAGAGATGTGCAGAACAAGGGACACAATTTGAAGATAGAGGGGACAGCTCGGGCAATGTGAGGAAGTATTTTTTCACAGAGAGGGTGGTGGACACATGGAACATCCTTCCTGAGGTGGTTGTGGGTCTCAAACTGTGGGAGAATTCAAGAATGCATGGGACAGACATAAGGCATTTTTGTGGGGTGGAAGAAATAGACTGTAGGTTAACAAGATCTGCAGCTTGTCCTCTAGGTAGGAAATGGGCAGACTAGGTGGGCCAAGTGGTCCTTATCTGCCATCAAAGTCTATGTTTCTATGTTATCCTTGACAGTGGACTGACACTTGAATCTTAGGTGTTGTCCATTGTCCGGCCCAGTTATTACCATCTGAGGAATATCACTAGGTTCAAAGACCTAGTTCCTCCCATGGACCTCCCACCTTGGTACACATCTTTGTGATGTCAAGGCTAACTACTGTAATGCTTTCACCTTGTGGTCTCTGGAGGTACCTCTGCTGACTGCGGCTAGTGCAGAATGCAACTGCCAGACTGTTGATGGGGCAGCCAAAATACTGCCACATCACCCTAGTGGTGCATGAACTGCACTGGCTGCTGGTTCGGTGGAGTGTTCTCTTTAAGGTAGGCTTACACTCTCCTTTAAGACCCTATGTGAACTGGGCCTGGCTACCTGCTGGACCTCTAACACCTACTGCCCCCGGGTCCATTCCTCCAGCCCTCCCTCTAGGGGCCTCCTTTGCAGATTCCCAGGACGAGGTTTAAAACTGCCAAAGGACAGAGCTTTTAGTGTTGCTGGACCCTGTCCTGTGGAATTTGCTTTCTCCATCGAATAAGGGAGGTCCTTCAGTTGAGGCATTCAAAGCCCACCTCAAGACCTTTTTATTCAGCCAGGCATTCCCAGACACTGTCTTTTAGATACTACTTCCTAGACATTCTGAAAGAATGACCCTTTAAGGAATTTGTTGCTAGGTCAGACCTCCCATTTTGATGGTCTGCTTTTAACTATGTTTAATTTATACATTTTGTATTTTAAAAAATTGCATTTTAATTGTTCTTCAATGTATTTTGATTGAGGGCACCCAGAGCTCTGGGATTGAGCTCTGAAAATAACATTTGCCTTGCCTAAAAAATGGGAAAACTTAAAGTCTTATTAGAGGCATTAGAGAATGCTGATTAGGACCCTATCTATTGTATGGCAACAAGTGGCAAATCAAACAAAAAAGGACATCTAAAATCAACTCCTTGGGTCAGAGGCACAAGTTCTTTTCAAGTCAAAGGGAGTGTAGTATTGGGAATGATGGGAGTGGAGCAGTGCAGTAGCTGTGGGACCAGCAGTCTTCAGGAGATCTTTCAGAGACTGAGTTGCTGCCCATCCACATGCACCTCTCTGGGTTGAGGGAGGAGGTCACTAGACTCAGGGCAAAGTTGCCTAGGATTTGGGAACATCTTCCCCCACCTAGGGGTAATCAAATCCACCACTGTTACCTCAGAAGGTGCCTAATGGAGGGCCAGCTGTATTGGAGGGTTCCAGGAGGTGGGTGGGGTAGAACACATTCCCCAACCAGTACCACTCACATTGAAGTATTTTGTCACTCTGGTGACATGGGACTGCAAGAAGAGACACCAGTGGTAGTGGCAAGGATGATGTTAGGGTCCCTCACAGGAAGGCTCCAGAGTGTGAGGCAGTGGATCCTAGAGGAAGAGGTAGCAACTTCTGGTGGATGATTCAATCATTAGGGAGTAGTTCTGGGAACAGAACAGGAGGTAAAGAGGGAGGTGAGTGCTTACCTGGCATGTTGGCAAAATGGATGAAAAGGCCACTCTAGGATCACTAGTGCAATTGGTTAGCAGGGAAAGTGGGATGTCATTTCTTATCTGGAGATGAATGACCTGGCAAAAGATGCGCAGGGTGTGCAGGATAGGATTAGTCAGCTGGGAGGCCCTGTAGTGATAGGTCACGCAGTGGCCTTCACGAAAGTGTTACCTGTGTATGGCTGGGGAAAGGCTAGGGAACAGAGTTCCATGTGATAATGGTAATCACAGAAAGGCAATCACCATTAGGGCAAGTGCACATCACTAAAAATACATTTTGCATGTACGCCCCAGCGCACAGCAAAAGGGCATCAGAGACTTGGCTTTTTTATGTGGTGTTGTGTTGTGCCCTCAACACCCCCACCCCTGAAACATAGAAACATAGACTTTGATGGAAGATAAGGACTGCTTGGCCCACCTAGTCTGCCCATTTCCTACCTACAGGATACGCTGCAGATCCTAGTTAACCAACAGCCTATTTCTTCCTACCCCCACAAGAATTGCCTTATTTCTGTCCCATGCATTCTTGAATTCTCCCACAATTTTAGACCCCACAAGCTCCTCAGGAAGGTTGTTCCATGCATCCACCCCCAATAATGGATTCTCAACCTGGGGTATGTTGGGGTGCAAATGTGGAAAATAAAAAACATAGCCTAGCACAACAAAACAAGTGTGAGCCCAGAACTGAAACCAGCACCCTTGTAACCCTAATCTGCCACCCACTAACCACACACAGGGCCAGCTGCATACCCAGCTGCACTAAACCTTAAAAAATCCCTTCCACCTGTCGCACAGCGTGCTCACCTCTCTGCACATGTACATAGCAACATTTGTCACTTCACTCTATGGACCCTCTGTCTCGGTCACTCTCCTGTTTGGTAGCTCCAGAACAGCACTGAAATTGAGTCACCCTTTTGAAAGTGCTCAGTCACAGTCACCATTGTAACAGGCTACTGGGAACAGTACCATTGTTTTCAATGACTGGTTGAAGGCATGGTGCAGGGAGGAAGGGTTTGATACATCAGAGACAGGGTCCCTACATGCAGGGATGAAAGTCTGTGCATAGGAGATGGCCTCCACCCATACAGGAGTGGAACAGCAGTCCTGGGTGGAAGGATTAAATGCTACTCTGATGGGCATTTAAACTAGCTGAGGAGGCAGAAAAACTTAGAGAAGTCATTAATGCCTCCTTCCCTCACCCCCAGAAAATGGAGCAGCAGAGAGGAGAAGCTCAGGGAATTAACTCTTCAGTGGTAGAAGAGTGTAGGGATAAGGGGCATGATGGGGTGGGAGGGTTGATAGGTGATTCTAAGGCTGATGGAAGAGTTAAAGAAGGTGGGAAGAGGGAGTATAACAACAAGGAGAACAGTCACAGGACAAGGGCATGGTGAATGATCAGATCAGGAAGGGAAGGCAAAGTCAGGGTAGGGAGGGACAACAGGAGTGCAGAGCCATGTGTGCCGCTGCAAGGAGCCTAGAAACAAAACAATCCAGATCTTGAGGCAACCAGTGTGGAGGCAGACCTGGGTCTGGTGACCATAACAGACTGTGGCACACCAACAACCACAACGGAATGTGGCTATTTCAAGTTACACCATGTTCCCAAAGGATAGGGCAGAGAGGAAAGGAGGGTTATTTTGATGTGAAGTGAGGAATAAAGGCCAAAGAGATACAAGGACACAGTGGGGACAAGGAAAGGCTGGAGGTTCTTTGGGTTGGTTTAGAGATAGGGTTTGGGGTCTTTATTCACATGGGGTTGGTGCACTGGCCACCAACCCCACACAGTAGGAGGAGTTATACAGGCATTCATGTGAGACCACTGGCTGAATGTCAAGTAAAGGGAGGTATTGATTATGGGGGACTTTAATCTGCTAGATGTAAACTGAGTATTCTGGCTGCAGCTGCAAAAGAGGCAGGGCCATCCCAGACTCCTTACAAGGGCATTTCTCAGGTAGCTAGTTATAGAACTCACTAGAGATGTGTGCAGTGTTGGACTTGGTACTTATGAACAGGGATAGTATTGCAAACATCACAGTGGGTAGCCCCTGGTATAAGCAATCATCATACAATGTGGTTTGGCATATGGTTTGGGAAAGAAAGACAGTACTACATCTATGTTGAGGGTCCTGGACTTCAGGAGTATAGATTTTAAAGAAATGGAGACTGCTTTAGTATATACCTTGAAAGAGGGATGGTCAGGAGGAGAGAGACACAGTGAAAAGAAAAAAGGAAGGACTAACTAAGACAACTACTGCAAGCTGTTTGAAGGAAATAACAAGGGTAAGAGGAGGAAGAGGCCACTATAGTTCTCAAGCAGGGAGAAATAAACAGCTATTAGTAAAGCAAAAGTGACCTGGATGGAGGGGACAAGAAGGTATGTCTAGATAAACAAAGGGAAGCAGGAAGGAGGGTGAGGGTAGCAAAGGCTCAGCCAGAGGACAGGATCACCAAGGAGGTCAAAAAGGAGGATAAGACTTCTTCAGGTATATGAGTAAAAGAGAATAGCAATGGTGGGATAGTAAGGATCAGGGGAAAAGGGGTAGACTGTGCAGAAGAAGATCAGGAAAATTAAGATTTTAAATGAGTACTTGCCTCGGTTTCTACAGTATCAGCAGGCAGTGGGGAGGAGACACAAGTCCATTTTGGAAGAGAGAACTGAAGGGATTTGAAGCTGTAAAGGAAAACAAGGTGATAGGGCCAGACATGATCCATCCAGGAAAGGGAATTAAAAAACTGAGAACAGTGCTAGCTTCCTCTGCCAAACTACTCAACACCTCATTGGACAGGGGGCTAGTTCCAGAAGACTGAAGGAGAGCTGATGTGGTCTCTCTCTGCATAAGACTGGTATCAGGGAGAATTAGCAATTAAAGGGCCAGTCAGTCTCTAAGCATCAGTAGTGGAAATTAATGGAAACCCTGCTGAAGGAGAGGTCGATTGAGTACCCAGTGGTAAATGGGATGCAGAACCAGCAGCAGCATGGTTTCACAGGGCGGAGGTCATGTCAAACAAATGTCATAGCTTTCTTTGACTTGGTGACTAGGGGAGGTAGATCAGAGGAAGGCAGTGGATATGGCCTATCTGGACTTCAGTAGAGCTGTTAGACTGTACTGCACAGGAGACTAATTAAGAAAATTAGCAATCTGGGGGTTGGGGCAAAGATGGTAATCTAGGTATCAAACTAGGTGAAAGATAGGAGGCAGAGGATGGTGGTAAATGGCAATCACTTGGCAGATGGGAAAGTGACCAGTGGAGTACTACAGGGAGCAGCACTGGGATCTGTCCTCTTTATATCGCCATAAGTGACATTGCTGAGCTAACTGGTGGGGAAGATGTGTCCTTGTGGATAACTCAAAATTTGTGACAGAGTAGATACCTAGAAAGGGTGAATAGAATGCAGAGGGTTCTGTGGAACTACAGGAGTGGTCTAGGTATGGTAGCTGAATTTCAATGCCAAACATTGCAAACTCATGCACCTAGAGTGGGAAACCCTGGGACTGTGTATATGATGGTGGGGTACTTACAGTCACCAAACTAGAGAGGAGTTGGGGTAATTATATCCAATGATCTCAGGCAGTGGGAAGATGACCGGACAGTGCAACAAGGCAGTAAGTAAGGGTAGCCAGATGCTAGGGTGCATAGGAAAGGGATTCTAGCAGGAAAAGGTAAAGGTAGGTGGTGCTGCCATTGTATCTTCACTAGTGAGATCCTACTTGGAGTCCTGTGTCCAGTTCTGGAGGAGCACCCTGCAATGACATTGATGGGGTAGAAGTGATCCAGGGAAGTACTACCAAAATGGCAGTGTTTGCAAAGAAACCATAAGAGAGGCTATATGAACTCAACATTTATACCCTGCAGGAGAGGAGAGTGAGATGGACATGACTGAGACTTCTCAGTACCTCATGGAGGTGAACAAGGTGCTGGAGGAGTCTCTTTCAGAGGAGGAAGAACACCACAACACAGGGGCATGCTGTGAAGCTCAAGGGGTAGTTCAAGAGGGATATGAAATGCTTCTTCACATAAAGCATAGGTTGACCCTGGAACAGCCACCAGAAGTAGTGTGGGTAGAGAAAGTGTGGAGCTTGAAGCATGCATGGGATACTCACATGGGCAATAAGTAGAGAGAAAAGTAGGAGGAAAGGAGGGACACCTGTGACCAAATAGGCTCCAGAATGTAGTAATAGGGCAGATTAGATAGGCCTACCAATCCTTTTCTGCTGACAGTTATATATGTGTAGCTTGTCTGTGGTATTGCCCAGACTCAAGATTTAATTTAAAATAGTTTCTAGTCCTAATGGTTCCAAAGTTAGCTTCTTCTAAAGATACTGTGATTTCTTTTAAAAGGCTGTTTTTGGAACCATTAGGAATTTGCCGCTCTGCCCATCTACTTATGAAATTATTGCAATGAAACATTATTGATAATCTACAGTATATAGGTTTATCACATCTATGTTGTTATCCTGACTCCAAGCTTTCACTAAAAAATAAGATTTTAGCCCAATGGTTCCAAAGTTAAGTTTTCTGAAGATAATTTATTTAAAAAAAAGCCAAACTTTGGAACTGTTAGGGCTGAAAGCATGGTTAAATATAAATAAAAGATTAGTCATGTCAACATCAATAAGTTTATGGCAACATCATCTATATATTTTATAGATATTCTGTGCCTTTGCTTGTTTTCTGTGGGCAGGCCCTCTTATCAGGGATACACTCTGTTCAGGCTGGATGTTTGCTTTCATGTAGGTTGGAGGATTTTCTTCACAGCTTTATCCTGCTTATTCTCCCTACTACCATGGTGTGAGCAGTGTCTGATGGACTCAGACACAAAGCACACACCTGCAGAATAAGCAAACTCCTTGGCCCACCAAGACCACTGTAATGCCAGACCCCAACACCAGCTGTCCTTGGTCAAGTCATATAGCTTTTTTGCAGCAGAAAGTAGCCCAGTAGCTCCCTCAGTGGCCAATAAAGTCCACTACAGAACTTGGGTCACATGCATGGTGCTGGACCATTAGTGTGACCACATAATTATTATTTTTTTTGATAATTTATTCTTTAGCCCTTCCTACTGTCATGTACATCTTTCATTCTCCATCTTGTGACCTACTGCTCAGCTACCCTTTTCACACACTTGAATTATCAGGTATTCCCAAAGTCATACCTGATACAGCCTCCCAGTTCCTCCATTATTTTCCAGTCATAGTGGAACCTAAATGACTTGAAATGTGCACAGCTGTTTGCTGAGGACCAACAGTGGTCAGCAGAGGCAGGGCTGGGGATGATGGTGTTCAGAGGCATTGAGTTGGATTGGCAGTGGTGCATCATTTACAAGGGAAACCTCTGGCCCCTCAAAGGCCCTCCCCCAACCTCAGCACTAGCCCATGTGTGCCAGTTTTACCATTCTATGGGTAGGAGATGGCTGACATCACATGGGCACCCATGATGTCAATGCTACCACTGCTCCCACCATAAGAGATGCTTGCACAGTAGGCTGCCCAACTCACCACCATAGTCATGGTTTCATATCATGCCCTAGACTTTTCAAGCCCAGGGTAGGGCAGCTGGGCTCAGGGCAGAGAACAAGCAGAAACCAGGAGGAAGGAGCTGCTGGTATAACTAAACTTCTCTACTGGAATAAGAACTAGAACTCTTGTACTGGGACCTTCAATTTAGGGTAAAAAGTTAGTGTGTTTGTCAGAGTTAGTTGAAGGTAATTGTTATCTGTTATCTGTGTAGTTATCTAGGTGCTTGTCACAGGTGGCTGAAGGAATTATCTGTGAAATTAACTAAGTGTAGAAAGATTTGTAAAGTAGGGGGAGTGGCTTAGCTAGAAGGAGCCAGGTTAAACCAGATTTAAACACTGCCCTAGATAACTTCTACCAGAGAACAAGCAGAGCACCAGGAAGAAGAAGCTGCTGGTATAACTAAACTTCTCTACTGGGAGTATATTGCCCCTTTCCTCCCTCCACCCAAAGGGTTCTACTTTATAGGCACAGGATTTAACTGATAAGAGGAACTTCCTGTGGGAGCAGAAAGTGAGTGATCACAGAGCCACCAAAGACACACCATCCTAAAGAGCAAGAGTAGCTCTCCGTCCCCCCTAGCTGCTGGAGGTCTGACTCTGAGCAAGTAGGAGACTACTGAGACATATAGGAACTGCTTGTCTCAGAACAGAAAGATAAGGAGCTAAAAGGACACAGAGGCAGCATGTAAGTAGGGACAGAAAAAAAGAAATAAACAAACAGAGGAAAGAGTAAGTATTCCAAATAACAATTAGGGGACAGAAATAAAGACATGATGGGGTGGTGCAGTACAGTGACTGTGGCACAGCAGTCTTCTGGGAGACATTCTGGAGGATGCAGTGTTGTCCATCTGCAGGCACCTCTCTGGGCTGAGGGAGGAGGTTGCTCATCTCCAGGCTGAGTTGGCCAGATTTGTGGGACCTCTTCTTCCACCCAGGGACCACCAGGGTCACTGCCATTGACTCAGAGGTTGAAAAGAAATAGGAGTGGTTGGACCACAGTGGGCTCAGGGAGGGTGAGGGTGGTGGAACAGAGGCACATCCCTTCAGTTGTACCACTCCACAATTTCTATGCCGTTCTGGAAAAGTGTGGTTCCTCATGGAGGCACCCACAGTGAGACCAAGGAGGATGCTGGGAACCTCCACAAAGGAGACCCACAGGAGGGTGGCATGGGACCCACAGGGGAAGGAAACAACTTCTGGTGGGGAACTCCATTACTAGGAAGTTAGAACTGGGGGAGGAAGGGAGGAGTGGTGCCTGCCTGGCACCATGGCTTGAGGGACAGTGAGTGAATCCTCAGGATCACAGGAGCAGCTGCACAGGGAGGAGCTGGATGTCATTGTCCACCAAGGAATAAATGACCTGGCTAAGAAAGGGATCAGAGCAGTGCAAAGTGAAGCGGCCAGGGAGATGGGAGGGGACTTAGACAAATAGCACGCATGCAACCTTCTTGGAGGTGCTCGCCTGTCTATGGCATGGGTGAGGCTAGGGTGCTCCACACCATGGGATTCAATCATTGGTGGAAAACTGGTGCAGAGCTCAGGGATTTGGCTTCACTGGGGACTGGGGCTCTACCTGGAGGGCTGCAGGCCTATACTGGCGTGATGGTCTGCATCTGTCCAGGAAGGGAACCAGGATCCTAGGTGATAGGTTCATGCTTCATTGGTAAGCATTTAACTTGACCAAGGGGAGGCACTGGGAGAGAGCAGGAAATCCTAGCCTCAAAAAATCAGGTACTATGAGTTAGACACCAACATAGAGATGCCGATAGGAGAAGCGAGTGGTAAATGGAGAAAGTGACAAACGCAAAGGACAGGATGGGGCAAAAGGGATAAGGCAATCAAGAAATGGAGGGTAATGAGTATCAATGCCCATAGTCTGGGCAACAAGCTCCGGGAACTGGAGGCCTTGATGGAAGAGGAATGCCTGGATATCATAGCAGTCACAGAAACATGGTACACAGAGAATCATGACTGGGATGCTAACATATCAGGGTACACAACCTACAGGAGATACATGGAGGGAGAAGAGGGGCGGAGTAACTCTCTCATGTAAGGGTAGGGATAAAAGCAACTGAACATAAGGGTAACAGGAGGAGGAGGCACTGTGGGTCACCTTAGAGACTGCAAATGGTACCACAGTCCACACAGGGGTTGTATACAGACCCCAATGTCAGGGGAGGAAATGGACAAGGATATGATAGAAGCATACTTAGGCTGGCAGAAAGGGATATACTGTTGATGGGGGACCTTAATGCCAGATGTCAACTGGAGCACCTTTGCTGCAGCCACATCCAAAAGCAGGGCCATTCTCAATGCCCTTCAGGTGGCAAGCCTCAGACAGCTAGTTTTGAACCTACTTGTGAGGGAGCAATCTTAGACCTTGTACTCTTAAATGGGGACAGTGAGAGGATCTCAGATCTAGAAGTGGTAGCTGTTTGGGAACAAGTGACCACCAAACAGTGTGGTTCATGATAAACTCAGCTACAGAGTCAAGCCACACAAAGTGAGGGTTCTGGGCTTCAGGAGGGCTGACTTTGGCAAGATGGGAGAGTGCCTTAGAAAGCACTAGCAAACAGGCTAGAAGGAGGGTGAAGCAACAATGGGGAAATATCAAACTGTCATCACAGAGGCAGCAAGCCTTTTGTGAAGCAAATAAACAAATCAAAATGAAAGAAAAAGCCACTATGGTTCTCAAAAGAGGTGGTGAAGGTTAGGGAGAAAAGATAGCATTTAGGAAGTATAAGGAAACACAGAAGGAGCAGGACAGAGAACTGTACCAGTTAAGGCAGAAGGAAGCAGGGAGGGTAGTCAGAATAGCAAAGGCCCAAACTGAGGAAAAGAAAGCCAACTCAGTTAAGAAGGGGATAAAACCTTTTATAGGTATATCAGGAGCATAGAAAGACAAAGGAGGGATAGTGAGGCTGATTAGAATGGATGGTGGGTGGGCAGGAGGGACAGTGGAAAAAGCAGGGATACTGAATGAACACTTCTGTTCAGTATTCACAAAGAGGGGTGGGAGGTGCCTAATCCAAATAACAGAAGCACTCTGGATAGGGGTCGATCCCAGTCCTTTCACAGAAGAAAGTGTTATGAAAGAACTCTAAAACTGAAGGTGGACAAAGCAATGGGGCCAGATGGATTCACCCCAGAATTCTAAAAGAATTAAGCAGAGAATTAGTGACACCACTGACTATCCTTTTAACAAATCATGGGAGGATGGTGTGGTACCTGAGGTCTGGAGGAAGGCAGATGTGATTCCTTCACAGTGGGACCAATACAGAGGCAGGAAACTACAGACCTGTCAGTTTGACCTCTGTGGTAGGAAAAGTGATGGAATCACTCTGAAGGAAAGAACTGTTGAGTACCTAGAGGCCAGTGGGACACAGGACCCAAGGCAGCATAGGTTCACAGCAGGAAGGTCATGTCAGATGAATCTAATTGATTTCTTTGACTGGGTGTCCAAAGTAGTAGACGAGGGAGGGGCTGTGGACATGACCTACCTAGACTTTAGCAAGGCATTTGACACTGTCTCACACAAAGATTAATAGTCAAATTAACCAGCCTGGGAGTGGGTCCCAGGGTGGTAGCCTAGGTAAAACATTGGCTGGACAACAGGACACAGAAGGTAATTGTAAATGGAGTCCAGTCTGAAGAAAGAGGGATTGCTAGTAGGGTACAGCAGTGTTCAGTACTGGGTCCAGTCCTTTTAATCTCTTTATAAGTGACATTGCAGAGTGACTGGAAGGAAAAGTGTGCCTCTTTGCAGATGACACCAAGATCAGAAATAGGGTTGATACACAAGGAGGCATGGAAAGGATCAGAAGGGACTTGGCAAGGTTGGAGGAATGGTGAGAAGTATGGCAGCTTGGATTCAATGCAAAGAAGTACAATAATGCACTTGGAAATAAGAACCCAGTGGAAGACTACACAATGGGGGCGGAGGTAGTAACAACAACAAAATTGAAGAGACTGGGGGTAATCATATCAGATGACCTTAAGGTTGGCAAGCAATGTGAGAAGGTGGTAGGGAGGGCTGGGGGATACTGGGATGTGTAGGAGAGGCATCACTAGCAGAAAACAGAAAGTTGTTATCCCCCTGTACATACAGTTGGTGAGACCCCATCTGGTGTACTGTGTCCAGTTCTGGAGACCCCATCTCCGTAAGGACATAGACAGGACGGAGGCAGTTCAGATGAGGGCAACTAAAATGGTGCAGGGTCTGCAAGAGAAGCCATATGAGAAGAGACTAAAGGAGCTTAATATGTATACCCTGAGGAAAGGAAGGAGAGGGGGACATGATAGAAACATTTAAGTACCTTAGTGGAATCAACAAAGTCCAAGAGGGTAGCATATTTCAGAAAAAGAGATGTACAAGAACAAGGGGACACAATTTGAAGACAGAGGGAGACGGCTCAGGGCAATGTGAGAAGTATTTTTCATAGACAGGGTGGTGGATGCATGGAACAGCCTTCCTGATGAAGTTGTAGGTCTAAAACTGTGGGAGAATCTAAGAATGCATGGAACAGACATGAGGCAATTTTTTGTGGGGGTTAGGAAGAAATAGGCTGTTGGTTAAATAGGATCTGCAGCTTATCCTCTAGGTAGGGAAATGGGCAGACTAGGTGGGCTTCAGCGGTCCTTATCTCAGTCAAGTCCATGTTTCCATGTTTCTGTGACTCAGCTCCTTGATCTTTGTGTGGAGATTCAGTGTACCACTGGCATGCATCACCAAGCCATGCAAATAACTGATTATTTAAAATATTAATGCATTTGTAAACAAAACAAACAATTGTAAACTTACAAACAATTATTGATAATATTTTAAAGTAGCAATTAATCTAAACGACATCCATATAACTTATCAATTATGCCCAGACTCCAAACTTCCATTTGAAAAGAGACTAGCCATAATGCTTTCAAAGTTATTCCACTTGAATGATGATTTCTTTAAAAAGACTAACTTTTTAGCTGTTAGATCTAGAAACATAATTGTATTTAAATGAAAGCCCAAAGTCATGTCAATATAGTCTTCTTATATCAATACGATTTATGAATCAATACCTACAGTAAGCAAGTACCAGATCTCTGCAAGTAATTGCTCCTCACTAGATGCTGTGGATAACTTCAAGTACCTGGGTGTTTACATAGACTACAAATTTGTCTTAAAATGTGCACCTCAGCTTTGGAGTGCTCGACTGTGGAGGTTTCAAACAGGAGCTGAAAAGCGTGCCTATGGCGTCAGGCTTTTAGTGGTACTGAATTAGTATACTCCTCAGATAGCTATTATTATATTTGTTAGCTGCTGATTTTACTACTGTTGTTTTTATCTTGTTGTTAAGCACCTTGGTGGTTTGAAAGACGTTTCTGTGAAATAACATGTATTATTATTATTATTATTATATTATATTATTAATGGCATCACTTAAAAGATACAGCAGAGGCTAGGACTGTTATACAGACTGAAAGATTATTTTCTGACTGACACCAGAGTTGCCATTGCCCAACAAATGATGGTCCTGCTGTTGAACAATGACTTGGTACAGTAGTTAGTGGCATAGCTCATGTTTCCATTGCAAACTGACTTGGGATCCTTTATGACCAAGTTTTAAAATGTACTCTAATGACTCATAGGACAATGCTTTACTGTTTGATTTTCTCTGCTTTAATCTGCCTGCCCTGCTGCCCATGAAAGCACTTTTATTTATTATAGGACCAACCTGGTTGATACTCTGCTATCCTCAGGAACCCCTGCTGGCCTGGCAGAACTACTCGTAATATTCAATTACAGTTTTAAGTCCTGGTTCCCTAGGCAAGGCAATGTAGTTTATTTCCTATAGCATTGTATCCAAGGGCTCAGAGTGCTTTACAATAGAATCATACGTCAAGTTAAAAATGCATGTTAATTTTACATAAAATAACACAAATAATCAAGCTGTGCTGAAAGCAAGAGGAAATGGATTATATTTTAGCCTTTGTAAATACCTCCACTGAAGAGGAACTGGTATGGCAGTGCAGAGAGTTCCAAATCACTGGGGCTGTCATGGAGAGGCCCAGTTGCCTAATTACATTTAGGTGAGACCTCAGGGTGGTTAGCAGTGTAGTTACATGGTGCAACAGAGTGAGCAAGCAGGAACACACCAAACCAAGAGATCGCTAAGAAGAAAATGCTCATCATCTCCTTGATGAAACCTAGTATTTCATAAAAAATATATTTCACTATTCAAACACAGGTCTGGAACTCAGTGCCTCACACATTGGACATTTTAAGCCCCTTAATGCCACTATATCAAAACTGAATATATACGGTATCTACTTGAGAAATGAACCTATAACTACTAATGTAATTACACTTGTACAACTGTTCACACTATATATATATATATATATATATATATATATATATGTTGTGGGACTACATGATGGACATAGTGTGATATAGCAAAATATTGTCACTCCTGCAGAGTGAGCTCTGGATATCTCACTTGATCTGCACATCATGTATTCAATTTATACAATAGGGCTAGGAGTTTCAAGTATTGTTATTTTGTCTTGTGTTCTGTTCCTGTTTATGTGTTTACTCATTTTGTGTATGAGTTTTTCTGAATGGGCTGGCAGTGTTACAAACTCTTGGGAACAGATGAGTGTGTTTTGCAATGCTAAGTGAGTTAGTTTTAGTTAGGAGTGAGAAACAGACTATTTTGTGAAGCTATATTCTTTAGAAATCTGGCTGAAGTCAAGCTGAGAGTATCACAGTAATGGTAATGGGCTGAGTCAGTGTGCAAGGAACAGCTGAGACTATTTTTAGTGGTAATTGAGTTAGCTGCAGGCAGCAGTGAGGAACAGATTATTCTGTGAAGCTGTGAGTATCACAGTAATGAGCTGGAAGTTAGAGTGTGAGGAATAGGTGAGAGTGTTTTGTAATGCTAACTGAGTTAGTTGCAGGCAGCAGTGAGACCTCTTATGTAGTTCTGCATTTGTGTCTATGGTAACAGCACAGGTGTTTCTTGTATGCTGAGGGGAAAGCTGCCTAGAGTGATGATATCAGTAACCTTTGTGTGACCTGTGTGTATAAATGGCTGATATCATCACAGTAGAGCAGAGGGTAAAATATCACACTGCAGTGGATGATACACTGTTTTATCTCACTCATTTATCACTCACCCCTGTTGTGTGTGTGTGTGTGTGTGTGTGTATGTATGTATATATGTATATATATATATATATATATATATATACACATATATAGCTATACAGTACTGTGCATCATTTCTTATGGATCTGACCACTGTGAAGCACTATCCCTACAGTATGTACTTTTGGACTGTTGTTTCTTCTTGCAAGCAGTTCTGTGTATGGACTGTTGTTTTCTGCACCTGATCAAATATATGCAGTTTTTTTTCCTGTACAGGTTGTTCCATATAAAGTGATAATATTACGCAGTATTCTTATCCGGTAACAAAAACAAAGGCGCAAACATATACAGTTTAATACATGTCAATATTCATTAATACATATTTAACCATAACATATGGCTAAAGTGTGTTGACGTACTGTGCTATACATTGAGGTATATTGATTGGTGAATCCTTATCATATTGACCCTAGCTATGCTGCCTCAAATGCTTCTTAATCAGTTGCCAATACTGGAAGCAAAAAATCCTAAATAGCTGTGGTGAAATATGTGGAAGAGTCTAGTGGTATTCCATCAATGAGAACCACACTTTTTATTGTAGTACATACATTTCCCACCTCACTACTGGCTTTTTCTTTTAGGTGCAGTGCCGAAAGGAGCTGCATCCCACAGATCATGCATTTGTGCTTGTAATTCTTCATGACTGTCTGTTGTACCTGTTGCAGTGCCCTCACCCTTTTACTTCATTCGGTCCCCTTTAGTAATCTAGTAGCAATTTCTGTGGGAACCTACTATTGCTGTGTTGTTATACCTTTAAAGACATGTATTTACCCGGAGAAGAATGAGAACTTGTCCCAGTTAATGACTTAGTCATCTGGCATACTCTGGTGGACACACTCATCATACTCTAGCCAAGCTTCCCAACCACATTTATGGTTGCGCATATGATACTTCTCCAGTAAAGGAGTAGCCCATTACACTTCTCTTGGCTGACCAGCAAGTGATGTAGAAACTATCACTCACCTGATGACCAGTTATTAAGTGTCTTTGGTACTTTGGGGTAAGGTTTTATTTATTTATTTTATTTATTTATTTAAACATCAGTTTAACAACCTTTGAGCCAGAGGCTCATTTACAAGATTACCTCATCATATAGAGGACACAGAACAAAGGCACAGGAGACAACAGATAATACAAGTTCAAAGTAAGTGTCATTCAAGGTTACAGTTGGTTCCAATACATATGAAGAATAAATAGGCTAACAAAAAGGGTTAGTGGGGAGAGAGGTAGGGGAGGAAGGAGGTAAGAGGGTAGGGCTGGGAAGCAGAAGGAAGGGAGGGCCAGGAGGAAGAGTGGGTAGGGAAGGAGGTGAGTAGGAAGGGGAGAGTGCAGCTCAGGAGCTTTGTCAGAGGGAGGGTTTTCTTTATCTTTATCTTTATCCTCCTTGTCATTTTTTCATCCTGATTCCTGGCCTTATGAAACAATGAAAATATCAATCTATACCTTGTTTCTGCTCAAGTGCTTATTTTTATAGACAAGTGTGATACTTGGGAAGCCACCTAACCTCGGTCTGAGCAGGAAGGCTGGTTGCTGGCTGACATGGTGTGTGCTGTGGAACCATACTGCTAGTTAGTGCCCTGAATCAATGCCCTTCTGCTGTTCTGGGTTCTTGTGCCCCTACCTGGGAGTCTGACACCCTCTCATGAGGGTCTGGTAGCCATACTTGTGAGATTGAGATCCTCATTGTTCTGTGCGTGAACCCGGTCTGTGAAGGCAATGTCATAGGTTGTCCTGATATGCCTACTCACTGATTTCATTTGAGTTACAAAGATGTCTGCTTTTCCCTCCATTACAGTTATCAATCTTCCTTACTTGTAGTCCTTAGGAGAACAAGAGGTTGCTACTAATCCTTGGCCACCAGTCCTGATCAGAAATGGTGTTGCTACCACTTTGTCCTTCTGTTTCATCAGGGCCACTTTTTCTTCTGCCCCACAAGCAGTCACTTGCCTTTTGGGTTGTGGCCCCTGGTATTTTTATCTATTTAAAATACTATGCTCAGGAAAGGCACATGGAGCCAAGGCTCATTTCAGTTCTGAGCTAGGGCTCTATGATGCCAGTTCGACAACACTTTCATCAACTGGCATCACAGTGACGGAATTATGTTGACCGTCAAGTTGCAGTTGACATAAATCCTGATTGTCTCCCAGTCCATTTTTCATCAGGGGCTTTCCACCTGAAACACACACATGAGGGCTCTGCCCCTGCACCCTATTACTATAGATTATCAACTCTGAGTCAGAGTTGATTTGGGAGAAGTGCAGGACTGGGAGAACAGTGTGCCCTATGTTGAGCACACCAACACAGTGACCTGTCTGCGAACCGTCAATTTTGTCAACAGGGATGTAGGTCACTGTTTGGTGCTTCGGACCGTGGCACATATCGTAAGCTGGGGAATAGGAAGAAATTGACTGACATGCTACAAAATTAAGGAAGTAAAAAGTTACAGTATATGGAAAATCTGTAATAACAAAACCCCTGTATGAATAAATAAAGTTGATCAGTTACCCAATACAATGTACCAATATAAATAACAATGGCTGGCTACAGCCAATGGGCTGCTTTGTCAGTGGTAATACACACAACAAAAAGGCAGAAATGAATTGTTTCAAGATAAAATGGATAAAAGGGGCATAAAATAGCTGAGAAAATGTTTAGAAGGAGAGGTTTAGAAATAGTCAACCTTTGTACTTTGCCCTTGCCTCTGGACCATACAATGATTGTTCTTTTGTGGGGCATTAGAACTTAGCTATCTAGATTTATAACACTACTAGGTTAAAACAAAATGGGAGGGGGGAGGCATGGCCAACCAGGCAAAATAGTGGGCACTTTCAATGATGGCTCTGTATGGGCAAAATCATAAATAGCAAGAAAATTGTGAAAATCCATTGATTCAAATAATTTAAACATCTCTATGATGAGCAGAAATCAAGCAGCAGCAAATCAAGTTAACACTAGACAATCTAAACTTAAATTCGACTCTCAGGGACTGTCAGAGAAGAATCTGTTAGACCAGGAGGTGACTGCAGGACCTCAGTCCACTGTCCCTCGCAGCCACACAAAAATGACTAAATTGGAAAAATCACTACCCTGGATGCTGGTTACGCTTGCCAAGCTGCAGTCAGAGATGAAGGCAGGCTTCAAAACATTACTGAACAGATCATACATATTTAAACAGTGTTCACTGGCTGTTTGGAGATTATGGTGGCACACTGCTCTTACCTAGATGAGATAGAAACATGATAAGTGCAACCAAGGATTTATTGGCCAAATTAACTAAAGAAAGGAATGATCTTAAAACAAGTCATGGAGCTGCAACAGAAGTCGGATGACCTGGAAAACTGAAATCAACCATCTAACATTTGAATCACTGGGCTCCCAGAAAGTCTGGAAAAGAAAATCTCCATATTTGAGGTCCACCACTGGCTGATTTGTAATATAAACCTGGGCGAGAGCACAGTTAACTACAAAGGTGGATTGGGCCCATCAGGTAGGCCCCAAGACCCAACCTAGGGATAGATCCCATCAATTCCTAATAAAAACTTCAAATACACTGACAAGAAGAACATTCTGCAGGCTGAAAAGACAAATTGTCACATTCCTGTGACAGTGGACAAGAAGTATTTGTTGTCCAGGACTACAGCCATGACCTACAGAACCGAAGCCAGTTATTTAATGAAGTAAAGTATGCTCTTCACCAGCAAGGACTGGAATTCTCTCAGTTGTACCCATCCAGGCTCAGTATCACCTTTCCCAGCAGACCTCCTCTCTTTTGATGCCCCAGTTCTGCTGCTAGCTTTATTGAAAAAGAAATCACTGAAGCCCAGTCTCAACCACACACCACTGCTTCAACCTGAACTGCTACACATCAATACAACCTATATTATAATATAGGTAGGTGCTTCCTTACGGGCCCTAGTAATTCAAATGTTTGAACCACACATTCTGATTGTCCTCTTCTCCCAAATATACTAATGTTATGTCCTTACTAGGCAATAGGTAGGTGGCACAAAACAAATCTGAATGTGTTTACTGCCAAATCCCGCCTCCATAACTAACTTAGCGATGGTGCCGAGTTATGTCTTTCACTCAATGAGTTAATCTGGAGCCCTGAGAAATAGTTAATTTCCCTCCATGTGAGATGTGGGGCTTAGAATTTTCATTTTGACAGTGGTGGTAGTGAAAATAACAAATATCTGAACTGTGATTATCCACCCACCATCTCTCATAACTGACACTGCACTTGATCTTCGTGCCATGCTTGCCATGTGATCTGATGCACTGATATGAAACCATAGTAGGTGAATCAAACAATACAGTCCAAATTCTACAGTTTTTATCTTGTCAGTAGTTTAGATGGGTACTATAATCACATCTGCAAGGCAGGTGCTGCGATACATAACATACTTAGAGTGCTAAATATTGATAGCACAAGCCTGTCACTTGAATGCACTGCACAAAGAACCATGAGGTGGGAAATATAGGGAAACATTGCAGCAGCCTCTTGAACACATGTTATTTGATGACTCCTAATAAATCCTTCCCTCGACTGACCATTGCAGCTTGTTGTATCCCCACGCTACAATGCCTGGGGCTTTGGTACCAAAGGGGTGGGGAGACTGATGAAACTGCAGCATGTAACCACTGGTCTACAGATCACACCGCCACAGTACAGTGAAGATCCAACCTACAGCACCCTGGAATAAAGGTGAATCCCTGGGGTCTGCATTGATTAATGTGCTTGCAACCTTCTAATTCCTAACATCGCTTGTCCCGATAATTGTACCTGAATTCAGGGAGTAGGATATAAGTGCAGTTTGATAAAATATGACTTCTGTGAGACAATGTAGTGACCACATGTAACAAATCTTAACAAAAGTGGAGGCATCTTTCTTCAGCTCTTCCCATTGCTTCGCCATCCTATTTTCCCTTTGCTGGCAGGGATTTAAACTATGCCAGGATCACATGTCTTGATTTCTATGATAAAGCCACCCCTCCTGCATCTCAGAGCAATCATTGAAAGACTAAGCAGATGTGAGATGCCAAGGGGACACCTGGACTTCAGCAGATGATTCTTTCTGCTCAGTCCACAGCTGAGTGGTAATCTACCTGGATGATTATTGAATGCTGACCGGCCTCTTCATCAACTTGATTATACCAGATAATCCCAATTGTATGTGCTGAGTGCTGAACGTTTCTTTATTACCTTGGTTTTGACGTCTCATAATGCTGTAAGGCTTAGAAGTATAAAGGACAATCTGGAGGATAACAGCAGCTGGCAGACAGAGGCACCTCAACAGTCGACAATTCTGGACCTCTTCTTAGTCCTTGGTGCAATTAGGGGCTCAGCAGCAGGGATGGTGGGAGGAGGTGGAAGAATGCTAGGTGGTTCATGTGGGCTGACATGAATTGTCAGACATATATACATTTATGTTAACATCTATGGCTTTTGGTGAAATGGAGTATGGTCAAATATGTCTTGAGTCAGGAGATATCAGGATGTCAGGGAAGTTGGGATGCCGGGGAGGCTCATGGAGAAGCACCTCTTACATCATTTGACTAGTTTAAAATGAGGTCCAGTGCCTGGGTGGGTAGATATGTGAAATCCCTGCATAGGATTTTCACTTTACTACTGTGGTCCTGGAATCAGTAACAAAACAGGGTGTCATCATCCCACTCCAGTGGGACAGGATTTCTCTCTGCAGCCCAACAAATCCCTCGCACAGATGGGGAGGGATCAGGGATCCCTTCTCTATCTCTCTGACACGCTCGCTGTTTCCACGACTGAACGTGTGCCAGAGAAGTCCAGGGCAACCTCTCTTAATGTGAGGGGATACAACACAGTCTCCAGTCTATGTTTCTGGGTAGAACCCTTCCAGCCACTGCACCACAAACCAGAAAGCCACAAGGCATGTATAGGCTTCCCCTATACACCTATTATGTGTCTTTCCCTAGAAATCCAGAGCTTAGTTCAAACCCCCACATTCTCCTCTTGAAATCCTTTGTATTTCCTCCCCTCCTTTCATCATGAAGTCCCTAGTAGTACTTCACTTTTGGTAGTGTTTAGCCTTACAAACAGTCACACAGGCATTATTTAAACAACTTTTACCAAGTCAATACACCCATAAATGACATTGGCAGAATTATTTTAAAATAACCTAAAGGCTTCACTAATTAATTAATAAATGCAGTAAATAACATAAAGACAAATAATTTTGACATTGGTTACAGGATATTGAAAATAAAAAGGAAATATACATAAAACCTACACTTTAAAACTCTGAGATTTCAAGTCTACCTCAAGTCCTTAGTTGGTGAGGTTTGAAGTGAGGTTTATATTTATAATGCATCACTGATGCATTATATATATAAATTATATATTCAAAGTCTTTACAAAGGCAGTAGAAAATCTTGGTTCTTTGTAGTGCAGAAGAATTCTTGAAGAAAATGTCTCTACTTTCTTCTCAAGCCAGTAGAGAGGGTCCAAATGCAATAATGGCAAAAGGCTTCAAGCAAAAGGCAAAGGCCAAAAGGCTCAGATACCCTCTGCATCCTAGTTTTAAAAGGGTTTCAAAAGGACAGGTTTAGTGGATAGTGGTTGGCCCCATGACCGCTAGCATTCTGTTTCTATGGTTACCCAATCAATCAGAGCTTAGTATTTTATTATAATATCATGATCATGAGGTTCTGAATATAAAAATGACTCAGAGGTCAGCCAGCTTAAACCAGATTTCTGGGGGAACATCCCAGCCTCCTTGATGGGAGATGGCTGTAGTTAAACCTGACCTGGACCCAACACAGCTATTAGTTGGCTGTGTTAAAGCTCTGGGACTGGTCTATGCTGGATAGTCGGGAGTTTCTTGTCAGCTGGGGTATTTCTGGCATCTTTAAAACAGACTCTGGTTCAACCCCTGCTGAAGAAACCATTGTTGGACCCTGACATCCTGGCAAATTATTGACCTATCTTGAACCTTCTCTTTTGGAAAGGTTCTTGAGAAGGTGGTATCAGAACAGCTAGAGGCTGTCTAACAGACTTCCAAATGTACAAACATTTCCAGTCTGGGTTTAGGGTCTTGCATATCACAGAGACAGCACTAATCAGGGTGTTGAATGACCTGCTCAGGAAAGGGATCAAGGAGAGCATACTATTCTTGTCCTTCTTGATCTCTCCTCAACATTTGACACTGTGGACCATGGGGTGTTGTTGGACAGGCTGATGGTGTACGAGAACTCACTGGCAAGGTCTTCAGCTGGTTTGAGTCCTTTCTCTGGGGCAGATCTCAGAGGGTAGTGATGGGGATCTGTTCCTTGAACCTGAGAGACCTGTCCTGTGGAGTTCCCAAGGATCTGTCCTCACCCCCATGTTGTTCACAGTGTATATGCTGCCTCTGGGTAAGGTCATAAGATGGTATTATCTGAGTTTTATTGTTACGCTGATGATACTCAGCTATACCTGTTTTTCACACCTGGTAGACTGGATGCTGTCAATGTGCTGAATAAATGCCTGGTCAAGATCCAGGCTTGGATAGCGTCAAACTGACTGGGACTAAACCCTGGGAAGACTGAGGTACTGGTGGTTAAGCTGGGTAAGAGAGTAGGGCTTGGAGCCTCTAGTGACAGGTTGGGCCTTTTATTGATCTAGCAGAACTGGAAGTTTCATCAAGGGTGAAGAATATGGGCATTATGTTTGACAGCGAGCTGGCCTTTGATGCTCAGGTGTCAGCTGTTGTCCAGACCAAAGTTTACCATCTCCAGAACATTGCCGGATCAAGCCCTTTGTCCTGCATGGAGACATGGCTACACTGGTCCATGTTTTCATGACCTTGAGACTCAACTACTTTAATGCCCTCTACCTCAGGGATGAAGGTGGTGTTCTGGGCACTTGCAGCTGTTACAGAAAGCAGCTGTAGGGGTGTTGACTGGTCATTCCAGATTCTGTCACATCACTCCTGTGCTGCATGAACTGCATTGGCAGTTGGTGTGATGGTGAATCACTTTCAAGATAGGCCTTTTGACCTATTAGGTCATACACAGCTCAGGTCTGGGCAACCTGAAAGATCTCCTTCATCCCTATGTCCCATCTCATCCTCTCAGGTCAGCTAACAGTGCTCTCCTGGAGATCCCAGAGTGAGTTTAAAGAGCTCTGGGGATCAGTCATTAAGGTAGCTGCCCGGTGTTATGGAATTCACTGCTAGGGCATCTCTGGAGGCACCATCTGCCAAAATGTTTAAATGACAATTGAAAACATTTCTGTTTGCACAAGCTTTTGGGGTTTGAGGAGAGCCATTTAAGATAAGGAACGGGTTCAGCTGTTTTAAATATATCTGAGATTTTATATGTTTATGTTCTTATTACTGTTTCTGTACTGTTTTATGCATAAATGCATGTCTAATCCTACTGTAAGGGTACCTGAGCCTTGTGGAAGGGGTGCCTGTGGTGGTGTTGTGGGATAATAGATGGACCAGACACAGAACTTCATGTTCAACACTCAATCTCTGTGTGATGTTTATTTAAAAGACAGGGAACAACCTAAGCAACAGCGTATCTCTTCTTCAATAAATCAGTTGGCAGCAACAGACTATGCATGTCCTTCTTTTAGTCAGCGCCCACTGATCCACTGATTTATCTTTCCTGTGGAAATTAATTATCTCCTATTTTGGTCTTGTGTGTTTTGGTGATGGGGAGCTCAAATAAAAAAAAAAAACAAGCTAAAGAAAAAGAATCTGTGCAGAAGCACTAAGCAAAACTTACCCCAAAGGGCATTGGCAATGAAGCCAAGTTTCAAAGAAACACAACATCACACATACCCCCATAATTCAAAGCATCATGGGATGTATATGCAAACACCATGACATTTTAGGCTGGTCAGCTTAAAGCAGGAATGCATGGTACCAAAGGGCCTCTCAAACAATCTGTAATTTACATGTATTTTAAATAACACAACGGGGGTTTCTGATATCTCTACTCTGGTAACTTAATTGTATAATTTAGTCACCTAGTAACTTTTACCATTATCAAAACACCTAGTGCCATGGTATTTTCAACATTTACAGTTTTCATATACTTAAGGCATATGCATCAAGGTATTTTATGACATAGTGCTATTGCATACTAAACACAACAATGAAGAAAACAGCATGTTGTTTTACATCAGCTTGGAGGTCACCACAATAACCTCCTGTATGAGGAACTGAGAGGAAAAGGAAAAATTAAAGAGGACACTATAGCATAGTCTAGAAAGGGAAGGGTGCCCATAGGTGGCCAACTCTATGAACTAGAAATTGTAAAGGATAGATTTGTCTAAGAAATAGAAGAACTGTTGCAACAGATTTAAGAAAAGTTTGTTCCTCAAGAGTGGCAGGATCTCCCTGTCACAACTCCTAAATAATTAAAATCTACCACTACTACTACTACTACTTAAACTACACTTGAATTCAGTCATGTTCTTATGGTAGCCCATTCAGCTGATAACAAGCTTAAGCCACTGTACCTCTCAAAACAAAGGGGGTCCAGACATTCAGTCTCCTGGATATGCTGTAGTCTATTCAGACACAACTGGACCTGCCTGCATGTCAACTCTGCTTCATTATTTCTTTGTCTCCTTTAATTAATTTAATTGACTATATCCCTGGCTAGTAGTAAACTGCTTTCTGCCCAGTAACAAGAAACTCACTTCATTCTACAGGGCCCATGTACTTATACCCATGATCCCTTGCACTTACACTGGCCACTATGGGCATCTCTGATGCATTATTTGCATAAAATGATATAAAACATCACCAAAACAATAAGCCATGGCCTTATCTCACTACACAGGTATGAACTACCCAGATACTGTGTGAATGGGGTGAGTAAGTACACCATCAATCCCACCTAAAAAGCTTTAAATAATTTCACTCTCTATTTACATACAAGTTTTATTAGATACAGTTACTAATAGCCCATGCAAAATGTATAATTGGCATCATAATCTGAGGGTAAGAAGGGTTTGACTGACAAGTCAAACATCAAACTATTTCCATACCTGTTGTTTACTGGGTGAGAGATTAGGTTTCTTTTGTTTCTTACAATAGTTTGGGGGATACTAGTTGGGTGGGAAGTGAGGGTGGGAATGTTTGGAGGAGGAGGGGGAGGATGGAAAATGAGAGAAAAGAAAGTTTAACATTTGCTGTTACTGTTCTTGTTACCATTATATTGCATACAAACACTCAGATCTCCCTGTGTACTAACAGATTTAGTCAATTCTCTAGTTATAAATGGGTATTGTATAAGTTGCATGAGGTCCTGACTGTGTATGGAGTCTACACTGAAAATAGTCACCTGGAATGTGAAAGGCTGAACAATATAGTAAAGCATAAGTGTTAACAAAGTAGAATAAAAAGCTAAAGGTTAACATCGCTCTTTTACAGGAAACTCACATTGCACCTGATGAACTGGACAGGATAAGGCAATCTTAGAGAGGCACCTAGGTAGCTGCAACTTACAGTTCCAGAGCAAGGGAACAGCAATATGGTTACCTTGTGGTTTCCTGGGCAGGTTATTAACTCTTACACAGACCCTGGAGGAGATATGCCTTGGCTCACCTCCAACTCAGCTCAGGGAACTCTTGTCAATGGGATGTCTGTAATGGCCTTAACATAGAGGATCCATACTTTTACCACAAATGACTCCTGCATGGTTCCCTACCAAGGCCCCTTGGTAGTGAGAATTTAATTACATTTGGGATACCACCTTAGACAGGTTGAATACCTCCTCGGTAGTACCCTCAAAAACTCACAGGCCCTTCGGAGGTGGAATCTCTTGTTCCTATTTGGAGGCATCAAAACCCCACAGGAAGGAATATAGCTTTTCTTCAATCTTATCAATTTTATGCAGGATTAGATAGTCTGCTGTTCTGTTCGGTATTCACTGAAGAAGGAGGGGCAAGGACCACATCTGGACACTAGATACAAAGGGGCATGGAGGTGGACAACAGTCCTTTCTCAGAACAGAGAGTCCTGGAGGAGCTCACAAAGCTGAAGGTAGACAAAGCAATGGGGCTAGATGGTATGCATCCCAGGATTTTGAAGAAACTAAGAAGGAGCTAGTTGTGCCACTGGCAGCCATGTTCAGTAAGTTGCTCAACCCAGGAGTGGTTCCAGAGGACTCAAGGAAGGCACATGTAGTCCTTTTCACAAAATGGTAGCAGGAGGAGGCAGGAAACTATAGGCTGGTCAGCCTCACCTCAGTAGTGGGTAAGATTATGGAAACACTACTTAAGGAAAGGATTGTGGAACACTTGAATCCAACAAGGCCCAGGATCAGCAGCATGGATTCATGGCAGGAAGGTCATGTCAAACAAATCTGATAGATTTTTTGACTGGGTGACAAAGGCTATAATGGCTCTGCTAGTTCCACCCTTAGTCTTTAGTACCCTGGGATGCATGACATCAGGTCCCATTGCCTTGTCCACCCTGAGCTTATTGAGCTCTTGTAGGACCCTTTCTTCTGTGAAGGAACTAGTGCACACCTCCCCCATGTCCATGGTGCTGAGCTGTGGGCCCTGCCTACCTTCTCCTCAGTAAATACTGAGCAGAAGTATCTATTTAGGATAGATGCTTTATGTGGTCTTCTCCTCACACACACTTATCCCTTTTGATCTTAACAATACCCCTCTGGACTTTCTCCTTTCACTAATGTATCTATAGAAAGTCTTGTCACCTTCTCTTACTGTTTGTGCTAGTATTTCCTCAGTTTGGGCCTTTGCCTGCCTTACTGCCTTCCCTGCTTCCCTTAGGGAAGTTTGGTATCTCCCTATCTTCATCCCACTGCATTCCCTTATATTTCCTGAAGGCCAGCCTTTTGGCTCTGACCTTTTCTGCTACTGTTTTTGAGAAACAAAGTGGTTTCCTTCTTCTTCTTTTGCACTTCTTTCTCTCTAACACAATGGGATGTTGCTTCAAGTATTGCATCCTAATGCTTGCCCACATTGCCTGTACCCCTCACCTGTATTTCTTCTTGCCAATGCCAGCTTAACTCTGTTGGCCATTTTATCAAAGTCAGCTCCTCTGAAGTCCCATATTTTTGCCTTGGAATGGGATGATTTAGTTCTAGTGGCCAAATTGAACCATACAATGTGATGGTCACTGGCCCTCAGGTGACCTTCTACCTGAGGATCTGTGATCCTTTCCCTGTTAGTCAGTACTAGATCTAGGATAGTCCTGTCTCTTGAGGGTTGTTGTACCAATTGTTTGAGGCCCTCTTCCTGCAGGGAATCTACTATGTGTCTAGTTCTGGCAGATGTTCCTGCTGGTATTGACCAATCTGTATCTGGCATGTTGAAGTCTCCCATTATCAGAACCTCCCTTTAGCTGTCATGTTTTGTATATCTTCTAACAGTAATGTGTCTATGTCCTTCCCTGGTCTGAGGCCTGTAGACAACCCCAGTTCATATGGCAGTCCCATTTCCTGTTTCCAGGGTGACCCACAGTTCTTCTGGCTCCTTATGTATTCTGAATTTCTGTAGCTTTGATATTTTCATTGACATAAAGGGCCCTTGGTCTCTTCAACAGTACATAGCCAGGTATTGAAGTCTCCCAAGTGTGGTTACTAGTAAACCATGTCTCGCTAATGGCTACTATGTCTAGTTTAGCCTCTGTCATTATTGCCTGCAGGTCTGGGTTCTTGTTTCCTAGACAGAGCATTTGTACAATGATTTTCCATTGGCCAGATTTTGGTGTGTTAGTTGTTGGGTAAGGTCTGGCATTTCCTGTGCATCATATGGAGAGCCAGACCTTTTCCTTACCTGGTGATGCAAATGAACTACAAACATGCTGAACTCCTGTTTGATCACTAGCTGAGGGGGTGGTGTTCTTTCCATTTGACGTGTCGGTGCTGCACCCTCCTCCCCATTTGCTAGTTTAAATATTCTGAAAAGACCTCAAACTTCTTCCCAGTGCTCTGACTCCTCCTTCATCAGATGCAGTCCACCAATTTAAAGAACTTTCGCTCTAAAAACTGTTGCCAGTTCCTACAAATTTGTGTCCTTTTCCTGGCACCAGCCCTTGAGCCACATGTTTAGCTCCCCTATCTCCCCTTCTCTGACCTTCCGTCCATCTGCCCCACCTCTCAGACTGGCAGGATCTCGGAGAAGGAGATGCCGGATGAAATATATGATAGTTTTTACCCAGTCTGGTCAGGTGTTCCTTGGTCTCACAACTGACCAGCTGGTAGATTGATTAGTGCTATGTATACCAGGACATCAATGTTTTCTCCTGCTTCCTGTACAATTTTAGTAATGCAGTCAGTGTCTCCATGCTGATGAACCTGGGAGACATCTGACCATTACCCTGGCTGGAGATAGGTATCAACTTGTGAATCATGGAGTTTCCTATGATCAAGTTTTTGGATTTCCTTTTGCTTTTTTTGTTTTGGTTCCTGTTTTGGATGAGTTTTGTTGTGCTAGCTCCTGTGCTGCAGTGTCCTGCTCTGCAGTGTCCTCTGCCCTTTGTTTGATTTTGGATACAGAGGCAGATACCTGTTTGTAGTTTTATATGGTTTGTGGAGGTGATATGTTGGAGAGCACTGAGTGATGGGACACCCAATTTGCCCTCTTAACCATCTGCCAACCTCCGGACCAACTACCTTCTGCTGTCAAGGTGCTTCTGTTGGATGTTGGGGAAATAGCAGGGGTTCTTATAATATAATTCCTCCTGAATATGCAATTTGAGGCACACAATCTCTGCCCATGCTGCCTGCAGCTGAGCCTTAGATATTCAGTGGCCCAGCATGTATTACAGTGTCCTAAATCCTGTAAAACTGCCCTTCTGAAAAGTGTCCAACAGTACCTGCAGTTAGTAATATCTATTCCAGATACATTGCTGGGTTTATAACCTGGTCAGAGTAATTAGAAGGAGGAAAATGAAAGCAAAACTTTGATTCTGTGTCTTGTTTGTTTTGTATAACTTGTTATAACAAGTTAAATTACTTGTGCCCGTAATGAAGTCACTGTGTGGATACCCCTCTTGTCCGCCCTTTCCTGCTTTGCTACAGTAAATGTCATGACTGCGCTATGCTATAAAAGGAGTGTAGTGCAGTGTGTGGTGGTTGGGGATGGGGTGGGTGGCTGGGCCTTTCCCCTGCAGAAAAAGGAGAACCACGGATGAAAGAAACAAGAGAGGTAAGAGCAGAAACAATCAGCCAGCAGCAAATGTAGTAGCCCTGAAAGCTTATCCTAATTATAGATAAAACTGTAAAACCTGTAAACTCCACCTGTAATAATTTCATAGAAGATGTACCCTGTAAAAACACTTTGCTACAGAGAAAATAAAAGCAGTAACAGAACATATACCTTGCAAAACACAATTTGAATCAGAAGATTACAGCAGTAATCTGTAAGCACCAACTGTAGGCACACCCTGTAATAATGCAGTAGAAGGCATACCCAGCAACAACAATTTGAATCAGAGGAAAATAAAGCAATAAAATGTTAGCAACAAACAGTAACAATCCCTGTAAGTACAAAAGAAAATAATAAAACACAGTAAATCTGCCTAGTCAAAGAAGCCTTAGTCCTCTTCCTTGCTCTGGTAAGGATCTTTGCTCTGTCCTTTCAAGCAACCTAGAAGAAAAGAGCTGAGGTGAAGCTAGGTGCATTTGCCAGCAAACCTAATCTTTTGGGAAAATGATGCTTGCCTGCAGAATCACCATAATTCATTAATGTGCCAACACATTATTGCTGCTGATAATGTTGCCAGTGGAGTAATATTGCATGCTTTTGTGCAACTTCAATTTTTGCATCCAGCAATGTTGCTGATCTCAAGTTGCCCTTTTGCACGTGGGGTGTGACACACAATTTGTTATATACATCAATGGGAGATGCAGGAGCATAGCCCCTGAAACTCAGGTCACTCCTACTGCCAGATGGCAGATAGTCAGAGCACCATGCCTGGTGTCAGCAAAGTGCTGGTGCTGTAATTTACCCTGCATCTTCATTGTCTCTGCAGCATGGATGAACCCAGAATCACAAGCTGAGCAGAGCAGGACAGAGAATGCTAGACGGTAGCACAAATGTATATAAGAGCAGTGGTAGTTTCTTCATTTTTACGGACTACAGATCTAGCACTAGCCTTTCCATCTCTGTCACTCTTAGTCTCTCTCATGCTCCACGCAACTCAGTATGTGATTTTAAAGCCAAGATATTTTGTTAACCAAGTAAGTACCTCCTAATAAGTTTCACAAACAAGAAAATAAAAATCAGAGTACCTCAATCCTGCTATTCTGTAAAGTGCTTAACCCTAAACAGTGAATGCCACTGTTTGGACCCTGCCATGGATCTCACACTGTCAATCAGGAAACAAAATGACAGTTCAAAAAGTGTTGAATGAATAAATAAATAAATAATACAGAAAAAGTAATTAAACAAAACTGTCTGAGCCCATTTTCTAAGGTAGGAGTGTGTGGGGGGGTGCGGGTAACCATGACAACCAGCATCATACTTACAACAATGGGGAGCACTAGTAGAACAAAAGTCCCTACCACAAAAATAAATGAAAACACAAGTCTAGTGCAGGCAGAGGAATTATTTTATTACAAAATGATTGAGACATAAGAGTTTTAACATGTAAATATAAAAATGTTGTATTTCAAACACATATGATACAGTGGTCCATTTTCTAAGTGCAATAATACCCTCCAGGGTGGGTGGTATTGGGCTATACTAGACCTTCCAGGGGCTATACGGCCTCTGCCTGTGGAGTTGGTCCTCATTATGCCCCTGGGTGGCTCTGGTATAGCCTAATACCATCCACCCTGTCAGGTATTATTGCTTACACAGACAATTATACAGATGCACACAGACTACATACATAGCACACACAAAGACTACATACATAATGCAGTCGCACACACATGGCACTGCATCCACTGACACACTGACACACTCCACTGAATATAAAATGTATACGCACAGCACACACACACACACATCGTTTCATGCATAAGCACCACTACATACTAGACGACGCAACTACTACATAAAACATGTGTGCACACATTATCAGTACATGTAAAAGCATATACATACATACAGCACTGCATAAACATATGCACACATGTACAAGACTAAATGCAAAACCACATATACTGTACACATCAACATATAACACTATATACAGACACACAGAAGGCATTAAAAGATGCACACAGCTTTACAAAAATGTACACACAGCACTGTGTACACACACACACACCACTACATACACAGATGTACTGTACAGACACACGCACTACGTACATAGATGTACACATACAGAATATCATGGCAAACATGCACAAATTACACTATGTATACTGACATGCATACGCCTGCACTGTCTACACCAATGCACACACAGTACTACAGAAACTGATGGCACACCCAGCACTATTAACACACACTTTTTTCCTTATCGCTCATGCTGTTTCTAATGATGACACCCAACTTGTTCCGATCCTTTTTTGTTTGTTTAGTTTACCTACCCAATATAACCCAGCTGAGATGCAATATCTTGTTTTGAGTAGGGTCCTGCTTCTACCCATTTTGGAGCTGATTAGTCTGGAGCATAGGGAGGGTAAATGATTTGCCCAGTGTCACACCGTGAGTGTTTAGTTGGACTGAGGGATTGCAGGAGAGCATTGCCATATAAGTGGAAGTCCACTGGGCAGGCCACATAGGGCCCAGGGATATGAAGTGTGGCAATGCTGCAAAGAAAAAATCTCACTAGGGTCTGGTGGAATGGGACTGATTGGCAATACCACAAAAGGCAAAGTCCCACCAAACTCAGGGGACTCAGACAGTACCTATGCCACAGAGTGAAACTCCCACGGGCCCTGGGTCTCACAGAGTTGCTATGCCACAAAGTGAAAGTTCCCATCAAGTCTAGGGATCTGTAGAGCAGCTACACCCCAAAGTGAAAGTCCCTGCCAGGCCTAAGGACTTGAAGTGGATATATCACACTAGAGAAATTCCTGTCAGGCTTGGGAGACTTGGAGAGAAGCCATGCCACAAAGTGAAAGTCTCTGCCTGGCCCGAGTGACTCAGAGTGGCAATGCCACACAACGAAAAGTACTCCCAGGCCCATGGTACTCTGCAATGATTATGCTGCAAAGTGAGAGTCCCCATTGGACACACTAAAGTGAGACTCAAAGCCACTATGTCATGCAATAGAAACCTTCTGACAGGCACGAGGAACTCAAAGAGTGGTTATACCACAAACTGAGATCCCTTGATAAGCCCAAGGGACCCTCAGTGGCTGTGCCATAAAAGAGAAATTCCTTACTGGAGTCAAGGGACTAGGAGCAGCTATCTTTCAAGTGAAAGTCCCTGTTGGTCCCAGGGACAGGTCATAACTAGGGACTTAGCTGCTTTAGTCACTGGGCCTGGTGAACATTTAAAATGCAGGAGGCAGTATAGTGCAGTGATCTAAGGCTCTGAGCTGCAAATCTGGTGACATCCAGCAGACCAGACCTGGGTTTGAATCCCACAGCTTCCACTTGCATGCTGTGTGACCCTGAGCAAGTCACTTAACTTCCTTGTGCTCCCAGGTTGCTCCTGTAAAAAGCTTTCAGCTTAGTGTGTGCTAGTCCTGGTTAAACAACTAAAAAAAAAAAAAAAAAACAGAGAGACACAGGAGAGATATGGCAAGTGGTGGTCAGGTGATAGCTGGGACAAAACACACTGGAAGTTCCTGAGACTTGGCAGACTTGCAGCTTGCAGCAGTGGGAGGAAGATCTTTGTGCAGTTCCAAAGGCAGTCAAGTCTAAGATTACTCAATGGCAAGAAAGAATCCTGGCTCCTGATTGGTCAGTTGGCCATCACAGCAGGGATGTTATCCTGGCATAACATCCCTGCTGATGATCTATGGAGGACCTGGAGCATCTTGTCTTAAAAATATTTTAAAACACTGAAAAAATTCTTTAAAATTATTTTTTCTGTATAAGGCATAATGAGCCATTTTGTAATAGGAATAATGCCCTCAGGGTGGGTGTAATGCTGGGATAACATCCCTTCTCAGGTGTTGGACGCCTCGGCCAGTGGCCTTGGGCCCAACCACCCGAGATGGGATGTTATCCAGCGTAACACCCACCCTGGAGGGCATTATTCCTTTATTACTGTGCAGAACATAGTGGCATCACCGTAGGATCTTCTGATTGGCTGACAGCAGGCAGTGGAGGATAGAAGCAAATGAGGTTAGCTGGATATGCCAACATTCCATGTCCATGTTAAATTAACATGGCCATATATTTCCTGGAATTTCTGTGATATCACTAGAGAAATTCTCTGTCTGCTTACAGAACCAATATTGGGCCACCAGAAAGAATCTCTTTAGAAATATTGTTATCTGTCTGGAAATATCTGAACATGTCAGTTGCTGCAACTGTAATTAAATAAATGTTCAGCAGCTAACAAAGAAACAGAAATCAAACCATTTTCTTTTCCACAACAATTTTAACCCTTAGATGCAGGAGGCCTCTGGGAAAAAGAAAGGCAAAAGTGTCCCAAAGTTCCTCTTTACAAAGGGAGAAGTATGTGGATTAATCTAAATAGTTAACACTTAGTAAAGGGCTACTCTGAGACCATCAGTTCACCAGCATAGCCTGCCACACACAATGTAACTGCAGCAAAAATATTTAAAAACTCAAAATCTTTCCTTCATCCCCATAGTACCCCATTTCCCACCCGTATTCCTCAATGGCCTGAATAACAAAAATACCTAACCAACCAACAAGGTCCAGCACCCCAAGACAAGCTGTAGAAGTGAGTGCACATAGTAAAACAACTGAAAACAAGAGAGCACTCCAAATCCAATGCTTGTGCAGTTTATTTTAATCCTTGACAAAGATGTGTAAATACAATAGTTCCAATCGCTCCACTTCTACAAAACTGTCTACATGGATATATTATGTAATCCCTAAACTCAGGAAGCTGATGCTCAGCATTCTGAGTCAATCTGCCTGAAATGCTGACTCCCAAATGGATAGTATGCCCGACAGTAATATTTGGGCATGATGATCATAAATAAGTGCAAAATGGAGGGCTTTGCCCCTCTCCCCCATTTGGGGCTTTGCTTCCCATCCCCATAACTAAAATAACCAACTCCGTGGAGGAGCAGATCCAGTAAAAACATAAGTGTTACGGGGTGGGTCTTTCACAAAATGACATGTCGGTCTAGAACCCAGGTCTGAGGCGTGCCTGCACAGGCTGCAGGTGGTGTAGCCCTGTACACCACTGGAGCAGCTCGGCCAACTCCAGAATCTACTGTTCCTTGATGTGCATGGACAGGGGTAAAGTAGCAACCCGCCACATCCGCTACTTACCCTGTTCAAATCAATCAGAAGAAACCATCTCTGGGATGCTCACTATCACAACATTACACCTGTTGGGCAATAGTGCCTGGGCAGGTGTTTGTTGGGATAGTGAGCCACAGGAGAACGTAAGGTATCATCTACACTATACCTGGGTAGCAGCCTGTGTGATCAGTTTTGTAGAAATGGAGTGATTGGAACTACTGTATGTACACATCGTGGTGACAGATTAAAATAAACTGCACAAGTATTGCATTTGGAGCACTCCTCTTGTATTCAGTTACTATACTGTGTGCACTCACTTCTGCAATTTGTCTTGGGAGCGCTGGACCTTGTTGGTTACTTGTATGTCAGTGGATTTGTATTCCCTAACTAGCACCCTCCTTACACTGGTAAACACTGCACTTCCTAGTTGTCTTTAACAAATATGCCTTCCTTCCCTGACCTACTTAGCACCCAACCAACCACCCTGCTTCATCCATGGTTTTCATTCCATGGCTGTTGGACCTGCCCAACTATGATTTTGTCCTTTTGTAACCTGATGGGGTTTAATTGGTTTGCACTGTCTTACCCTTGCTTGCCATCCATCTACTATTCCTTCCTCCATACCTTTCTGCTTTTTTGTCACAAGATGGGAAGCTAACCCTGGTCCCACTTCCTGCTGTCCCCTCTTCTTACCAAACCATTGACTGTTTTCCACTTAAACTTCAAGAACCTATTCCTGAAGCTCAACCAGCTAAGGCTATGGATCATGTATTACCAGTGCCATTACAACATCCTAGTCATCTCTGAGACCTGTCTTTCTGCCTATATTATTGATGTGGAAGTTGGGATCACTGGCTGTGTGACTCACAGACAGGACCATGGAAAGTGTGGTGGTGAGGTACCAATTTATGCATGTCACAGCCTCAACTTTGATGTCATGTCTCAGGCCATATCTCGGGATACTGTCCCTCTTCCCATGAGCTTATTTTATATAGGCTATCCTACCAAGCCATAGATACATAGACAGTTTCAGCAGATAGGCCTATGGCCCATCTAGTCTGCCCATTTGAGTTTGTAACTTCAGTTTATGTTTTCCTAGAACTCTGTTGCCCTTACCCCTCACCTCCAGAATTCCTTTATGTCTATCCCATGCATTCTTAAATCCTGTGATTGTTTCAGCTCCACCACTTCCTCAGGCAGGGTGTTCCACTTGTCCACCACCCATTCTGTGAAGAAATTCTTCCTCACATTTCCTCTGAATTGTCCTCCTCCAACTTCATCCCATGCCCTCTAGTTCTGGAACATCTTTTCACTTAAAAATAGTGTATTCTTGCACCCTGTTCCTCCCTATAAGATACTTGCATGTCTCTATCATGCCCTCTCTCCCTCTCTCCTCCAGGGAGCACATATTCAATTCCTTCAACCTGTCCTCATAGGACTTGTGTTGCAATCCATGCACCATCCTTGTTGCCCTCCTCTGAACCCTCTCCACCCTATCTATGTCCTTACGTAGGTAAGGTCTCCAGAACTGTACACTGTACTCCAGGTGGGGCCTCACTAGTGTCTTGTATAGTGGAATCATGACCTCCTTTTCCTGCTGGTTATGCCCCTGCCTATGCATCCCAGCATCCTATTTGCTTTACCTGCTGCCTTGTTACACTGTTTCCCTACCTTGAGGTCATCAGAGATGATAACTCAAGGTTCCTTTCCTCGTGATGCATGCATATCCTCACCCCCAACCTAATATATTGTGCCAGTGTTTTGTGCCCCATATGCATTATCTTGCACTTCTTTTGTATTGAATTTCAACTGCCAAACCCTCTGACCATTCTTCAAGTTTCTGCAGGTCCTTCTCATTCTGTCTACACCCTCTGGTGTGTCTACTCTGTTACAGAGCTTTGTGTCATCAGCGAACAGTGAAATTCTGCCTTCTAGATCCTGCGCAATGTCACTGATGAAGATGTTGAATAGGACCAGTCCCAGCACTGATCCTGTGGTACCCCACTGGTCACTGTTCCTCTGTTGGGTGAGAGCTATTTACCACCAAGCCAAATCACAATCGAGCTTCAGTCTGTTCTGTGTGCCTGAAGTAGAAGCAAATGTCAATGTGGAAGCAAACCACAGCACCACAGGGCAATGTGCAAAGGTCTATTGAAGTGAAATATCTAGCAGGATAATACCCAATAACTCAGAGAACCTTGAGGTTCCTTGAGCTGTTGGGCATTATCCTGCTAGGAATTTGCACTTACTCAGTATTAGTCAGTATTGTAAAGATGGAAGAAGACAATAGTCCATCAAGACCATCTTCCCACAAAATGGGGTTTATATTATTCTCTGCCCAAAAGAGTTTGTCCAATTTACTTTTGAAATTATCAAAGTTTTGTAAGTGAACCATATAATGTGGAAGTGAGTTCCAAAGCATAGGTGCTCTTAATGTAAAGTAATTTTTATGTCTATTACCAATGACTCTTGGAATCCTGATTTGTCTATTGCAGCACCTTAAATTGATTGTTTTTTTCTGCCATAGTAATATTGCACTCCTTGGTTAGTATGGGATCTTTTAAAATTTTGAATAAAATAAGCATATCTTTTCTATCCCTTCTGGACTGGAGGTCGTAGAGACCCAATTCCTTCAATCTATCCTCATAAGACAGTTTTTAACCCTAGGGATCAGTTTGGTGGCTCTTCTTTGCATGCTTTCAATTATTTTTCTATCCTTACACAGATATGGGGCCCAAAAGGACACTGCATAGTCAGTATAGGGTCGAATGTAAGTATTATACAGTGGAATGATACAATTTTCATTCCTAGTAACAAATTATCTTTTTATTGATGATAGTATATAATTGCCCTTTTGCCACTTGTCTACACTGATCCCTACTTGAAAGCTGATCTGTAACTATTATCCCCAGATCTTTCTCAGAATTTGATGATATTATAATTTTCCCATTCAGTGTGCAATTAGTTCTTGTATTTCTTTTTTCCGAGATGGATCACAATACTCTTTTCAGTATTAAAGAGCATTTTGTTTAGATTGCCCAGTTTTCAATGCATGCGAGGCCTTGTTGCAGCATACATTGTTTTATAGCCATATCAACCTCTGAATATTTTTTTGTATCATCAGCAAACTTGCTGACTTTATTGTAAACACCATTATGCAAATCATTAATAAAGATACCAAAAGGGACCAGTCAAGGACTGACCCTGAGGCACTCCGCTACTCACATCTACCTCCTCAGATATTACATCTGTTATTTTACAGACTGGGAACAATCTTCTAGCCAACATGAAACCCAATTAGCAATATTTTGTTAAATCTTAGTTTTGCCAATGTACAAACTATTAAGAATTGATTTACCAGGTCAAAAGCTTTTTAAAGTCCAGGTATATAACATCCACTGGGATGTTTTATTTACATATACTGACCTCCTCATAAAAGGTTGAGTATGATCTTTTAGTCCTTTTGAATAAATTTCATTTTCAATCTTGATTTTCAATACTTTTCAAATAGCTTACAAATGATTGAGGTCAGGCTTATTGGCCTATAGTTCATAGTAAGTTTTGTATAACCTTTTTGTGAATTGGCACTACTACTGCCTTCCGCCAATCTGCTGGGACTTGAGCAGTTAAGAAAGATTTATTAAATATAATAGCTAGTGGAATTGTTATGGATTTAACCATATTTTTATAAACACTGAATTTATCTGATCTGGACCCGAGCTGTATTTTTTTAGGTTAGAATTGCTTTCTATTTCTTCAGGCATAATATCTAAATATGGGCCAGCAGAATAGGGCTGATTATGTAAGTTTTTGACCATCTTTCACTGAGAAAACTGACCTGAAATATGTATTGAATGAATTTGCAATTTGTTTTCTGTATTTTAATTCCACACTATTTTCATGTATACTTCCAATTGAATTTTCATTACCCAGTTACTTCAATAAAGCCTTTTACATGTTGTCCCGTGGTGCCATGGTTTGTTTCACAATATCCTACCAAGCCTTCTTGTTTATTTCTGTGACATTCACCATCCAAAAAACAGCTGAATCTGACTCATTCCTGATATTGCTTTCTCTCTTTTCTGTGTCTGTCTCTCTCTGCTTCAGCTGTGCTTTAGATCCCCAGGACCTAAATGTGAATTAGCTGTCTTCCTCAGTTAAAAATATTACCATTTTTAATCTCTAAATCTCATTCATCTATCTCTCTCTTGGCCTTCCTGCTTTAAGTCAGTATAGCAGAGGCAGTATAGCATGTGGTCTAAGGCTCTGAGCTGCAAATCTGGTGACATCCAGCAGACTAGACCTGGGTTTGAATCCCACAGCTTCCACTTGCATACTGTGCGGCCCTGAGCAAGTCACTTAACCTCCTTGTGCTCCCAGGTCGCTCCTGTAAAAAGCTTCCAGCTTAGTGTGCTATACCTGGTTAAACAACTAAATAAAAAAAAGTCCACCTCCCCAGCCACTTTCTTACTGACTGGGTCTTATCTTCATACATTCATGACATTGCTTCTGCTAGCACCCTCGTGGATGCTTTCTGTGAAAAGCATCATAATCGTTTGATAGGCTATGGATAAAAGCTGTGCCATCTCAAAATCATCCTGAAACCTGTGTGGACAAGGTTATTTAGGTACCCCAACCTTTCCTCTCTCCTAGATGATCTCTATGACACTAACTGATTACACTTCTCTTTATACACAGATGTTGCCCTCTCCCATTTCCAATCCAAATTCAGTACAATCTGAGGAAAAAATCTCTCAGAAATCTTGTGTCCATGGGTCCCACATCTGCCTGGGTCACTCCAGAACTTATTGAACCTTTCAATGTCCTTGACTCTGCCTAGCACTGACATGAGGCCTTGGCTCTACCAAAGACTTGTGAAGATACATACTCATCTGAAATGCAAGAACCAAGACCACCATTGAAGCCATATCAAATTGTTTTGCCATCAACATGCCAAAAGCCGTAAATCACCTGCCAAGTTCTAAAATATTATATCCTTTTGACCCCAAACCTAGAAGGGCCATTATGTCCATAGATGTGAGGCAGTGCCTCCCAAACTTCCCATTAAAGTATTCCTTTTGGGCTGACAAACTTTAACCTCTTCATTCTTCTTCATCTCTTCATCCTGCTCCTTCACATCAACACGATTCTTTTCATATCCTTTTCTACAAAACCGCTGCTGGTCAGTCTGTTTTTTCTGTCTACCAACTAACCAATTGCAAAACTTTTCTCTCCCCACTTAACTACAGTATCACCCTCCTCTGCACTTTCAAACTGCTCCTGCTGTATCAATTTTCTTAAATCTGCTCTTGTGGCAAGTCATTCAACTCTCATCCTCTTTCCTAAAGGTTTGATGCAAATCCTTTTTCTTTCAGATTAGATTTTTACTTCTCTTTATATTTTAAAATTATGGGCCCGATTCTCAAAGATCCTGGAATGGCACAAGAAGCTTGCACCATAGAAAATGGTGCAAAGTGCTGCTTGCACCAAAAGATGCACTGGGAACAATTCTCAAATGCAGCCTGCATCAACCACAGGCTGTGTGCACCAAAGGGGCTTGTGCCATCCTTACAGCACAAGATTGGGTGCAGAATGGTGCTAGAAAGCATGCAGCAGATACAAACTGCCATATTGCCCTAATTCTGGATTCTATAAACCCTCCCAGATTGTGAAATTCTAAATACCTAGGCCACCCAGGGCTGGTCAAGGGTATTTAGAATTTCACTCTAGTGAGGTTATGCACTGAACCACTCTTGAAGCTCTCTCTGGCCATGGTCCCCCAACCCCAAGCTCCTTTTTATTATTATTATTATTAATTCCATCATTGGTGGTCTAGTGGACACCCCAGCCCTGACCCTTTTACTAAAATCAAAGACATCCCTGGTGGTCTAATTGGACCCCTCAAGCCTGATTCCCTTTAATTAAATATACATATGTCTCTAGTGGTCTAGAAGACACCCACAGCTCAGATATACCCATATAAAATAGGTATCACTCTGTGATGGTATAGTGGATCCCAACCCACCAAGGCAAGCAGTCCCCACCACCATGCTCCCCATCCCAAACCTGAGCCAGTGACTGGCACAGCCATCTGCTCTCCACCACAGCCAGCCACTAACTAGCTTTTAATGAGCATGTACTGTATACAATATGCGCTCACTGATTGATTGTCTCAGAGGGTTATCAATCACTGAGAGTGCATACTGCATACAGCATGCACTAGTGACAGGACAGCTCAGTTTGCAGCTGGCTGAGGTAGACTGTAGAGGACTGTATCAGTCATCAGCTCAGGGTTTTGGGATGGGGAGCAGGGTGGTGGGGCAATGACTGTTGGGGTGCGGTTGGGTCCACTAGAGTACCACAGAGTGATATTTTCTTATATGGACTGGTGCTGGGAGATTTGCTAGACCACCACGTGTGTGTATATGTAATAAAGGGGATCGAAGCTGGGGGTTCTGCTAGATCACCAGGGATGTGATTAAGTTTAATAAAGGGGATCAGAGCTGGGGCAGGACCACTAGCCACCAGGGATATCCTAGAGTGATGTATGGCCACCCTTCAGCTTGCAGCAACACATCCAGACACACTGTCTGTTTGGCTCATTGGCAGATTTGTCACAAGCTGCAAGATTTTACTGCCAGGACCCTACCCAATAGAGAATCAGGCACAGAGTCACTGGAGCAAGTAACCTTTAGTGGGGCTTGCACTGAGTTTTGAGAATGGGCCCAACATTTTCAAATGTGCTGATCTGTTACTGCTGTCATGTTCATGTATACAGTATATCTTTCTGTACCATATTCAGCATTTATTCATGCTTGCAATTTACACTTTGGCACTTTGTATTGCTTTCTACTGTGACACTTAACACTTGAAATGCCCTGCCCTTGGTTGGTCCTGGAATTCAGCTCCAGGTCAGAGTGTCCTTCCAGTAAAAAATTAAGTAAATAAATCAATGACCCAAATAGTAAAACATACCCCTTTCTCCAAAGGCAGGACCAAAACTCCTTCTCTTATCAATACTCTTGATAATAATTAAATACTCAGTTACCAAATGCATGTAGTACTATAAAATGCCAACTCCTACTCCCATGGTGTGCAGTCAAAAAGAAGAAATTACTTCCAGCGGTGCAAGTGGTAGACAAGAAGTACAGGAACTCAGGCACTGGCAAATATGAAATGCAGAATGAAGATCCTCAATCTGAAGGATAGGTGTGTCAAGACACATCTATCTGTTTAGACACTAGTAGATTCAGATAGAGACATTGAAACATTTCTAGGAAAACATCATTGTTGTACAAGTCAAATGTTATTATGAAAACCCTGATTTCAGGTCACAGGCCCAGAAACTGTCATTATGTTGCTGGTTTAGGAATTTCTGTTCCACTGTTAGTGGGAAGAGGTACAGGAACTGAATTTCTATGCATTCCTGTTCACCTTCATCACTGATTACCTCACAAGATGGCAACCAATACCTGCATTTCCTTGCACTTTTGTTCTCCTGATGACTGATTTAAACCTTATTAGAGTTGGATTACTTGTTTTATACTATTTACGATGGTGTGAATTTTAATATGTTATTTTAAAATAATTGTTAGGTTCCTTGATTGATGAAAGGTGCCATATAAATAGTTATTATTATTTATTATATCAATTATTATTCTCCATTCAGAAGGAGTTGGCAAAATGGAGAATAGATGACTGCACCAATCATTCCAAGAGGTATTTTTAAGTCGGTGAACCACAGGATAACTCATTCAGCTCAAAGGAGCAGTGTTAAATAGGGTTAAGCATAGACTATATATATACTCAAAGAGGGAGGGACTGAGGTACTAAATGAGTTTGGGTAAAGGGGTATTTGATAATTAGTGGGTCCCAAGGATAGAAAAGAATTAGATGATGCTCTGAGGACTCCACTGCTCAACAGTACCATTTCACAAATGAAACCCACTTTCTACTTATTTCAAACGACAGATTGGATGGCACTTTTCCTGGAAGAGCTAATTCTCGCTCTTCCCAGTATATCTCAGGCTGAACTTAAATATCTTCTGACTAATATTACTTGTAAATCATACCAAAAGTTAAAGAGATTTTTTCTTTTGAACATGAGATGACTTTAAGTCCATGAAAACCAGCAAAACAACATTCCATGAATTGGAGCTCAAATACAACATAATGATAAAGATTAAAGAGAAACCGCTCTTATGCATCTTCATGCACTTCTTTTTCTAAATAGGCACAGTACCTGAGAAATAATAAACCTTTTCTCCGCTTGACTACTGAGATTTTATTGTGACTGTAACACCGAGCTGTTTTGGACATTTACTGAACATTGAGAACATTTATCTGACTGAGTTTAAACAAATGGGGCCGAATCTAGAAGCACCCTCGCATGTCACAAGTTGCGACATGGACCCTGCACTCAATTCTATTAGGGACAGGGTCCCCATAGTTAAGTCCTGCCACTTGTGACAAATCCACAAGCACGCCAAATGAAGGGCATATCTGAAGGGCTTGTCACAAGCCACAACCCCAGACATGAAGGGTGCAAGTGCCCCCAAGCACTGCCAGGTGGGAGGGGGAGGCCACTAGACTACCAGGGATTACAGGATAGCATTTGCATTTATATTTCCATTTCTATTTTACAGGATGTGCCATTTGCAGGTGGATGGGTTCGGGGCTTTGTGGGGGCCATGAGTAGCCCTGTGGGGTTTTAACACATTTGGGATCAGGGCTTGGGGGTCATGAGTAGCCCTGTGGGGTTTTAACACATTTGGGATCAGGGCTTGGGGGTCATGAGTAACCCTGCAGGCTTATATATCATATTTTGGGCTTGGGGCCATGAGTAGCTCTCTGAGCTTTAAATAATGCATTTGGGGATTAAGGCTTGGGGGGCCATGAGTAGCCCTGTGGGGCTATTTTAAAAGTACTTGGGGTTGGAGGCATGCTCCAGCCCTGCAGGTTATTTTACATGTACTGAGGGTGGGAGCATGCAGCAGCCCTGTAGGGCTATTTTATAATTACTGGGGTCAGGGGCATGCTGCAGCCTGTGGGGCTTTGGTGTTGGGGGATGGATAGCCCTATGGGGCATTACTGTGTTGCCTTTGGGTCAGTGCATTGGGGACAGAATTAATCCTGGGGGCTTTTGTGTTTTGGGGTCAGAGCAGTGTTGGGAGGGTGTCATACCATTGGGAGGATGGGCTGACTGCACATGCAGGCAACCTCTGAGGGAGATGTACAGTTACACCAGCTATACACTGGTGTAACTTATGTTCATGGTTTTTCCCTGGGGTTGTTGGAGAATTGCACCCTGGGGACTTTGTTGCTGCCCTTCAAAATAGGGTGCAGCTGCTGCCATAAACTCACGCACCATATACATGGGGGTTTAAAGTGTAACTGATGGAGTAAGTCCACTTTGGCACAAGCAGCCTGCGGCATGTCACTGACTGCTTTGCAGAATACCATATGTCCCAACTCCTGGGGTGAATTGCTACTTGCACCATTTTATTTGGCACAAGTCAAGTTATGCCAGATGGGTATACCAATGCCACAGTGATGCTCTGACCACAAAGACCATCACAGCGACAGGATTTAGCAAAATCCACATGTCACTGTGGTGGTCTCTACAAGCACTGGGATTGCCTCACAGGGTATATGGCCCCAGTCCAACTCCGACTCTGAGTTAGAATCCCTAGAGACTGGGGGTTGGGGTGGGAGACCCTCACATGGGGGTTTGGGGTGCAGCTGTCCAGTGGAACCACAGAGGCATCCTGACACTGCACTGCCAACACTCGGCACTGCGGCTGTCCCAGATGTCTCTGTCTGTGGTGTTGCTGTGGCATTGTAAAACCTGCCAGATGTACCCTTTTGAGAATCGGGCCCAATATCTTAGTATTCTGACCTTTTCATAGAATGTGCACAGTATCATAATTTCTATAGCAGACTAATGATTAAACAGAGTTGCTCATTTAAATATTGTCCAGGCCCTTTATATAGTTTTTTACATTATTCACTGAACGTCAGATCGATTTCCTCTAATTATAAGTGAGCAATAACCCACAACAGGGTGTGCAGTTACTGGGGATTAATCAACACCCCAGGTGTGTTGTGAGGCACAAGGCTGCAGGCCGAGTGTCCTCACAGCACCGAGGGTGTTGATTGATCTTAAATAACCTCACACTCTGGAGTGTGTTATTACGCTTAACATGGAGTATGTGTAAACAACAAAAAATCAAGAGACATTTTTTTGCTGTTTAAACAAAAGAAAGATGTTGTATCCTGCCACCTTGTAAAATAGTCCCAAGCAAAGAATGCATCCTGAATGGCTCTTTTGCTTTGCTGAGTCATGTGATGAGACAGGGTGTCAGAGTTATACCCGACAGGGGACTGCACAGACACAGCTTAAACACACAACAAAACTGTGCCATTCTGACACTAGTGCCCAAAACACAGAACGACAAATGGCACCACATACAGCCAGGACACATGCTGCAGCCCACGAAAGGAGACTGCAGTAACAGAGAGAGAGAGAGATTCCACTGTGTTTCTCTCTCTTGCTAAGCTCACTGTAACTCACCATTTAGGAACTGTAACTCTGAATGACTCACTTTGCCCTCTGTGTTCCGACTTTCTGCTTTTCACTGCGGAGTCATGGGACAAATGCATGACGCAGTTGCTCACTGATGCAGGGCAGTGGCACACCGATGTGGTCACTCCTAGTGCAGTGTGGAAATGACAGTAATCATGTGATTCACTCTTCCCGGACAATCCAGAGTTTTCCATTGGGTGGCTTGTGTTGCATGCTACATCCCACTACACTACTGTCTCAATATACTAGACACAAGTGAATAAGACAGAGGACAGATGCACGATGCAGTTGCTCAATAATGCAGGGCGCTGAGAGACACAATACATCGCTGGTCACTAACTGACTTGACAGAGACAGGGAACTCCACAGAGAGAGACACAGTGGAAATTACATCAACTTTGAATTCACCACTGTGTCAATCTCTCTCTCTCTCTGTCAATGATATGCTGTCTCGTCTCTCTTTCTCTTGTACACAGTACAACAGCCTGCTATTGCAACAATCAGTGGCACAGATTAATGGTATGGGGGCGATCTGCACTGTCAGCTGGAGCTGACTATAGGAGAGGATGCAGAGAGCATCAGAATGGATTGGGAATTGCTCGTGGTCACAATGTTTGTGTGTCACTGCTATGGAAGGAAAGAGAGCCCTACTATGCCAGCAGTTAAGGGATAACTGAGGTACCACCAAGGGCAGACATCGTGGGAGGGGGCAGGGGCTTTCACAGGACTTCAGCTGTGTAGCCACACTGTCTGGGCCATTAAGGAATGGAGTGGCTGACACATTCAAATGTGTGACACTAGACTGGACAACTGACCATTTTCCCCATGTACTACTATCCAATCGCTTGTCCATGATGTACAGAGTGGGTGGGTGGGTTCCACTAATGGGCTAGTGATCACTTTGCAAGGACATCTCACCACATGGCACTTACACTGTCACAGCCCAGTACTCTGTCCTCCGGGCTGCTGTCTGTGGGATCTATGGGGGAGGTTTTATAGGACTGCTAGCTAGGCTATAAAACAAATGGCTGCTTTCTGCGTTTGCTCCATTGGAGCAAACAACGAGACCCACTCAGTCCAATGATATTCCCTGGCACATGCTCACATCAACTGTGAGTATATTGTGCACTAATACAAGGTCAGGTGCCAGGGTCCACCAATCATGCAGCTCATCCAAGTATCCCCATGTTATAAGGGGAGATATTTTAGTCCTCTCACAGTTTCTGCATTCAAAATGCATACCTTCAAAAAGTAAAATTCATAGTAATAATGCTGTGGACTGGACATCCAAATGGCTGTTATGATTATTTTTATGAAAATGGTAGAATATTTTTCAGCTTTGCCTATTCTTATACTAAAACAAACACATACATAATGGTTTACCATGCACCTGTTACATTATTAATTTACCTAAATAAAACAGTATACAGTTTAGAATAAGTACATTCAGAGCATTTTGCTAATGAAGACTTACTTCAGCAGCACTCAGTCAGCAGCTGTTTAATATAAAGTGGGTTCCTGTGTTTTAGTTTATTTACTCATGCACATTTTAAACAGATTTCAAAATTATGTAACCTGAGAACACTATTCCAGCTGCTAAGTAAGGTTGCTAGCTACAAAACTGAACAGACTTGATCGAACTATTGGCCTTTTTCTGCTGGCTGATTTCATAAGTTTGTATTCTATCTATCCTCATGTTAATACTTTCTAATATTGATTGGTCCACAGAATAAATAGCTTAGTAATGTTTCTGCAGTGCTGATTTCCACTAAGCGACAGGATGTTTACAACTTCAGTATACATTATCTAACCATTCAACATAATTTAACAGGTAAAGACAAACATCTAACAAAACATATTTCATCGATATGAATAAGAATAATAGTGCCACAAGGCAAAAGAATTAAACACTTCAAGTCTTCTGTTCAGAATATCACTAATAAATTGTGAAAAGAGACTGATTCTATGAAAAAGAAATGATCCAAATGGTATGTAACTAATTTTATCTCGTAGGATCAGTATGCATCTATAACACAAGCAATATAACTAACTGGCTACAAAAGAACTTGGAGCATTTCAGGACATTATTTCATGGAGTGACATTGCAGATTTATGTGAGAACTTCAGCATAGTAAGTCTCAATCATTAGCTTATGGTATGATAAACAACAAAATGCAAAGGAGAATTTACTCTTTTGTGAACCCTGTTTAACTTTAAAGTACTTATACAAAATGGCAGAGTTAATAAACTGATTGTAGGGAGGAGGAGAAGTACTTTTACAAAATATTTAAATTCTTTCTCACTTCTTCAAAAGAGATCTAAAGTTTAACAAAATGATTTCCTTTGGAGATGACTGATAGAATTATTTTATTTTGTTTTCCAACTTCTTGTGGTGGATCAGATGAGTGCACAGCAACTTGCAAGCCTCATAACTGCTCCAGAATACCGAAAAGACTCTGTTGTGCTAGACAGGATCATCTCTCGTATTAAACCAGTGAACATTACAGACTTCATGACCACTTTCACTTTGGCAGCCACACAGGTTAGTGAGATACTGCTACTCGACAGTCTCTCATACATATTTAATTTACATATTTCTATGACATCACAAAAGGAATAGTGTTGTTCAGAAAGCTGTATTTTAACACAGAATTTTTGATTCATTTATTTTTGGAAAACTTTAAGTATTACCTTTCAGTACAAGTGCAGGTTTACAAATGTTCCATGTCATACCAGATAGTCACACACACAAAAATAACAAGTACAATAGACAGTTCCCAAAGAAATAGAGTTCACTAAGGCTCAAACCACTTAAAACTAAACAATTACATAAGTTTTTGAAAAACAAGACATCTATACTAAGAATTGTATAAAAGTGACAGATTAAATAGAGAACCAGAACAAAAATAGATTAATGGTTATAACAGTATTGGGCTGCAGACAGAGACTGCAAAGATCCATAAAACCGAATTGACTTAGGAGGTTCAGCAGTGTATCAGGCAGTTTCTTTAACAAGGTAGTGGTCCAGATACCAATTTATACCTCACCCAGCGGGTATGCAGGAAAAGTTGCTGAAGAGCATTCCCGACCACCTCCTGCTGTTGTACTGGTTGAAGATTGTGAAGATGCAGTTAGTAAAAGCAGGGAATGTTAGGTGTTGGAGTGTCATTTTATCTAACAACCCGTCTGAGCCTTTATTCTGGCAGGATTACCATTTTGTTGATGAAAACCTTTGTGGCAGCTCATTGTAACTTCCATGTAATATCAAAAATTAAACTGCAGGTTTCTTTAAAGTAAGCAGTTTGGTTTACTGTGAGCCACATTTTGTTTATTAGTCTTTATTGTGCAGCAGATTTCTGCAGTGTTCTGATTTTCCAACATATTATAAACAGCCTGAAACCCTTAGAGATCAGTTCTGGAACATGTTCTGCTGAAGAGTGCTGAAAAGTATGGGATTTCTATTTTTTATAGAATTTAATATTACCCTTTGAAATTCTATATTTTCTTCTACTGTTGAGGAGAAACATCTCAGCCATTAAGGCCCAATTATAGAATGCTTCATGCAACTGTAACAAAAGTTGATGTTTCTCATTTCATGCAGTACTATTAGAGAATTTTGCATCAGTTTCACTGTCAACTTTTGAGTTGTATTGTGAGTGGCAATTATTTAACGTAAGTGCAAACACTGCGCTTAATACAAAGGCATAGTGTAAATGGAGCTACCCTTGACAACTTTCAATACTAGACTACCTATGTGTGCTGCCCTTTCTGGTGCTGGGTTTTCATTTGTAAACTGCCTGCAGTGTACATCCCTTTCTCCAACAACATACATGATTTTCTACAAATGTGTTATGGTCCAATGGTTAAAATACATTTCTTTTAACTTTTCATAAAATTCTGTACCTTTACTTCCAAGCAAGTACATGCATTCTCAAAGAATTTGCCATACATGAGCATACTGAATAATTCATGTTAATAATACAGTCTATTATATAATAATTTGAGATACATTTAATCATTCTAAGATTATAAATTCAACACATTTTATATGTGTCTATGGTTCATTTTTTCCTTTCCTCACCAAGAAAGAAGACTATTGCAGCCTCTGTCTTTTAAATTAGAAGTAAAACCCTATGTTGTCTACTTTCAAAGTTTTCAGCTTTTATTATTGTTTTCTGCATCAGGCTGACTTTACAAAAAAAGTTGATGATGTAAGGGCTTTACTGCTGAATAAAACCATTTCACAACTGGAATCCTCATTCAGCTCTTTTCAAACAATAGACTGGATACTACTTTTTCAGGAACAGTTAATTCGTTCTTCCTAGCATATCTCTGGCTGAACTTAGACTTCTTCCATCTAATATTACCTGTAATTCCTACCAAGCCATGTGAGTATAAATATAGTAGCATCTTGAATTTTCTGCTTGTCAACAATAGTAAAAGATGAGATGACTGGAAGCCCAAGAAAATCAGCAAAAACAACATTCCTTGTATTGGAGCTTAGATACAACAATATTATAAAATTAAAGAACAAATCACTAAGCACATATCTTAATGTTCCTCCATTTATCCTAAAGACACAGTAACTGAGAAATAATAAAACTTTATTCCTCATGACTAGTGCAACATTTTACAACTCTTACCATTAAACAGAAGGAACATTTTATGTTTGAAAGTAACAGATACACAGAGATTTGTTTGTGACTGTAAGACTTAGCTATTTTGGCTTTTACTAGAAACTTAGAAGATTTATCAGACTAAGTGTTAAACCTTCTCATAGTGTTTTCACATTTTCATAGAATGTGCACACTATAAATACCTTTTTGTCATGCTAATGATTCAATAGGAGGTTCATTTAAATATATTCCAGGTTCTTTATACTCTTTTCTTTATTTGCATCATTCATAGTACTTCAGATAAATTTCCTCAAATTGAAAGGCAATATTTTAGACCTGCCACATTTCCTGATTTTAAAATGTATACCATCCTAATATAAAATACATAGTAAATCTGTTGTGTGATGAACATCAACATTGAGCTCGTTACTGCTTCTCTCAAAATTGTAGAGTACTATTCAGCTTTCTCTATTCTAATAAATAAAACATACACATATTGAGTGGTTTACCAAGTACATGTCACATTGAATGTGACCCTGAATCAGAACAGTATAGTTTGGAATAAGTACTTTCAAAAGCATTCTACTACGGAAGATATAGGTCAGCAGCAGTCACAGTCAACAGTTCTTTAATAAGTGGGTGAATAGTTTTAATTAATTAAATCGTACATTTTTAACCAGATTTCTAAATGAAGTTGCCTGAGAACGCTGTTCTATCCATCTTTATGTTAATGCTTTCTAATATTGATTGGTCCACAGAATAAATGGCTTGAGTAATGTTTCTGCAGTGCTGACTTCCACTAAGCGACAGGATGTTTACAACTTCAGTATAAATTATCTCACCATTCAACATAATTTAACAGGTAAATCCAAACATCTAACAGATCAGTATGCAACCTGTAATTCGCTTCCCTGTCTCATATCAATGTTTACCAACTACGGTCACCTATGTGGTACCCTTGTATGTATATCCAGCCTGTATCATGTAACGTGCATTTCATGTATATACTGCTATTACCTATCTATGTTTGTACTTTAAGTGTTTATGTCACAGGACCTCCGTGTGAATGAGATTGATCAATGGAGTTTTCCGGCTATAAACTTGAACTAGAAATAACAAATCATATTTCATCGATATGAATAAGAATAATTGTGGCATAAGTCAAGAAAATTAAACACTTCAAGTCTTCTGTTCAGAATATCACTAATAAGTTGTGAAAAGAGACTGATTCAATGGAAAAAAAATGATCCAAATGGTGTGTAACTAACTTTATCTCGTAGGATCAGCATGCATCTCTAACACAAGCAGTATAAGTGATTGGCTACAGAAGAACTTTGGAGCATTTCAGGACATTATTTCATGGAGTGATATTGCAGCTTTATATCAGAACTTCAGCATAGTAAGTCTCCAATCATCCACTTATGGTATGATAGACAACATGATGAAACAGGAACATCTAGGCTTTTGTGAACCCTGTTTATCTTTAAAGCATTTATACAAAATGGAGAGTTAATAAACTGATTTTAGGGAGCAGGAAGAAGCACTTTTTAAAGTATTTCAGTTCTTTCTAACTTGTTCAAAAGAGATCTAAATTTTAAGAAAATGAATTCCTTTGGAGATGACTGATAGAATTCTTTTGTTTTCCAGCTTCTTGCGGTGGATCAGATGAGTGCACAGCAACTTGCAATCCTCGCTAACTGCTCCAGAATACAGAAAGACTCTTTTGTGCTAGACAGGATCATCTCGTATTGAACCAGTGAACATTACAGACTTCATGACCACTTTCACTTTGGCAGCCACACAGGTTAGTTAGATACTACTACTCGATAGTCTCTCATACATATTTAATTTACATATTTCTATGACATCACATAAGGAATAGTGTTGTTCAGAAAGCTGTATTTAAACACAGAATTTTTTGATTCATTTATTTTTGGAAAACTTTAATTATTACCTTCTGCACAAGTGCAGGTTTACAAAGGTTCCATGTCAAACAGATAGTCACACACACAAAATAACAAGTACAACAGACAGTTCCCAAAGAAATAGAGTTCACTAAGGCTCAAACCACTTAAACTAAACAATTACATAAGTTTTTGGAAAAAGCAATCTATATTAAAGTTTTATAAAAAGTTACAAATTGAATACAGAGAACCAGAATAAAACTGTTTAATGGATATAACAACATTGGGCTGCAGGCGGAGACTGCAAAGATCCATAAAACTGATTCAGCTTGAGGAGGTTCAGCAATGTATCAGGCAGTTTCTTTAACAAGGTAGTGGTCCAGATACCAACTAATAGCTCACCCAGCCGGTATACAGGAGAAGTTGCTGAAGAGCATTCCAACCACATTCCTGCTGCTGTACTGGTTTAAGATTGTGAAGATACAGTTAGTAAAAGCAGGGGTTGCTAGGCGTTGAGTGCCATTTTATCTAACAAACCAGTCTGAGCCTTTATTCTGGCAGGATTACAATTTTCTTAATGAAAACCTTTGTTGGCACCTCATCGTAACTTCCATGGAATATCAAAATTGTACTGCAGGTTTTCTTTAAAGTAAGCAGTTTGGTTTAATGTGAGCCACATTTTGTTTAGTAGCCTTTATTGTGCAGCAGATTTCTGCAGTGTTCTGATTTTCAAAATATTATAAACAGCCTGAAACCCTTAGGGATAAGTTCTGGAACATGTTCTGCTGAAGAGTGCTGAAAAGTATAGGATTTCTATATTTTATAAAATTTAATATTACCCTTTGAAATTCTATATTTTCTTCTATTGTTGAGGAAAGTCTCAGCCACGTAAGGCCAATTATAGAATGCTTCATGCAACTGTAACAAAAGTTGATGTTTTTCATTTCATGCAGTTCTATTAGAGAATTTGCATCAGTTTCACTGTCAACTTTTGAGTTGTATTGTGAGTGGTAATTATTTAACGTAAGTGCAAACACTTTGTGGTTAATACAAAAGGCATAGTATAAATGGAGCTACCTTTGACAACTTACAATACCAGACTATCTATGTGCCGCCCTTTCTGGTGCTGGGTTTTCATTTGTAAACTCACGCAGTGTACATCCCTTTATCCAACAACATACATGATTTTCTACAAATGTGTTATGGTGCAATGGTTAAAATACATTTCTTTACCTTTTCATAAGATTCTGTACCTATACTTCCAAGCAAGTACATGCATTCTCAAAGAATTTGCCATACATGAGCATACTGAATAATTCATGTTTAATAATACAGTCTATTATATAATAATTTGAGATACATTTAATCATTCTAAGATTATAAATTCAACACATTTTATATGTGTCTATGGTTGATTTATTTCCTTTTCTCACCAAGGAAGAAGACTATTGCAGCATCTGTCCTTTAAATTAGAAGTAAAACCCTATGCTGTCTACTTTCAAAGTTTTCAGCTTTTTATTATTGTTTTCTGTATCAGGCCAACTTTACCAAAAAGAAGTTGATGATGTAAGGGCTTTACTGCTGAATAAAACCATTTCACAACTGGAATCCTCATTCAGCTCTTTTCAAACAATAGACTGATACTACTTTTCAGGAACAGCTAATTCGGTTCTTCCTAGCATGTCTCTGGCTGAACTTAGACTTCTTCCATCTAATATTACCTGTAATTCCTACCAAGCCATGTGAGTATAAATATAGTAGCATCTTAATTTTCTGCTTGTGAACAATAGTAAATATGAGATGACTGGAAGCCCAAGAAAATCAGCAAAACAACATTCCTTGTATTGGAGCTTAGATACAACAATATTATAAAATTAAAGAACAAATCACTAAGCACATATCTTAATGTTCCTCCATTTATCCTAACAGACACAGTAACTGAGAAATAATAAAACTTTATTCCTCATGACTAGTGCAACATTTTACAACTCTTACCATTAAACAGAAGAAACATTTTATGTTTGAAAGTAACAGATGCACAGAGATTTGTTTTGTGACTGTAAGACTTAGCTATTTTGGCTTTTACTAGAAACTTAGAAGATTTATCAGACTAAGTGTGAAACCTTCTCATAGTGTTTCACATTTTCATAGAATGTGCACAATATAAATACCTTTTTATCATGCTAATGATTCAATAGGGCGTCCATTTAAATATATTCCAGGTTCTTTATACTCTTTTCTTTATTTCCATCATTCATAGTACTTCAGATAAATTTCCTCAAATTGAAAGGGTCAATATTTTAGACCTGTCACATTTCCTGATTTGAAAATGTATACCATCATAATATAAAATACATAGTAAATCTGTTGTGTGATGAACATCAACATTGAGCTCGTTACTGCTTCTCTCAAATTGTAGAGTACTATTCAGCTTTCTATTCTAATAAACAAAACATACACATATTGAGTGGTTTACCAAGAACATGTCACATTGAATGTGACCCTGAATCAGAACAGTATAGTTTGGAATAAGTACTTTCAAAAAGCATTCTACTAAGGAAGATATAGTTCAGCAGCAGTCACAGTCAACAGTTCTTTAATAAGTGGGTGAATAGTTTTAATTAATTAAATCGTACATTTTAACCAGATTTCTAAATGAAGTTGCCTGAGAACACTGTTCTATACATCTTTATGTTAATGCTTTCTAATATTGATTGGTCCACAGAATAAATGAAGCTTAGTAATGTTTCTGCAGTGCTGACTTCACTAAGCGACAGGATGTTTACAACTTCAGTATAAATTATCTCACCATTCAACATAATTTAACAGGTAAATCCAAACATCTAACAGATCAGTATGCAACCTGTAATTCGCTTCCCTGTCTCATATCAATGTTTTACCAACTGCGGTCACCCTATGTGGTACCTTGTATGTATATCCAGCCTGTATCATGTAGCGTGCATTTCATGCATATACTGCTATTACCTATCTATGTTTGTACTTTAGTGTTTATGTCACAGGACCTCCTTGTGAATGAGCTTGCTCAATGGAGTTTTCCTGCAATAAACTGAACTTGAACTAACAAATCATATTTCATCGATATGAATAAGAATAATTGTGGCATAAGTCAAGAAAATTAAACACTTCAAGTCTTCTGTTCAGAATATCACTAATAAGTTGTGAAAAGAGACTGATTCTATGGAAAAGAAATGATCCAAATGGTGTGTAACTAACTTTATCTCGTAGGATCAGCATGCATCTCTAACACAAGCAGTATAAGTGATTGGCTACAGAAGAACTTTGGAGCATTTCAGGACATTATTTCATGGAGTGATATTGCAGCTTTATATCAGAACTCAGCATAGTAAGTCTCCAATCATCCACTTATGGTATAGTCGACAACATGATGAAACAGGAACATCTAGTCTTTTGTGAACCCTGTTTATCTTTAAAGCATTTATACAAAATGGGAGAGTTAATAAACTGATTTTAGGGAGCAGGAAGAAGCACTTTTTTAAATATTTCAGTTCTTTCTAACTTGTTCAAAAAGATCTAAATTTTAAGAAAATGAATTCCTTTGGAGATGACTGATAGAATTCTTTTGTTTTCCAGCTTCTCAGTGGATCAGATGAGTGCACAGCAACTTGCAATCCTCATAACTGCTCCAGAATACAGAAAAAGACTCTTTGTGCTCAGACAGGATCATCTCGTATTGAACCAGTGAACATTACAGACTTCATGACCACTTTCACTTTGGCAGCCACACAGGTTAGTTAGATACTACTCTGATAGTCTCTCATACATATTTAATTTTACATATTTCTATGACATCACATAAGGAATAGTGTTGTTCAGAAAGCTGTATTTAAACACAGAATTTTTTTTGATTCATTTATTTTTTGGAAAACTTTAATTATTACCTTTCTGCACAAGTGCAGGTTTACAAAGGTTCCATGTCAAACAGATAGTCACACACACACACAAAATAACAAGTACAACAGACAGTTCCCAAAGAAATAGAGTTCACTAAGGCTCAAACCACTTAAACTAAACAATTACATAAGTTTTTGAAAAAAGCAATCTATATTAAGAGTTTTATAAAAAGTTACAAATTAATACAGAGAACCAGAATAAAACTGTTTAATGGATATAACAACATTGGCTGCAGACGGAGACTGCAAGATCCATAAACTGATTCAACTTGAGGAGGTTCAGCAATGTATCAGGCAGTTTCTTTAACAAGGTAGTGGTCCAGATACCAACTAATAGCTCACCCAGCTGAGTATACAGGAGAAGTTGCTGAAGAGCATTCCCAACCACATCCTGCTGCTGTACTGGTTTAAGATTGTGAAGATACAGTTAGTAAAAGCAGGGGTTGCTAGGCGTTGGAGTGCCATTTTATCTAACAAACCAGTCTGAGCCTTTATTCTGGCAGGATTACAATTTTCTTAATGAAAACCTTTGTGGCACCTCATCGTAACTTCCATGGAATATCAAAATTGTACTGCGGTTTTCTTAAAGTAAGCAGTTTGGATTAATGTGAGCCACATTTTGTTTGTTAGCCTTTATTGTGCAGCAGATTTCTGCAGTGTTCTGATTTTCAAAATATTATAAACAGCCTGAAACCCTTAGGGATAAGTTCTGGAACATGTTCTGCTGAAGAGTGCTGAAAAGTATGGGATTTCTATTTTATAGAAATTTAATATTACCCTTTGAAATTCTATATTTTCTTCTATTGTTGAGGAGAAACGTCTCAGCCACGTAGGCCCAATTATAGAATGTTTCATGCAACTGTAACAAAGTTGATGTTTTCATTTCATGCAGTACTATTAGAGAATTTTGCATCAGTTTCACTGTCAACTTTTGAGTTGTATTGTGAGTGGTAATTATTTAACGTAAGTGCAAACACTTTGTGATTAATAACAAAAGGCATAGTATAAATGGAGCTACCCTTTGACAACTTACAATACCAGACTATCTATGTGTGCCTCCCTTTCTGGTGCTGGGTTTTCATTTGTAAACTGCCGCAGTGTACATCCCTTTATCCAACAACATACATGATTTTCTACAAATGTGTTATGGTGCAATGGTTAAAATACATTTCTTTTACCTTTTCATAAGATTCTGTACCTATACTTTCCAAGCAAGTATGCATTCTCAAAGAATTTGCCATACATGAGCATACTAGATAATTCATGTTTAATAATACAGTCTATTATATAATAATTTGAGATACATTTAATCATTCTAAGATTATAAATTCAACACATTTTATATGTGTCTATGGTTGATTTTATTTCCTTTTCTCACCAAGGAAGAAGACTATTGCAGCCTCTGTCTTTTTAAATTAGAAGTAAAACCCTATGCTGTCTACTTTCAAAGTTTTCAGCTTTTTATTATTGTTTTCTGTATCAGGCCAACTTTACCAAAAAGAAGTTGATGATGTAAGGCTTTACTGCTGAATAAAACCATTTCACAACTGGAATCCTCATTCAGCTCTTTTCAAACAATAGACTGGATACTACTTTTCAGGAACAGCTAATTCCGGTTCTTCCTAGCATGTCTCTGGCTGAACTTTAGACTTCTTCCATCTAATATTACCTGTAATTCCTACCAAGCCATGTAGTATAAATATAGTAGCATCTTGAATTTTCTGCTTGTGAACAATAGTAAAATATGAGATGACTGGAAGCCCAAGAAAATCAGCAAAACAACATTCCTTGTGTTGGAGCTTAGATACAACAATATTATAAAATTAAAGAACAAATCACTAAGCACATATCTTAATGTTCCTCCATATATCCTAACAGACACAGTAACTGAGAAATAATAAACTTTATTCCTCATGACTAGTGCAACATTTTACAACTCTTACCATTAAACAGAAGAAACATTTTTATGTTTGAAAGTAACAGATGCAAGAGATTTGTTTTGTGACTGTAAGACTTAGCTATTTTGGCTTTTACAGAAACTTAGAAGATTTATCAGACTAAGTGTGAAACCTTCTCATAGTGTTTTCACATTTTCATAGAATGTCACAATATAAATACCTTTTTTATCATGCTAATGATTCAATAGGGCGTCCATTTAAATATATTCCAGGTTCTTTATATCTTTCTTTATTTCCATCATTCATAGTACTTCAGATAAATTTCCTCAAATTGAAAGGGTCAATATTTTAGACCTGTCACATTTCCTGATTTGAAATGTATACCATCATAATATAAAATACATAAGTAAATCTGTTGTGTGATGAACATCAACATTGAGCTCGTTACTGCTTCTCTCAAAATTGTAGAGTACTATTCAGCTTTCTCTATTCTAATAAACAAAACATACACATATTGAGTGGTTTACAAGAACATGTCACATTGAATGTGACCCTGAATCAGAACAGTATAGTTTGGAATAAGTACTTTCAAAAGCATTCTACTAAGGAAGATAGTTCAGCAGCAGTCACAGTCAACAGTTCTTTAATAAGTGGGTGAATAGTTTTAATTAATTAATCATTATTTAACCAGATTTCTAAATGAAGTTGCCTGAGAACACTGTTCTATACATCTTTATGTTAATGCTTTCTAATATTGATTGGTCCACAGAATAAATGGCTTGAGTAATGTTTCTGCAGTGCTGACTTCACTAGCGACAGGATGTTTACAACTTCAGTATAAATTATCTCACCATTCAACATAATTTAACAGGTAAATCCAAACATCTAACAGATCAGTATGCAACCTGTAATTCGCTTCCTGTCTCATATCAACTGTTTACCAACTGCGGTCACCCTATGTGGTACCCTTGTATGTATATCCAGCCTGTATCATGTAACGTGCATTTCATGTATATACTGCTATTACCTATCTATGTTTGTACTTCAAGTGTTTATGTCACAGGACCTCCTTGTGAATGAGCTTGCTCAATGGAGTTTTCCTGCAATAAACTTGAACTTGAACTAACAAATCATATTTCATCGATATGAATAAGAATAATTGTGGCATAAGTCAAGAAAATTAAACACTTCAAGTCTTCTGTTCAGAATATCACTAATAAGTTGTGAAAGAGACTGATTCTATGGAAAAGAAATGATCCAAATGGTGTGTAACTTAACTTTATCTCGTAGGATCAGCATGCATCTCTAACACAAAGCAGTATAAGTGATTGGCTACAGAAGAACTTTGGAGCATTTCAGGACATTATTTCATGAGTGATATTGCAGCTTTATATCAGAACTTCTATTAGTAAGTCTCCAATCATCCACTTATGGTATGATCGACAACATGATGAAACAGGAACATCTAGTCTTTTTATGAACCCTGTTTATCTTTAAAGCATTTATACAAAATGGGAGAGTTAATAAACTGATTTTAGGGAGCAGGAAGAAGTACTTTTTAAAGTATTTCAGTTCTTTCTAACTTATTCAAAAGAGATCTAAATTTTAAGAAAATGAATTCCTTTGGAGATGACTGATAGAATTCTTTTGTTTTCCAGCTTCTTGAAGTGGATCAGATGAAACACAACAACTTGCAATTCTATAACTGCTCCAGAATACAGAAAAAGACTCTTTTGTCTAGACAGGATCATCTCTATATTGAACCAGTGAACATTACAGACTTCATGACCACTTTCACTTTGGCAGCCACAGGTTAGTTAGATACTACTACTCGATAGTCTCTACTATATTTAATTTTACATTTTACTATGACATCACATAGGAATTGTGTTGTTCAGAGCTGTATTTAAACACAGAATTTTTTGATTCATTTATTTTTTGGAAAACTTTAAATATTACCATTCTGCAACAAGTGCAGGTTTACAAAGGTTCCATGTCAAACAGATAGTCACACACACACAAAATAACAAGTACAATAGACAGTTCCCAAAGAAATAGAGTTCACTAAGGCTCAAACCACTTAAAATAAACAATTACATTAGTTTTTGGAAAAAGCAATCTATATTAAGATTTTTCTAAAAAGTTACAAAATGAATACAGAGAACCAGAAAAAAACTGTTTAATGGATATAACAACATTGGGCTGCAGACAGAGACTGCAGAGATCCATAAAAGCTGATTCAGCTTGAGGAGGTTCAGCAATGTATCAGGCAGTCTCTTTAAGAAGGTAGTGGTCAGATTCCAACTAATAGCTCACCCAGTTGAGTATGCAGGAGAAGTTCCGAAGAGCATGCCCAACCACATTCCTGCTGCTGTACTAGTTTAGATTGTGAAGATCCAGTTAGTAAAGAGAGGTTGCTAGGTGTTGGAGTGCCATTTTATCTAACAAACCAGTCTGAACCTTTATTCTGGCAGGATTACAATTTTCTTTATGAAATCCTTTTGTGGCACCTCATCGTAACTTCCATGGAATATCAAAATTGTACTGCAGGTTTTCTTTTAAAGTAAGCAGTTTGGTTTAATTGAGCCACATTTTGTTTGTTAGCCTTTATTGTGCAGCAGATTTCGCAGTGTTCTGATTTCCAAATATTATAAACAGCCTGAAACCCTTAGGGATAAGTTCTGGAACATGTTCTGCTAGAAGAGCTGAAAAGTATGGATTTCTATATTTTATAGAATTTAATATTACCCTTTGAAATTCTATATTTTCTTCTATTGTTGAGGAGAAACGTCTCAGCCACTTAAGGCCCAATTATAGAATGCTTCATGCAACTGTAACAAAGTTGATGTTTTTCATTTCATGCAGTACTATTAGAAATTTTGCATAGTTTCACTGTCAACTTTTGAGTTGTATTGTGAGTGGCAATTATTTAACGTAAGTGCAAACACTTTGTGGTTAATACAAAAGGCATAGTATAATTGAGCTACCCTTGACAACTTACAATACCAGACTACCTATGTGTGTCGCCCTTTCTGGTGCTGGTTTTCATTTGTAAACCGCCGCAGTGTACATCCCTTTATCCAACAACATACATGATTTTCTACAAATGTGTTATGGTGCAATGGTTAAAATACATTTCTTTTATCTTTTCATAAGATTCTGTACCTATACTTCAAACAAGTACATGCATTCTCAAAGAATTTGCCATACATGAGCATACTGAATAATTCATGTTTAATAATAAGTCTATTATATAATAATTTGAGATACATTTAATCATTCTAAGATTATAAATTCAACACATTTTATATGTGTCTATGGTTCATTTATTTCCTTTTCTCACCAAGGAAGAAGACTATTGCAGCCTCTGTCTTTTAAATTAGAAGTAAAACCTAACCTGTCTACTTTCAAAGTTTTCAGCTTTTTATTATTGTTTTCTGTATCAGGCCAACTTTACAAAAAAAGTTGATGATGTAAGGGCTTTACTGCTGAATAAAACCATTTCACAACTGGAATCCTCATTCAGCTCTTTTCAAACAATAGACTGGATACTACTTTTTCAGGAACAACTAATTCCAGTTCTTCCTAGCATGTCTCTAGCTGAACTTAGACTTCTTCCATCTAATATTACCTGTAATTCCTACCAAGCCATGTGAGTATAAATATAGTAGCATCTTGAATTTTCTGCTTGTGAACAATAGTAAAATATGAGATGACTGGAAGCCAAGAAAATCAGCAAAAACAACATTCCTTGTATTAGACTTAGATACAACAATATTATAAAAATTAAAGAACAAATCACTAAGCATATCTTAATGTTCCTCATTTATCACCTAAATATACAGTAACGAGGAAATAATAAAACTTTATTCCTCATGACTAGTGCAACATTTACAACTCTTACCATTAAACAGAAGAAACATTTTATGATTGAAAGTAACAGATGCACAGAGATTTGTTTTGTGACTGTAAGACTTAGCTATTTTGCTTTTACTAGAAACTTAGAAGATTTATCAGACTAAGTGTGAAACCTTCTCATAGTGTTTTCACATTTTCATAGAATGTGCACAATATAAATACCTTTTTGTCATGCTAATGATTCAATAGGAGGGTCCATTTAAATATATTCCAGGTTCTTATACTCTTTTCTTTATTTGCATCATTCATAGTACTTCAGATAAGTTTCCTCAAATTGAAGGGTCAATATTTTAGACCTGCCACATTTCCTGATTTGAAAATGTATACCATCATAATATAAAATACATAGTAAATCTGTTGTGCAAGTGAACATCAACATTGAGCTCGTTACTGCTTCTCTCAAAATTGTAGAGTTCTATTCAGCTTTCTCTATTCTAATAAACAAAACATACACATATTGAGTGGTTTACAAGTACATGTCACATTGAATGTGACCCTGAATCAGAACAGTATAGTTTGGAATAAGTACTTTCAAAATCATTCTACTAAGGAAGATATAGTTCAGCAGCCGTCACAGTCAACAGTTCTTTAATAAGTGGGTGAATAGTTTAATTAATTAAATCGCCACTTTAACCAGATTTCTAAATGAAGTTGCCTGAAAACACTGTTCTATCCATCTTTATGTTAATGCTTTCTAATATTGATTGGTCCACGAATAAATGGCTTGAGTAATGTTTCTGCAGTGCTGACTTCCACTAAGCGACAGGATGTTTACAACTTCAGTATAAATTATCTCACCATTCAACATAATTTAACAGGTAAATCCAAACATCTAACAGATCAGTATGCAACCTGTAATTCGCTTCCCTGTCTCATATCAATTTTTACCAACTCAGGTCACCCTATGTGGTACCCTTGTATGTATATCCAGCCTGTATCATGTAACGTGCATTTCATGTATATACTGCTATTACCTATCTATGTTTGTACTCTAAGTGTTTATGTCACAGGACCTCCTTGTGAATGAGCTTGCTCAATGGAGTTTTCCTGCATAAACTTGAACTTGAAATAACAAATCATATTTCATCGATATGAATAAGAATAATTGTGGCATAAGTCAAGAAAATTAAACACTTCAAGTCTTCTGTTCAGAATATCACTAATAAGTTGTGAAAAGAGAATGATATTATGGAAAAAGAAATGATCCAAATGGTGTGTAACTAACTTTATCTCATAGGATCGCATGCATCTCTAACACAAGCAGTATAAGTGATTGGCTACAGAAGAACTTTGGAGCATTTCAGGACATTATTTCATGGAGTGATATTGCAGCTTTATATCAGAACTTCAGCATAGTAAGTCTCCAATCATCCACTTATGGTATGATAGACAACATGATGAAACAGAACATCTAGTATTTTGTAGACCCTGTTTTATCTTTAAAGCATTTATACAAAATGGGAGAGTTAATAAACTGATTTTAGGGAGCAGGAAGAAGTACTTTTTAAAGTATTTCAGTTTTTCTAACTTGTTCAAAAAGAGATCTAAATTTTAAGAAAATGAATTCCTTTGGAGATGACTGATAGAATTCTTTTTGTTTTCCAGCTTCTTAGGATTGGATCAGATGAGTGCACAGCAACTTGCAATCCTACGTAACTGCTCCAGAATACAGAAAAGACTCTTTTGTGCTAGACAGGATCATCTCTCGTATTGAACCAGTGAACATTACAGACTTCACGACCACTTTACTTTGGCAGCCACACAGGTTAGTTAGATACTACTACTCGATAGTCTCTCATACATATTTAATTTTACATATTTTACTGACATCACATAAGAATAGTGTTGTTCAGAAAGCTGTATTTAAACACAGAATTTTTTTGATTCATTTATTTTTTGGAAAACTTTAAATATTACCATTCTGCAAAGTGCAGGTTTACAAAGGTTCCATGTCAAACAGATAGTCACACACACACAAAATAATAAGTACAACAGACAGTTCCCAAAGAAATAGAGTTCACTAAGGCTCAAACCACTTAAACTAAACAGTTACATAAGTTTTTGAAAAAAAACAATCTACATTAAGAGTTTTATAAAAGTTACAAATTGAATACAGAGAACCAGAATAAAAACAGTTTAATGGTTATAACAACATTGGGCTGCAGACAGAACTGCAAGATCCATAAAACTGATTCAACTTGAGGAGGTTCAGCAGTGTATCAGGCAGTTTCTTTAACAAGGTAGTGGTCCAGATACCAATTTATAGCTCACCTTAAAGCCCAGTATGCAGGAGAAGTTGCTGAAAGCATTCACCACATTCCTGCTGCTGTACTGGTTGAAGATTGTGAAGATACAGTTAGTAAAAGCAGGGTGGTTAGGTGTTGAGAGTGTCATTTTATCTAACAAACCGGTCTGAGCTTTATTCTGGCAGGATTACAATTTTCTTTATAAAACCTTTGTGGCACCTCATCGTAACTACATGGAATATCAAGGAATTACTGCAGGTTTTTTCTTGAAAGTAAGCAGTTTGGTTTAATGTGAGCCACATTTTGTTTGTTAGCCTTTATTGTGCAGCAGATTTCTGCAGTGTTCTGATTTCAAAATATTATAAACAGCCTGAAACCCTTAGGGATAAGTTCTGGAACATGTTCTGCTGAAGAGTGCTGAAAAGTATGGGATTTCTATATTTTATAAATTTAATATTACCTTTGAAATTCTATATTTTCTTCTATTGTTGAGGAGAAACGTCTCAGCCACCAAAGGCCCAATTATAGAATGCTTCATGCAACTGCAACAAAAGTTGATGTTTTCATTTCATACAGTACTATTAGAGAATTTTGCATCAGTTTCACTGTCAACTTTTGAGTTGTATTGTGAGTGGCAATTATTTAACGTAAGTGCAAACACTTTGTGGTTAATACAAAGGCATAGTATAAATGGAGCTACAGCTTTGACAACTACAATCTAGACTACCTATGTGTTCCGCCCTTTCTGGTGCTGGGTTTTCATTTGTAAACTGCCGCAGTGTACATCCCTTTCTCCAACAACATACATGATTTTCTACAAATGTGTGTAAGTGTAATGGTTAAATTACATTTCTTTTATCTTTTCATAAGATTCTGTACCTATACTTCCAAGCAAATACATGCATTCTCAAAGAATTTGCCATACATGAGCATACTGAATAATTCATGTTTAATAATACAGTCTATTATACAATAATTTGAGATACATTTAATCATTCTAAGATTATAAATACAACATTTATATGAGTCTATGGTTCATTTTATTTCCTTTTCTCACCAAGGAAGAAGACTATTGCAGCCTCTGTCTTTTAAATTAAGTAAAAACCCTATGCTGTCTACTTTCAAAGTTTTTCAGCTTTTTGTATTATTTTCTGTATCAGGCCAACTTTACCGAAAAAGAAGTTGATGATGTAAGAACTTTACTGCTGAATAAAACCATTTCACAACTGGAATCCTCATTCAGCTCTTTTCAAACAATAGACTGGATACTACTTTTTCAGGATCAGCTAATTCAGTTCTTCTAGCATCTCTCTGGCTGAACTTAGACTTCTTCCATCTAATATTACCTGTAATTCCTACCAAGCCATGTGAGTATAAATATAGTAGCATCTTGAATTTTCTGCTTGTGAACAATAGTAAAATATGAGATGACTGGAAGCCCAAGAAAATCAGCAAAACAACATTCCTTGTATTGGAGCTTAGATACAACAATATTATAAAAATTAAAGAACAAATCACTAAGCACATATCTTAATGTTCCTCCATATATCCTAACAGACACAGTAACTGAGAAATAATAAACTTTATTCCTCATGACTAGTGCAACATTTTACAACTCTTACCATTAAACAGAAGAAACATTTTTATGTTTAGAAGTAACAGATGCACAGAGATTTGTTTTGTGACTGTAAGACTTAGCTATTTTGGCTTTTACTAGAAACTTAGAAGATTTATCAGACTAAGTGTGAAACCTGCTCATAGTGTTTTCACATTTTCATAGAATATGCACACTATAAATACCTTTTTATCATGCTAATGATTCAATAGAGGCGTTCCATTTAAATATATTCCAGGTTCTTTATACTCTTTTCTTTATTTCCATCATTCATAGTACTTCAGATAAATTTCCTCAAATTGAAAGGGTCAATATTTTAGACCTGCCACATTTCCTGATTTGAAAATGTATACCATCATAATATAAAATACATAGTAAATCTGTTTGTGATGAACATCAACATTGAGCTCGTTACTGCTTCTCTCAAAATTGTAAGTACTATTCAGCTTTCTCTATTCTAATAAATAAAAACATACACATATTGAGTGGTTTACCAAGAACATGTCACATTGAATGTGACCCTGAATCAGAACAGTATAGTTTGGAATAAGTACTTTCAAAAGCATTCTACTAAGGAAGATATAGTTCAGCAGCAGTCACAGTCAACAGTTCTTTAATAAGTGGGTGAATAGTTTTAATTAATTAAATCATTACATTTTTAACCAGATTTCTAAATGAAGTTGCCTGAGAACACTGTTCTATACATCTTTATGTTAATGCTTTCTAATATTGATTGGTCCACAGAATAAATGGCTTGAGTAATGTTTCTGCAGTGCTGACTTCCACTAAGCGACAGGATGTTTACAACTTCAGTATAAATTATCTCACCATTCAACATAATTTAACAGGTAAATCCAAACATCTAACAGATCTGTATGCAACCTGTAATTAACTACCCTGTCTCATATCAATATTTACCAACTGCGGTCACCCTATGTGGTACCCTTGTGTATATCCAGCCTGTATCATGCTAGCTGCATTTCATGTATATACTGCTATTACCTATCAATGTTTGTACTTTAAGTGTTTATGTCACAGGACCTCCTTTTGAATGGAAGCTTGCTCAATGAATTTTTCCTGCAATAAACTTGAACTTGAAATAACAAATCATATTTCATCGATATGAATAAGAATAATTGTGGCATAAGTCAAGAAAATTAAACACTTCAAGTCTTCTGTTCAGAATATCACTAATAAGTTGTGAAAGAGACTGATTCTATGGAAAAGAAATGATCCAAATGGTGTGTAACTAACTTTATCTCGTAGGATCAGCATGCATCTCTAACACAAGCAGTATAAGTGATTGGCTACAGAAGAACTTTGGAGCATTTCAGGACATTATTTCATGGGTGATATTGCAGCTTTATATCAGAACTTCAACATAGTAAGTCTCCAATCATCCACTTATGGTATGATAGACAACATGATGAAACAGGAACATCTAGTCTTTTGTAAACCCTGTTTATCTTTAAAGCATTTATACAAAATGGGAGAGTTAATAAACTGATTTTTGAGGAGAAGGAAGAAGTACTTTTTTAAAGTATTTCAGTTCTTTCTAACTTATTCAAAAGAGATCTAAATTTTAAGAAAATGAATTCCTTTGGAGATGACTGATAGAATTCTTTTGTTTTCCCAGCTTCTTGAAGTGGGATCAGAATGGGAAACACAGCAACACAATTCATAACTGCTCCAGAGTACAGAAAGACTCTTTTGTGCTAGACAGGATCATCTCTCATATTGAACCAGTGAACATTACAGACTTCATGACCACTTTCACTTTGGCAGCCACACAGGTTGAGTTAGATACTACTACTGATAGTCTCTCATACATATTTTATTTTACATATTTCTTTGACATCACATAAGGAATAGTGTTGTTCGAAAGCTGTATTTAAACACAAATTTTTTGATTCATTTATTTTTTGGAAAACTTTAAATATTACCATTCTGCACAAGTGCCAGGTTTACAAAGGTTCCATGTCAAACAGATAGTCACACACACACAAAATAACAAGTACAATAGACGGTTCCCCAAAGAAATAGAGTTCACTAAGGAAACAAACCACTTAAACTAAAGCAATTACATAAGTTTTTGAAAAAAGCAATCTACATTAAGAGTTTCTAAAAGGTTACAAAATGAATACAGAAGGAACCAGAAAAAAACTGTTTAATGGATATAACAACATTGGGCTGCAGACAGAGACTGCAGAGATCCATAAAACTGATTCAGCTTGAAGAGGTTCAGCAGTGTATCAGGAAGTTTCTTTAACAAGGTAGTGGTCCAGATACCAATTTATAGCTCACCCAGCCAGTATGCAAGGAAGTTCTGAAGAGCATGCCCAACCACATTCCTGCTGCTAGTACTAGTTTAAGATTGAAAGATCCAGTTAGTAAAAGAAGGTTGCTAGGTGTTGGAGTGCCATTTTATCTAACAAACCAGTCTGAGCCTTTATTCTGGCAGGATTACAATTTTCTTTATGAAAACCTTTGTAGCACCTCATGCTAACTCCATGGAATATCAAAATTGTACTGCAGGTTTTCTTTAAAAGTAAGCAGTTTGGTTTAATGTGAGGCACATTTTGTTTGTTAGCCTTTATTGTGCAGCAGATTTGCAGTGTTCTGATTTCCAAAATATTATAAACAGCCTGAAACCCTTAAGGATAAGTTCTGGAACATGTTCTGCTGAAGAGCGTGAAAAGTATGGGATTTCTATATTTTATGAATTTAATATTACCCTTTGAAATTCTATATTTTCTTCTATTGTTGAGGGAGAAACGTCTCAGCCACTTAAGGCCCAATTATAGAATGCTTCCATGCAACTGTAACAAAGTTGATGTTTTCATTTCATGCAGTACTATTAAAAATTTGCATCAGTTTCACTGTCAACTTTTGAGTTGTATTGTGAGTGGCAATTATTTAACGTAAGTGCAAACACTTTGTGGTTAATACAAAGGCATAGTATAATTGCAGCTACCCTTTGACAACTTACAATACCAGACTACCTATGTGTGCACTTTCTGGTGCTGGGTTTCATTGTAAACTGCTGCAGTGTACATCCCTTATCCAACAACATACATGATTTTCTACAAATGTGTTATGGTGCAATGGTTAAAATACATTTCTTTTATCTTTTCATAAGATTCTGTACCTATACTTCCAAGAAGTACATGCATTCTCAAAGAATTTGCCATACATGAGCATACTGAATAATTCATGTTTAATAATACAGTCTATTATATAATAATTTGAGATACATTTAATCATTCTAAGATTATAAATTCAACACATTTTATATGTGTCTATGGTTCATTTTATTTCCTTTTCTCACCAAGGAAGAAGACTATTGCAGCCTCTATCTTTTAAATTAGAAGTAAAACCCTATGTCTACTTTTCAAAGTTTTCAACTTTTATTATTGTTTTCTTATCAGACCAACTTTACCGAAAAAGTTGATGATGTAAGGCTTCTGCTGTCAATAAAACCATTTCACAACTGGAATCCTCATTCAGCTCTTTTCAAACAATGAGACTGGATACTACTTTTTCAGGAACAGCTAATTCTCGGTTCTTCTAGCATGTCTCTGGCTGAACTTAGACTCCTTCCATCTAATATTACCTGTAATTCCTACCAAGCCATGTGAGTATAAATGATAGTAGCATCTTAGATTTTCTGCTGATGAACAATAGTAAAATATGAGATGACTGGAAGCCCAAGAAAATCAAAAAAACAACATTCCTTGTATTGGAGCTTAGATACAACAATATTATAAAAATTAAAGAACAAATCACTAAGCACATATCTTAATGTTCCTGCATTTTATCCTAACAGACACAGTAACTGAAATAATAAAACTTTTTCCTCATGACTAGTGCAACATTTTACAACTCTTACCATTAAACAGAAGAAACATTTTTATGATTGAAAGTAACGAGATGCAAAGAGATTTGTTTTGTGACTGTAAGACTTGAATATTTCGCTTTACTAGAAACTTAGAAGATTTATCAGACTAAAGTGTGAAACCTTCTCATAGTGTTTTCACATTTTCATAGAATGTACACAATATAAATACCTTTTTGTCATGCTAATGATTCAATAGGAGGGGTCCATTTAAATATATTCAGGTTCTTTATAACTTTTCTTTATTTGCATCATTCATAGTACTGCAGATAAGATTTCCTCAAATTGAAAGGGTCAATATTTTAGACCTGCCACATTTCCTGGATTTGAAAATGTATACCATCATAATATAAAATACATAATCTGTTGTGTGATGAACATCAACATTGAGCTCAAGTTACTGCTTCTCTCAAAATTGTAGAGTTCTTTATTCAGCTTTCTCTATTCTAATAAACAAAACATACACATATTGAGTGGTTTACCAAGTACATATCACATTGAATGTGACCCTGAATCAGAACAGTATAGTTTGGAATAAGTACTTTCAAAAGCATTCTACTAAGGAAGATATAGTTCAGCAGCAGTCACAGTCAACAGTTCTTTAATAAGTGGGTGAATAGTTTTAATTAATTAAATCAATACATTTTTAACTAGATTTCTAAATAAAGGTTACCTGAGAACACTGTTCTATCCATCTTTATGTTAATGCTTTCTAATATTGATTAGTCCACAGAATAAATGGCTTGATAATGTTTCTGCAGTGCTGACTTCCACTAGCGACAGGATGTTTACAACTTCAGTATAAATTATCTCACCCATTCAACTATAATTTAACAGTGTAAATCAAACATCTAACAGATCAGTATGCAACCTGTAATTAGCCTCCTGTCTCATATCAATTTTTACCATCTGCGGTCACCCTATGTGGTACTCTTGTATGTATATCCAGCCTGTATCATATAACGTGCATTTTCATGTATATACTGCTATTACCTATCTATGTTTGTACTTTAAGTGTTTATGTCACAGGACCTCCTTGTGAATGAGCTTGCTCAATGAGTTTTCCTGCAATAAACTTGAACTTGAAATAACAAAACATATTTCATCGATATGAATAAGAATAATTGTGGCATAAGTCAAAAAAATTAAACACTTCAAGTCTTCTGTTCAGAATATCACTAATAAGTTGTGAAAAGAGAATGGTATTATGGAAAAAGAAATGATCCAAATGGTGTGTAACTAACTTTATCTCGTAGGATCAGCATGCATCTCTAACACAAGCAGTATAAGTGATTGGCTACAGAAGAACTTTGGAGCATTTCAGGACATTATTTCATGGAGTGATATTGCAGCTTTATATCAGAACTTCAGCATAGTAAGTCTCAATCATCCACTTATGGTATGATAGACAACCATGATGAAACAGGAACATCTAGTCTTTGTGAACCCTGTTTATCTTTAAAGCATTTATACAAAATGGCAAAAGTAATAAACTGATTTTAGGGAGCAGGAAGAAGTACTTTTTAAAGTATTTCAGTTCTTTCTAACTTGTTCAAAAGAGATCTAAATTTTAAGAAAATGAATTCCTTTGGAGATGACTGATAGAATTCTTTTGTTTTCCAGCTTCTTGCGATTGGATCAAGATAGGTGCACAGCAACGTCAATCTAAGCAACTGCTCCAGAATACAGAAAAGACTGCTGTGCTGAACAGGATCATCTCGTCATATTGAACCAGTGAACATTACAGACTTCATGACCACTTTTCACTTTGGCAGCCACACAGGTTAGTTAGATACTACTACTCGATAGTCTCATACATATTTAATTTTACATATTTCTATGACATCACATAAGGAATAGTGTTGTTCAGAAAGCTGTATTTAAACACAGAATTTTTTGATTCATTTATTTTTTGGAAAACTTTAAATATTACCATTCTGCACAAGTGCAGGTTTACAAAGGTTCCATGTCAAACAGATAGTCACACACACACAAAAATAACAAGTACAACAGACAGTTCCAAAGAAATAAGAGTTCACTAAGGCTCAAACCACTTAAACTAAACAATTACATAAGTTTTAAAAAAGCAATCTACATTAAGAGTTTTATAAAAAGTTACAAATTGAATACAGAGAACCAAAATAAAAACAGTTTAATGGTTATAACAACATTGGGCTGCAGACAGAGACTGCAAGATCAATAAAACTGATTCATCTTGAGGAGGTTCAGCAGTGTATCAGGCAGTTTCTTTAACAAGGTAGTGGTCCAGATACCATTTACAAGCTCACCCAACCGAGTAGTAAGGAGAAGTTGCTGAAGAGCATTCCCAACCACATTCCTGCTGCTGTACTGGTTGAAGGATGTGAAGATGCAGTTAGTAAAAGCAGGGAGTGGTTAGGTGTTGAAGTGTCATTTTATCTAACAAACGGTCTGAGCCTTTATTCTTGCAGGATTACAATTTCTTAGAAAACCTTTAGCCACCTCATCGTAACTTCCATGGAATATCAAAATTGTACTGCAGGTTTTCTTTAAAGCAAGCAGTTTGGTTTAATGTAGCCATTTTGTTTGTTAGCCTTTATTGTGCAAAGCAGATTTCTGCAGTGTTCTAGATTCCAAAATATTATAAACAGCCTGAAACCCTTAGGGATAAGTTCTGGAACATGTTCTGCTGAAGAGTGCTGAAAAGTATGGGATTTCTATATTTATAGAATTTAATATTACCTTTGAAATTCTATATTCTTCTATTATTGAGGAGAAACGTCTCAACCACTTAAAGGCCCAATTATAGAATGCTTCGCAACTGTAAACAAAAGTTGATGTTTTTCATTTCATGCAGTACTAGAGATTTTGCATCAGTTTCACTGTCAACTTTTGAGTTGTATTGTGAGTGAAAATTATTTAACGTAAGTACAAACACTTTATGGTTAATACAAAAGCATAGTATAAATGGAGCTACCCTTTGACAGCTTACAATACTAGAATACCTATGTGTGCTGCCATTTTCTGAACAGGTTTTCATTTGTAAACTGCGCAGTGTACATCCCTTTCCCCAACAACACATGATTTTCTACAAATGTGTTATGGTGCAATGGTTAAAATTATTTCTTTTATCTTTTCATGAATTCTGTACTATACTTCCAAGCTACATGCATTCTCAACGAATTTGCCATACATGAGCATACTGAATAACTATGTTTAATAATACAGTCTATTATACAATAATTTGAGATACATTTAATCATTAAAAGATTATAAATACAACACATTTTATATGTGTCTATGGTTCATTTATTTCCTTTCTCACCAAGGAAGAAGACTATTGCAGCCTCTGTCTTTTAAATTAGAAGTAAAACCCTATGTCTACTCTCAAAGGTTTTCAGCTTTTAGTATTGTTTTCTGTATCAGGCCAACTTTACTGAAAAAGAAGTTGATGATGAAAGGCTTTACTGCTGAATAAAACCATTCACAACTAGATCCTCATTCAGCTCTTTTCAAACAATAGACTGGATACTACTTTTTCAGGAACAGCTAATTCAGGTTCTTCCTAGCATCTCTCTGGCTGAACTTAGACTTCTTCCATCTAATATTACCTGTAATTCCCACCAAGCCATGTGAGTATAAATATAGTAGCATCTTGAATTTTCTGCTTGTGAACAATAGTAAAATATGAGATGACTGGAAGCCAAAATATCAGCAAAACAACATTCCTTGTATTGGAGCTTAGATACAACAATATTATAAAAATTAAAGAACAAATCACTAAGCACATATCTTAATGTTCCTCCATTTATCTAAAAAGACACAATAACTTTGAGAAATAATAAAACTTTATTCCTCATGACTAAGTGCAACATTTTACAACTCTTACCATTAAACAGAAGGAACATTTTACGTTTAAGAAGTAACAGAAGCACAGAGATTTGTTTTGTAGACAGTAGACTTAGCTATTTTGGCTTTACTAGAAACTTAGAATTATCAGACTAAATGCGAAACCTGCTCATAGTGTTTTCATTTTCATAGATATGACACTATAAATACCTTTTGTCATACTAATGATTCAATAGGAGATTCATTAAATATTCCAGGTTCTTTATACTCTTTTTTTATTGCATCATTCATAGTACTGCATTAAATTTCCTCAATTCAAGATCAATATTTAGACCTGCCACATTTCTAGTTGAAAATGTATACCATCATAATATATAATACATACCAAATCTGTTTTGTGATGAACATCAACATTGAGCATTACTGCTTCTCTCAAAATTGTGAGTACTAATCAGCTTTCCTTCTCTAAATAAAACATACATATTGAGTGGTTTACCAAGTATGTCACATTGAAGTGATCTGAATCAGAACAGTATAGTTTGGAATAAGTACTTTCAAAAGCATTCTATAAGGAAGATAGGTTCAGAAGCAGTACAGTCAACAGTTCTTTAATAAGTGGGTGAATAGTTTTATTAATTAAATCGTACATTTTAACAATTTCTAAATAAGTTACCAAAGAAACTGTTCTATCCATCTTTATGTTAATACTTTCTAATATTGATTGGTCAAGAATAAATGGCTTGAGTAATGTTTCTGCGATGACTTCCACTAGCGACGGATGTTTACAACTGGTATAAATTATCTCACCATTCAACATATTTAACAGGTAAATCCAACATCTAACAGATCAGTATGCAACCTGTAATTAAACCCTATCTCTCAATGTTTACAACTACGGTCACCCTATGTAGTACCCTTGTATATCCAGCCTGTATAGCATGCATTTCATGTATATACTGCTATTACCTATAAATGTTTGGCACTTTAAGTGTTATGTCACAGGCCGCCTTTGAATGAAACATGTCAATGATTTTCCTCATAAACTTGAACTTGAAATAACAAATCATATTTCATCGATATGAACAGAATAATTGTGACATAAGTCAAAGAAAATTAAAACTTCAAGTCTTCTGTTCGGATATCACTAATAAGTTGTGAAAAGACTGATTCTATGGAAAAAGAAAGGCCAAATAATGTGTAACTAACTTTATCTAGTAAGATAGCATGCATCTCTAACACAAGCAGTATAAGTGATTGGCTACAAGAAGAACTTTGGAGCATTTCAGGACATTATTTCATGGAGTGATATTGCAGCTTTATATCAGAACTTCAGCATAGTAAGTCTCCAATCATCCATATGGTATGATAGACAACATGATGAAACGAGACATCAGTCTTTGTGAACCCTGTTTATCACTAAAACATTAAACAAAATGGCAGTTAATAAACTGATTTTAGGAGCAGGAAAAGTACTTTTTAAGTATTTCAGTTCTTTTAACTTATTCAAAAGAATCAAATTTTAAGAAAATAATTCCTTTGGAATGACTGATAGAATTCTTTTTGTTTTCCAGCTTCTTGGTGGATCAGATGGTGCACAACATCTTGCAATCCTACCCAACTGCTCCAGAATACAAAAAGACTCTTTGTGCTAACAGGATCATCTCTTATTGAACCAGTAACATTACAGACTTCACCACTTTCACTTCAGCAGCCACACAGGTTAGTTAGATACTACTCGATATCTCTCATACATATTTAATTTTACATATTTCTATGACATCATAAGGAATAGTGTTGTTCAGCTGTATTTAACACAATTTTGATTCATTTATTTTTTTGGGCTTTAAATATTACCATTCTGCACAAATGCAGGTTTACAGTTCCATATCAAACAGATAGTCACACAAAACAAAAAAGTACAACAGACAGTTCCCAAAATAGAGTTCACTAGGCTCAAACCACTTAACTAAACAATTACATAAGTTTTGAAAAAAGCAATCTACATTAAGGTTTATAAAAAGTTAAAATTGAATACAGAGAACAAAAAAAAAACAGTTTAATGGTTATAACAACATTGGGCTGCAGACAGGACTGCAGTCCATAAACTGATTCATCTTGAGAGGTTCAGCAGTGTATCAGGCAGTTTCTTTAACAAGGTAGTGTCCAATACCAATTTATAGCTCACCAACAGTATGCAGGAGAAGTTGCTGAAGGCATTCCCAACCCATTCCTGCTGCTGTACTGGTTGAGATTATGAAGATGCAGTTGAAAAGCGGAGTGGTTAGGTGTTGAGTGTCATTTATCTAAAAACGGTCCTGAGCCTTTATTCTTGGGATTACAATTTTCTTATGAAAACAGTGGCACCTCATAGTAACTACATGGAATATCAAAATTGTACTGCAGGTTTTCTTTAAAGTAAACAGTTGGTTTAATGTGACCACATTTGTTTATTGTGTATTGTGCAGAATTTCTGCAGTGTTCTGATTTCAAATATTATAAACAACTCAAACCCTTGGGATAAAGTTGGAACATGTTCTGCTGAAGGTGCTGATATGGGATTTCTATATTTTATAGAATTTAATATACCTTTGAAATTCTATATTTTCTTCTATTGATAAAGGAAACGTCTCAAACACATAGGAACAATATAGAACGCTTCATACAACTGTAACAAAAGTTGATGTTTTCATTTCATGCAGTACTATTAGAATTTGCATCAGTTATCAACTTTTAGGGTGTATTGGTGAAAATTATTTACGCGTAAGTACAAACGCTTTATGGTTAATACAAAAGGCATAATATAAATGGAGCTACCTTTGACAACACAATACTAGAATACTATATTACTTGCCTTTTCTGGTCTGGGTTTTCATTGTAAACTCCAGTGTACATCCCTTTCTCAACAACATACATGATTTCTAAAATGTCATGTAGTGCAATGATTAATACATTTCTTTTATCTTTTCATAGTTCTGTACTATACTTAAGCAAGTACATGCATTCTCAAAAATTTGCCATACATGAGCATACAATAATTCATGTTTAATAATACAGTCTATTATACGTATTTGAGATATTTAATCATTCAGATTATAAATACAACACATTTATATGTCTAAGTTCATTTCCTCCTTTTCACCGCAAGAAGACTGTGCAGCCTCTATAGAATGAAGTAAAACCTATTGTATTAACAAAGTTTCGCTTTTTTTATTATTGTTTCTGTATCAGCCAACTTTACGAAAAAGTTGATGATATAAGGCTTTACTACTGATAAAACATTTCACAACTGGAATCCTCATTCAGCTCTTTTCAAACAATAGACTGGATACTACTTTTTCGAACAGCTAATTCAGTTCTTTACATCTCTCTGGCTGAACTTAGACTTCTTCATCTAATATTACCTGTAATTCCTACCAAACCATGTGAACATAAAAATATAGTATGAATTTTCTGCTTGAACAACAGTAAAATTTGAGATGACTGGAAAGAAAATCAAAAAACAACATTCATGTTGGAGCTTAGATACAATATTTAAAATAAAGACAAATCACTAAGCACATATCTTAATATGACACTTTATCACAACAGACACATAACATGAAATAAAAACGATTCTCCATGACAGTACAACATTTACAACTCTTACATTAAACAGAAGAACATTTTACATTTAAGTAACAGATGCACAGAGATTTGTTTTGTGACTGTAAGACACAATATTTTGACACTACTAAAACTTAGAAAAATATCAGACTAATGTGAAACCTGCTCATAATGTTTTCACATTTCTATAGAATATCACCTATAAATACCTTTTGTCTGCCAATGATTCAATAGGAAGTTCATTAAATATAACCAAGTTCACTTATACTCTTCTTTATTTGCATCATCATAGTACTTCAGATAAATTTCCTCAATTGAAGAGTCATATTTAAGACCTGCCATTTCCTGATTTGAAAATGTATACATCATAATATAAAATACATAGTAAATCTATTGTGTGATGAACATCAACATTAGGCACGTTCTGCTTCTCTCAAAATTGTGAGTACTAACCAGCTTTCTCTATTCTAATAAATAAAACATACATATTGAGTGGTTAACAGTACATATCACATGAATGTGACCCTGAATCAAGAAATATAGTTTGAATAAGTACTTTCAAAAGCATTCTACAAGGAAGATATAGTTCAGCAGCAGTCAATCACAGTTCTTTAATAAGTGGGTGAATAAATTTAATTAATTAAATAAATGCGACAATAGTTTCTAAAGTAAGAGTTGTACAAAGAACACTGTTCTATCCATACTATGTTAATGCTTCCTAATATTGATTGAATTCACAAGAATAGTAAGCGATAATGTTTCTGCATACGACTTCCACTAAGCGACAGGATGTTTACAACTTCAATATAAATTCTCACCTTTCAACATAATTTAGTGAATCAAACATCTAACGATCAGTATGCAACACATGATTAAACTTCCCTTATAATGTTTCCAACTGGGTCACCCTATGACACAGCAAGCATATCCAGCCTGTATCATAACGTGCTTTTCATGTATACGCACTGTACATATATGTTTTGTACTTTAAAGCCTGGATACCATACCGCGCTCAAAACTGGTGCAACAGTAGACAGCGCCAACCAGTTCGCAATCGCAACAGGTCCGATATTCAAACATGGGCTGAGCAAATAGCGCACAACCAGCGTCTGAATATCGCACATACTGGCCGCAGCACAACCAGGAAGAGAAGCTGGCCAAAATGTTAAGCTGGCGCAGCCCTCGGCTCAGCTGAGCATTCAAACTGCCATAAACAGCAGCCCCCAGGGCAATGGAACTCCACATCAGGAAGGAAACGGACCACCGCCAGCCATACCTCCATGAACACAAACACACTGAACCCACCACCCACCCCAAACAGCATCACTGAGGTGGGACGGATAATCCATGCCCATGGGCAAGCCAACAAAAACATGAGGCCTGACCTTTAGCACAGCCACTGTGGGCAGAGAGTTCCACACACAGGGTTGACAACCACAGTGCATCAACCCCCATATGCACCACACCCTGCACCATGGCCCCAAGACACCACCCATGGCAGTGACTGGCCTACAGAAACACCATCATCCCCACAGCAACGTCAACCCGTGCGGGAAAAGCATAAGCCTGACCCCCTGTGCACCCACCAGTGGGTGGCAGCAGGCAACAAGACCAACAGAAAGTCAATTCCGCTGGAATATCCCATGCACACACACACACACCACACACACACTCAGGACACCACCCCAGATGGCATACACCACTCAAATGAGCACACCACCCTGACACCCATCAGAGAACCAGAAGACCTTTGATATTCATGTCAAAATATAAAGGTATATTTAAAGTTTCCAAATACTAAATAGCCAAAACCATAAACCAACAACTATTTACAAGGGGATGGGTACAAGGTAGGGTGTTCAAGGAAATAAGGATGAACAACTGGGAGAGGAAGCAGGGTGGTAGGATGGGAGAAGTGAAGAGGTGCACTAAGGCCCAACTGGCTGGTCATCCCTCTGCCTGGTGCACTGTCGGTGATGCTCCTCCATGAGCCGCACCTGATTGACTGAAGGATGGTCTGGTTCTCAATGGCCTCCTGTGTCAGGCCCAGATATGGCATCCGGAGAACCTCGGGCTAGGAAAATAGGAACACAGTCAAAGCTGTGACTGACCACAACCTGAACACCACAACCTACAACCCATATAGCCAATGTCCGCACCTGATGGCATACACCACCCAGTGAACATGCACATGGCCATCACAAGCAGGCAGCACCAGCTGTGCACACAGCCCACACACACTGCCCACGTCAATCACAGGTACAAGCTGGGCTGGCAGTGATGTATGATAATAGTCTTGATGCAGTTACCAGCTACTAGTTTCTAAATGATGTTGCCTGAGAACACTGTTCTATCCATCTTTATGTTAATGCTTTCTAATATTGATTGGTCCACAGAATAAATGGCTTGAGTAATGTTTCTGCAGTGCTGACTTCCACTAAGCGACAAGATGTTTACAACTTCAGTATAAATTATCTAACCATTCAACATAATTTAACAGGTAAAGACAAACATCTAGCAAATCATATTTCATCAATATGAATAAGAATAATTGTGGCATAAGTCAATTAAATTAAACACTTCAAGTCTTCTGTTCAGAATATCACTAATAAGTTGTGAAAAGAGACTGATTCTATGAAAAAAGAAATGATCCAAATGGTGTGTAACTAACTTTATCTCTTAGGATCAGCATGCATCTCTAACACAAGCAGTATAAATGATTGGCTACAGAAGAACTTTGGAGCATTTCAGGACATGATTTCATGGAGTGATATTGCAGCTTTATATCAGAACTTCAGCATAGTAAGTCTCCAATCATCAGCTTATGGTATGATAGACAACATGATGAAACAGGAACATCTAGTCTTTTGTGAACCCTGTTTATCTTTAAAGCATTTATATTAAATGGGAGAGTTAATAAACTGATTTTAGGGAGCAGAAAGAAGTACTTTTTTTAAAGTATTTCAGTTCTTTCTAACTCGTTCAAAAAGAGATCTAAATTTTATCAAAATGAATTCCTTTGGCGATGGTTGATAGAATTATTTTGTTTTCAAGCTTCTTGCGGTGGATCAGATGAGTACACAGCAACTTGCAATCCTCGCAACTGCTCCAGAATACAGAAAAGACTCTGTTGTGCTAGACAGGATCATCTCTCGTATTGAACCAGTGAACATTACAGACTTCATGACCACTTTCACTTTGGCAGCCACACAGGTTAGTTAGATACTGCTACTCGATAGTCTCTGATAAATATTTAATTTTACATATTTCTATGACACCACATAAGGAATAGTGTTGTTAAGAAAGCTGTATTTAAACACAGAATTTTTTTGATTCATTTATTTTTGGAAAACTTTAAATATTACCTTTCTGCACAAGTGCAGGTTTACAAAGGTTCCATGTCAAACAGATAGTCACACACACACAAAATAACAAGTACAACAGACGAGTTCCCAAAGAAATAGAGTTCACTAAGGCTCAAACCACTTAAAACTAAACAATTACATAAGTTTTTGAAAAAAAGCAATCTATATTAAGAATTTTATAAAAACTTACAAATTGAATGTAGAGAACCAGAATAAAAACTGTTTAATGGATATAACAACATTGGGCTGCAGACGGAGACTGCAAAGATCCATAACACTGATTCAACTTGAGGAGGTTCTGCAGTGTATCAGGCAGTTTATTTAACAAGGTAGTGGTCCAGATACCAACTAATAGCTCACCCAGCTGAGTATGCAGGAGAAGTTGCTGAAGAGGTACAGGTAGCAGTCAGAGAAAAGAAGGCGGCCTACAAAACATATAAAATAACAAGAGGGGACAGGGATAAGGAAATGTACCTGCTTGCGTCTAGAAAAGTCACCAGTTTGGTGAGAGGAGCAAAGTCCAGTAAAGAGCAGTGGCTGGCACAGGGGATACATGGAGGGAAATAGGTGTTCTTCCGGTACATTGGGGAGCAGGAGAAAACCTAAGGGCCATCTCAGCAGATTGAGATCAGAAGGAGGGTGGGTGGAAGAGGTGAGGGACCAGGCAGAGGTATTTAATGAGTACTTTGCCTCTGTGTTCACTAGGGAGGGGGATGGGATATCTACCAAGCAAGGCACAAAGGGGATAGAAGGCAGTAAGTGGTATCAGGGGAGCAACAGAAATGGAGCAAGAGGGAGGGAGAGGTACCCCAGGGGTGTCACATTTGGGTAAGGATAAAAAGGCCAGTAAGGTGGAGGGGATGGATGATGCTATCTCCACCAAAAGGGTGTGATTAGCCCTCAAGGCCCTCAAGAAAGACAAATCTCCTGGGCCGGATGGCATTCATCCAAGAGTACTATGGGAATTGGCGTACATACTGGCTGCACCCGTGGTGGAGCTTTTCAACGGGTCACTTGAGACAGGGAGGGTACCTAGGGATTGGCGAGAGGCACATGTGGTGCCAATCCATAAAGGGGGGTCAAGGGAAGTACCAGGTAACTATAGACCCATCAGTTTGACCTCAGTGGTGGGAAAATTAATGGAGAGTATACTAAAGGAATGATTGGGGGTGTACTTGGAGGAGGTGGGAGGTCTGGATAGTCGGCAACATGGATTTGTGCCAGGTAGACTCATGTCAAACCAACCTTGTGGAGTTCTATGAATGGGAATATCAGAACTGGACAGGGGTAAGCCTGTGAATGTATTATTCTTGGACTTCAGCAAGGCATTTGACTCTGTCCCCCACAATGGTCTGGTGGAGAAACTGATGGGGTTAGGAGTAGGGCCTTTGATGGTCAGATGGATTGAAAACTGGCTAGCTGGATGCACCCAGAGAGTAGTGGTCTGTGGGGAGCATTCGAACCCTAGAGAGGTTGGTAGTGGAGTACCGCAGGGCTCGGTCCTGGGTCCAATTCTATTTAATGCATACATATCAGACATCAGGGATGGTATAGGGTGTGAAATGAGTCTGTTCATGGATGACTCCAAGATGGGAGCAGTAGTTGAGGGGGAAGAGGGGAGGTTGGCCCTGCAAGGGGACCTGGACACCCTGGAAAGCTGGGCTCACACATGGAAATTAAATTTCAATATCACCAAGTGCAAGGTGTTGCATCTTGGTCGGGGAAACCCTAAACACAGGTACACCCTGGGAGGGGAGGCGCTGGAGGCCTCAATAGGGGAAAAAGACCTAGGGGTCATGGTGGATGCATGCATGAATAACTCTGAGCAGTGCAAGAGAGCGGCTAGCAAGGCAAACAGGATGTTGGGATGCATCATTAGGGGGATCACCTCTAGGAGCAAGGAAGTGATTCTGCCGCTGTACAATGGACTGGTTAGACCACACCTTGAGTACTGTGTACAGTACTGGAGATCACACTTGAAGAGGAACATACAGCTCCTGGAGAGGGTACAGAGGAGGGCAACAAAGATGATATGAGGGCTAGGGGATTTGACGTATGAGGACAGACTTAAGGAGCTCTGCCTGTTTTCATTGGAGGAGAGGAGAGACAGGGGGGACATGATTGAGGTCTTCAAGTACCTCAAGGGAATAACTAGGGTAAACATGGAGGGGATCTTTAGACTAAAGCAGGGAGGTATCTCCAGAGGGCATGGTTTGCAGTTGGAAGGTGGAAGGGTGAGGGAGAAAAGAGGAGGAGGTTTTTCACTGAGTGGGTGGTGGACCATTGGAATGCACTGCCTGGTGAGCTGCTTCAGAGATCCACAGTGGAGGGCTTCAAGAGAGGGTGGGACAGACACAGAAAGTGGATGTATCAGATGATGGCCTGTCCCAGGGGGCTGGGGATGGATGATTGGGGTTTCTGGAGCACAAGGGATGGGAGGGTCTCGGCACCCAACTAAGAATCTAAGGTTCGAGCAGACTCGATAGACCATAAGGCCTAATCTGCTGGCAAATAGAATGTTAGTATGTTAGTATGTAAGAGCATTCCCGACCACATTCCTGCTGCTGTACTGGTTGAAGATTGTGAAGATGCAGTAAGTAAAAGCAGGGGCTGTTAGGTGTTGGAGTGTCATTTTATCTAACAAACCAGTCTGAGCCTTTATTTTGGCAGGATTACAATTTTGTTTATGAAAACCTTTGTGGCACCTCATCGTAAGTGCCATGAAATATCAAAAATTGTACTGCAGGTTTTCTTTAAAGTAAGCAGTTTGGTTTAATGTGAGCCACATTTTGTTTATTAGCTTTTATTGTGCAGCAGATTTCTGCAAGTGTTCTGATTTCCAAAATATTATAAACAGCCTGAAATCCTTAGGGATAAGTTATGGAACATGTTCTACTGAAGAGTGCTGAAAAGTATGAGATTTCTGTTTTTTGTAGAATTTAGTATTACTCTTTGAAATTCTATATTTTCTTCTACTGTTGAGGAGAATCGTCTCAGCCACTTAAGGCCCAATTATAGAATGCTTCATGCAGCTGTAACAAAAGAAGATGTTTCTCATTTCATGCAGCACTATTAGAGAATTTTGCATCAGTTTCACTGTCAACTTTTGAGTTGTATTGTGAGAGGCAATTATTTAACGTAAGTGCAAACACTTTGTGGTTAGTACAAAAGGCATGGTATAAATGGAGCTACCCTTTGACAACTTACAATACTAGACTACCTATGTGTGCTGCCCTTTCTGGTGCTGGGTTTTCATTTGTAAACTGCCGCAGTGTACATCCCTTTCTCCAACAACATGCATGATTTTCTACAAATGTGTTATGGTGCAATGGTTAAAATACATTTCTTTTACCTTTTCATAAGGTACAGTACCTATACGTCCAAGCAAGTACATGCATTCTCAAAGAATTTGCCATACATGAGCATACTGAATAATTCATGTTTAATAATACAGTCTATTACATAATAATTTGAGATACATTTAATCATTCTAAGATTATAAATTCAACACATTTTACATGTGTCTATGGTTCATTTTATTTCATTTTTCTCACCAAGGAAGAAGACTATTGCAGCCTCTGTCTTTTAAATTACAAGTAAAATCCTACACTGTCTACTTTCAAAGTTTTCAGCTTTTTATTATTGTTTTCTGTATCAGGCTGACTTTACAGCAAAGGAAGTTGATGATGTAAGGGCTTTACTGCTGAACAAAACCATTTCACAACTGGAATCCTCATTCAGCTCTTTTCAAACAATAGACTGGATACTACTTTTTCAGGAACAGCTAATTCCGGTTCTTCCTAGCATCTCTCTGGCTGAATCTTAGACTTTTTCCATCTAATATTACCTGTAATTCCTACCAAGCCATGTGAGTATAAATATAGTAGCATCTTGTTCTTTTCGCTTGTGAACAATAGTAGGCAAATATGAGATGACTGGAAGCCCAAGAAAATCAGCAAAAACAACATTCCTTGCTGATTGGAGCTAGATAACAATATTATAAAATTAAAGAACAAATCACTAAGCACATATCTTAATGTTCCTCCATTTATCTGAACAGACATAGTAACTGAGAAATAATAAAACGTTATTTCACATGACTAGTGCAACATTTTACAACTCTTACCATTAAACAGAAGGAACATTTTACGCTTGAAAGTAACAGATAGCAGTAGATTTGTTTTGTGACTGTAAGACTTAGCTATTTTGGCTTTTACTAGACACTTAGAAGATTTATCAGACTAAGTGTGAAACCTGCTCATAGTGTTCTCACATTTTCATTGAATGTGCACACTATAAATACATTTTTGTCATGCTAATGATTCAATAGGAGGGTTCATTTAAATATATTCCAGGTTTTTTATACTCTTTTCTTTATTTGAATCATTCATAGTACTTCAGATAAATTTACTCTAATTGAAAGGGTCAATATTTTAGACCTGCACATTTCCTGACTTTAAAATGTATACCATCATAATATAAAAAACATAGTAAATCTGTTGTGGGATGAACATCAACATTGAGCTTGTTACTGCTTCTCTCAAAATTGTAGAATACTATTCAGCTTTGTCTATTCTAATAAACAAAACATACAATATATTGAGTGGTTTACTTAAGTAGTATGTCACATTGAATGTGACCCTGAATCAGAACATGTATAGTTTGAATAAGTACTTTCTCAAAAAGCATTCTTTAAGGAAGATATAGTTCAGCAGCAGTCAGAGTCAACAGTTCTTAATAAGCGGGTGAATAGTTTTAATTAATTAAATGCACATTTTAACCAGATTTCTAAATGATGTTGCCTGGAGAACACTGTTCTATCCATCTTTATGTTAATGCTTTCTAATATTGATTGGTCCACAGAATAAATGGCTTGAGTAATGTTTCTGCAGTGCTGACTTCCACTAAGCGACAAGATGTTTACAACTTCAGTATAAATTATCTAACCATTCAACATAATTTAACAGGTAAAGACAAACATCTAGCAAATCATATTTCATCAATATGAATAAGAATAATTGTGGCATAAGTCAATTAAATTAAACACTTCAAGTCTTCTGTTCAGAATATCACTAATAAGTTGTGAAAAGAGACTGATTCTATGAAAAAAGAAATGATCCAAATGGTGTGTAACTAACTTTATCTCTTAGGATCAGCATGCATCTCTAACACAAGCAGTATAAAGTGATTGGCTGCCTGGAAGAACTTTGGAGCATTTCAGACATGATTTCGCTGGAGTGATATTGCAGCTTTATATCAGAACTTCAGCATAGTAAGTCTCAATCATCAGCTTATGGTATGATAGACAACATGATGAAACAGGAACATCTAGTCTTTTTGTGAACCCTGTTTATCTTTAAATCATTTATATTAAATATGAGAGTTAATAAACTGATTTTAGGAGCAGAAGAAGTACTTTTTAAAGTATTTCAGTTCTTCAACTCGTTCTAAAAGAGATCTAAATTTTATCAAAATGAATTCCTTTGGCGATGGTTGATAGAATTATTTTGTTTTCAAGTTTTATGTGGATCAGATGAGTGCACAGGTAACTTGCAATCCTCATGAACTGCTCCAGAATACAGAAAAGACTCTGTTGTGCTAGACAGGATCATCTCTCGTATTGAACCAGTGAACATTACAGACTTCATGACCACTTTCACTTTGGCAGCCACACAGGTTAGTTAGATACTGCTACTCGATAGTCTCTGATAAATATTTAATTTTACATATTTCTATGACACCACATAAGGAATAGTGTTGTTAAGAAAGCTGTATTTAAACACAGAATTTTTTTGATTCATTTATTTTTTGGAAAACTTTAAATATTACCTTTCTGCACAAGTGCAGGTTTACAAAGGTTCCATGTCAAACAGATAGTCACACACACACAAAATAACAAGTACAACAGACAGTTCCCAAAGAAATAGAGTTCACTAAGGCTCAAACCACTTAAAACTAAACAATTACATGTTTTGAAAAAAAGCAATCTATATTAAGAATTTTATAAAACTTACAAATTGAATGTAGAGAATCAGAATAAAACTGTTTAATGGATATAATAACATTGGGCTGCAGACGAGTACTGCAAAGATCCATACAACTGATTCAACTTGAGGAGGTTCTGCAGTGTATCAGGCAGTTTCTTTTAAGAAGGTAGTGGTCCAGATACCAACTAATAGCTCACCCAGCTGAGTATGCAGGAGAAGTATTCAACATAATTTAACAGGTAAAGACAAACATCAACAATCATATTTCATCGATATGAATAAAACAACAAAGGTTAAGCAGAAAATCAAACACTTCAAGTCTTCTGTTCAGAACACACACAAGTTGTGAAAAGGCGGTTCAGAAAAAGAAATGATCCAAATGGTGTATAATCTTTATCTCTTAGGATCAGCATGCATCTCTAACACAAACGTATATGATTGGCTACAGAAAAACTTTGGAGAATTTGGACATTATTTCATGAGGATATTGCTCTATATAAACATCAGCATAAGTCTCCAATCATCAGCTTGGGTATGATAGACAACATGATGAAACAGGAAAATCTAGTTTTGCAACATGTTTATTAACATTTATAAAAATAAGAGTTAATAAACTGATTTAGGAGCAGGAAGAAGACTTTCAAAAGTATTTCAGTTCTGTCTAACTTGTTCAAAAGAGACTAAATTTAAGAAAATAATTCTTGAGAGGACTGATAGAATTCTTTATTTACAGCTTGAGATGGATCAGATGAGTGCACACAACTGCAATCCTCGTGAACTGCTCCAGAATACAGAAAAAGACTTGCTGTGCTATTAAGGATCATCAGATTGAACCAGTGAACATACAGACTCGAGACCACTTTCTCTAGCAGCCACAAGGTTATTAGATAATGCTACTCAATTCTATACATATTTAATTTACAAATTTCTATGACATACATATGAATAGTGTTGTTCAGAGTTGGGCTGTAAACACAGAATTTTTTATTCATTTATTTTTCTGAAAATTTAATAGTAATTCTTTCTGCACAAGTGCAGTTTACAAAGGTTCATGTCAAACAGATAGTCACACACAAAAATAACAAGTACAACAAACAGTTCCAAAGAAATAGGATACAGGCTCAAACACCAAACTAAACAACTACATAAGTTTTGAAAGCAATCTATGTTAAGAATTTTATAAATGTTACAAATTGAATAATGAGAATCCAGAATAAAAATTGCTTAATGGGTTATAACAAATTGGGCTGAGACAGAGACGAAAGTCCAAAACTGAATCAACTTGAGGAGGTTCAACAGTGTATCGCAATTTCTTTAACAAGGTAGGGGTCAGATACCAACATAAGCTCACCCAGCTGGTGGCCAAGAAGTTAATAACAGCATTCCGACCACATTCCTGCTGCTGTACCACAAGATCAGAAGATACAGTTAGTAAAAGAGTTGTTAGAGGGTAAGTGTATCTAACAAACCAGTCTGAGCCTTTATTGGCAGGATTACAATTTTGTTCATGAAAACTTTGGCACCTCATCAGAAGTTCCATGAACATCAAAACCGTACAAAGGTTTTCTTTAAGTAAGCAGTTTGGTTTAATGCCAGCCATTTGTTTATAGACTTCACAGCAGCAATTTCTGCAGTGTTCTGATTCCAAATATCACAAACAGCCTGAAACCAAAGGATAAATGGGAACATACTCTGCTGAAGTGCTGAAAGTATGGATTTCGATTTTATAGAATCTAATACCCTTTGAAATTCCACATTTTCTTCCATTGTTGAGAGAATCGCCTCAGCCACTTAAGGCCAATATAGGAAAGCTTCATGCAATTGCAACAAAAGCAGATGTTTCTATCGCAGTACTATTAGAGAATTTTGCATCAGTTTCTTAATTGTCACCTTTGAGTTGTATTGTGAGTGTAGCAATGTTAACGTAAGTAAACACTTATGGTTAATACAAGAAAGCATAGTCAAATGGAGCTACCTTTAACAACACAATACTAGACTACCTATATTGTAAAGCCCTTTCGGTGATGATTTCATTTAAACTTCACCAGTGTACATCCCTTTCTCCAACAATATACATCATTTTCTACAAACAAAAAGTTGCAATGGTTAAAATACTTTATTTTACCTTTATAGATATGCACTTATACATCCAAGCAAGTACATGCATTCTCAAAGAATTTCCTACATGGCATACTGAACATTCATATTTAATAATACAGCTCCAATATAATAATTGAGATACATTAATAATTTAAGATTACAAATTCAACACATTTTATATGTGCAATGGTTCATTTCTTTCCTTTTCTCCAAGGAAAGACTATTGTTCTGTCTTTAAATAACAAATAAAAACTACCGTCCACTTTAAAGTTTTCAGCTATTTCTGTTTTCTGTATCAAATAGACCACAGAAAAAGTTGATGATGTAAGGGCTTTACTGCTGAAAAAACCATTCACATGGAATCCTCTTAGCTCTTTTCAAACAATAGACTGGATATACTTTTCAGGAACAGCTAATTCCATAACTTCTAGCATCTCCAGGCTGAATCAACTGCTTCACAATATACCGTAATTCCTACCAAGCCAAGGAGAGAAATATGGTAGCATCTTAATTTTCTACCAGAACAATAGTAAAATGAGATGACCGGAAGCACAAGAAATCAGCAAAACAACATCCTTGTATTGGGCTTAGATACAAAAATATTATAAAAATTGAAGAACAAATCACTAAGCACATATCTTAATGTTCTCCATTTATCTGAACAGACACAAAACTGAAAATAATAACTTAATCGCAGCTATGCAACATTTTACAACCTTACCATTAAACAGAAGGAACATTTTGCAGTAACAGATGCAAATTTGTTTTGTGACTGTAAGACTAGCCAGTTTGGCTGTTACTAGACACTTGAAGATTTATCAGACGAAAAATGAACCTGTAGTGTCTACATTTCATAGAATATACACAGAAATACATTTTTGTCATGCTATGATTCAATAGGAGGTTTCATTTAAATATATTCCAGGTACTTTATACTTTTTTCTTTACTTGCATCATTATAGTACTACAGATAAATTACCCTAATTGAAAGGGTCAATATTTTAGGCCTGCCAAATTTCCTGATTTTAAATGTATACCATCATAATATAAAAAACATAAAATCGCCAGGGATGACATCAACACTGACTCGTTACTTCTCTCAAAATTGTAGAATACTATTCATTTGTCTATTCTAATAACAAAACATAAATATTGAGTGGTTTACCAAGCATGTCACATTGAATATGACCCTGAATCAGAACAGTATCGCTTGGAATAAGTACTTTCAAAAGCATTCTACTAAGGAAGACATAGTTCAGCAGCAGTCACAGTCAACAGTTCTTTAATAAGTGGTGAATAGTTTCAACTAATAAATGCACATTTTTAAACACTACAAATGAAGCTGCCTAGGAACACTGTTCATCCATCTTTATGTTAATGCTTTCAATATTGATTGGTCCGAATAAATGGCTTGAGTATGTTTCGCAGTGCTGACTAACTAACGACAGGATGTTTAACTCAGAGATTATCTATCATTCAACATAATTTAACGGTAAGACAAAACTTAACAAAATCTTTTCATCGATGAATATAACACAAAAATTAGGCAAGAAAATTAACATAGTCTTCTGTTCAGAATCACTAATAAGTTGTGAAAAGACTATCCAATGAAAAAGAATGTCCAAATGGTGTGTAAACTAACTTTATCTTAGGATCAACACCATCTCTAACACAAGCAGTATAAGGATGCTACAGAGCTTGGAAATTTCAGGACATTATTTCATGGGTGATATTGCTGCTTATATCAAACTGCAGTAGTAAGTCTCAATCATCAAAGCAAGGTATGAAGACAACATGATGAACAAGACATCTAGTCTTTGTGAAACCTGTTTATCTTTAAGCATTTATACAAAATAGGAGAGCAATAAACTGATTTTAGGAGCAGGAAAGTACTTTTTTAAAGTATTTCAATTTTTCTAACTTATTCAAAGATCATTTTAAGAAAATGAATTCCTTTGGAGATGACTGATGAATTATTTTGTTTCTAGCTTGCAGGGATCAGATGGTGCTGACAACACAATATACAGCTGCTCCAGAATACAGAAAAACTTGTTGTATGATAGGATCATTTCGTATTGAACCAGTGAACATTACAGACTTACTGACCACTCTTTGGCAGCCACACAGTTAGTTAGATACTATACTCAATAGTCTCTGATACATATTTAATTTAATTTCTACGACACCAATAAATTAGTGTTGTTCAGAAAGCTATTTTAAACACAAAGATTTTTTTTTAATTTTTGAAACTTTAACATACTTTCTGCACAAGTGCAGGCTTACAAAAGGTCCCATGTCAAACAGATAGTCAAAAAAAAAAAAATAACAAGTACAACAGACAGTTCCTAAAGAAATAGAGTTACTAGGCTCAACCATGAAACAATAATTACACACGTTTTGAAACAAAGCAACCTATTAAGAATTTTAAAAGCACAAATAAATAAGAGAACCAGAATAAAAACTGTTTAATGGATATAACAACATTGGGCTGAGATGGAGACAAGATCCTAAAACTGATTCAACTTTAGAGGTTCAGCAGTATCAGCAGTTTCAATAAGGAGTAGAGTCGGGATAACCTAACTCACCCAGCTATATGCAGGAAGTTGCTGAACAGCATTCCCGACCACATTCTGCTGCTGTACTAATTGAAGATTGTGGTGCAGTTAGTAAAGCAGGGTTGTTGGAGCTGGGTGTCATTTATCTAACAAACTGGTCTGGTAACTGTTCTGGCTGGATTACAATTTGTTCATGAAAAGCTTCAGGCACCTCATCGTAAGTTCCATTGAATATAAAAATTGTACTAGATTTCTTTAAGTAAGAGTTTGCTTCAATATGAGCACATTGTTTATCACCTTCATTTAAGCAGAGATTGCAGGTTCTGTTCAAAATACTACAGCCTGAAACCCTAATGGATAAGTTCGAACATGCTCTACTGAAGAGTGCTGAAAAGTATGGGATTTCTGTTTTAGAATTTAATATTACTCTTGAAATTTATATTTTCTTCCATTGTTGAGGAGAACGCCCCAGCTACTTAAGACCCAATATAGAATGCTTCAACCAAAAAAAGAGATGTTTCTCATTTCATACAGTACTATTAGAGAATTTGCATCAGTTTCACTGTCAACCTAGGTTGTACTGTGAGTGGCAATTATTTAACGAAAAAAACACTTTGTGGTTAATACAAAGGCTTAGTATAAATATAGCTACCCTTTAACAACGCACACTAGACTACCTATATGTACCCCTTTTCCGGTGACGGCTTTCATCTGTAAACCACCACAGGTACATCCCTTTCCAAACAACATACATGATCTTCCAAATGTGTTATGTGCAATGGTTAAACACATTTATTTATTTTCATAAGATAATAAAACTATACATCCAAGCAAACATGCATTCAAGAATTTGCCATAATGAGATACCAAGAATCATGTTTAATAATAGTTGTTATATAATAATTTGAGATATTTAATAATTTAAGATTATAATTCAAAACATTTATATGTGTCAATAGTTCATTTATTTTCTCTCAAGGAAGACTATTACGTCTTTGTCTTTAAATTACAAAAAATCTACACTGTCACTTTCAAGTTTTCAGCTTTTTATTGTTTTCTGTATCAAATGACTTTACAGAAAAGGAAATTGATGTAAGGCTTTACTGCTGAACAAAACCATTTCATGGAATCCTTAGCCTTTTCAACAATAGACTGATAATCTTTCAAGACAAATAATCACTTCTTTAGCACTCAAATGAACTTAGACTCTTCCATCTAATATTACCAATTCCTACCAAGCCATGGGTATAAATATGGTAGCATCTTGAATTTCTTGTGAACAATAGTAAAATATGACATGACTGGAAGCACAAAATCAGCAAAGACAACATTCTTGTATTAGACTTAGATAACAATATTATAAAATGAAAGAACAAATCACTAAGCACATATCTTAATGCTTCATTTATCTGAACAGACACAGTAACTGAAAAAGAATAAAACTATTCCTCATGACAAGTAACATTTTACAACTCTTACCATTAAACAGAAGGAACATTTTTACATTTGAAGTAACAAATGCACAGAGATTTGTTTTAGACTGTAAGACTTACTATTTTGCTTTACTAGCACTTAGAAGATTTATCAGACTATGAACACACTATAGTGTCCTCACTTTTCATAGAATATACAGTATAATCCTTTTTGTCATGCTAATGATTCAGCAGGAGGGTTCATTTAAATATATTCATTCTTATACTTTTCTTTATTTCCATCATTCATAGTACTCTGCAGATAAATTTACACTAATTCAAAGGAATCAATATTTTAGACCTGCCACATTTCCTGATTTTAAAATGTATTCCACCATAATATAAAAACATAGTAAATCTGTTGTAGGATGAACATCAACATTGAGCTCGTTAATGCTTCTCTCAAAATGCAGAATACTATTCAGCTTTATTCATTCTAATAAATAAAACATACACATATTGAGTGGTTTACCAAGTACATGTCACATTGAACTGACCCTGAATCAGAACAGTATCGTTTGGAATAGTACTTCAAAAGCATTCTACTAAGGAAGATATAGTTCAGCAGCAGTCACAGTCAACAGTTCTTTTAAAGTGGGTACTAATTTTAATTAATTAAACGTATATTTTAACCAGATTTCTAAATGAAGTTGCCTGGAGAACACTGTTCTATCCATCTTTATGTTAATGCTTTCTAACATTGATTGGTCCACAGAATAAATGATTTGAGTAATGTTTCAGCAGTGCTGACTACTCTAAGCCTACAGGATGTTTACAACTCCAGTATAAATTATCTATCCATTCAATATAATTTAACAGGTAAAGACAAACCTCTAACAAATCATATTTCATCGATATGAATAAGAATAATTGGAGCATAAGTCAAGAAAATAAACACTTCAAGTCTTCTGTTCAGAATCTCACTAATAAGGTGTGAAAGAGCCAGTTCAATGAAAAAGAAATGATCCAAATGGTGGTAACTAATTTTATCTCGAGGGATCAGCATGCATCTCAAATACAAGCAGTATAAGTGATCACAGAAGAACTTTGAGAATTTTCAGGACATTATTTCATGGAGGAGTTATTGCTTTATATCAGAACCTCAGTATAGTAAGTCTCAATCATTTATGAGTATGATAGACAACATGATGAACAGGAACATCTAGTCTTTTGTGAAACCTGAATATCTTTAAAGATTTATACAAAATAGGAGAGTTAATAAACTGATTTTGGGAGCAGGAAGAAGTACTTTTTTAAAGTATTTCAGTTCTTTCTAACTTGTTCAAAAAGAGATCTAAATTTTAAGAAAATGAATTCCTTTGGAGATGACTGATAGAATTATTTTGTTTTCTAGCTTCTTGCAGTGGATCAGATGAGTGCACAGCAACTTGCAATCCTTGCAGCTGCTCCAGAATACAGAAAAGACTCTGTTGTGCTAGATAGGATCATTTCTCGTATTGAACCAGTGAACATTACAGACTTCATGACCACTTTCTCTTTGGCAGCCACACAGGTTAGTTAGATACTGCTACTCAATAGTCTCTGATACATTTTTAATTTTACAAATTTCTATGACACCACATAAGGAATAGTGTTGTTCAGAAAGCTGTATTTAAACACAGATTTTTTTTGTTAATTTATTTTTTGAAAACTTTAAATATTACCTTTCTGCACAAGTGCAGGCTTTCAAAGGTTCCATGTCAAACAGATAGTCACACACACACAAAATAACAAGTACAACAGACAGTTCCAAAAGAAATAGAGTTCACTAAGGCTCAAACCACTTAAAACTAAACAATTACATACGTTTTTGAAACAAAGCAATCTATATTAAGAATTTTATAAAAAGTTACAAATTGAATACAGAGAACCAGAATAAAAACCGTTTAATGGATATAACAACATTGGGCTGGAGATGGAGACTGCAAGGATCCCTAAAACTGATTCAACTTTAGGAGGTTCAGCAGTGTATCAGGCAGTTTCTTTAACAAGGTAGAGATCCAGATACCAACTTATAGCTCACCCAGCTGAGTATGCAGGAGAAGTTGCTGAACAGCATTCCTGACCACATTCCTGCTGCTGTACTAGTTGAAGATTGTGAAGATGCAGTTAGTAAAAGCAGGGGTTGTTAGGCGTTGGAGTGTCATTTTATCTAACAAACTGGTCTGAGCCTTTATTCTGGCTGGATTACAATTTTGTTCATGAAAAGCTTTGTGGCACCTCATCGTAAGTTCCATTGAATATCAAAAATTGTACTGCAGGTTTTCTTTAAAGTAAGCAGTTTGGTTTAATGTGAGCCACATTTTGTTTATTAGCCTTTATTGTGCAGCAGATTTCTGCAGTGTTCTGATTTCCAAAATATCATAAACAGCCTGAAACCCTAATGGATAAGTTCTGGAACATGTTCTGCTGAAGAGTGCTGAAAAGTATGGGATTTCTGTTTTTAGTAGAATTTAATATTACTCTTTGAAATTCTATATTTTCTTCTATTGTTGAGGAGAATCATCTCAGCCACTTAAGGCCCAATTATAGAATGCTTCATGCAACTGTAACAAAAGTAGATGTTTCTCATTTCATGCAGTACTGTTAGAGAATTTTGCATCAGTTTCACTGTCAACCTTTGAGTTGTATTGTGAGTGGCAATTATTTAACGTAAGTGCAAACACTTTGTGGTTAATACAAAAGGCTTAGTATAAATGTAGCTACCCTTTAACAACTTGCAATACTAGACTACCTATGTGTGCTGCCCTTTCTGGTGATGGGTTTTCATTTGTAAACTGCCGCAGTGTACATCCCTTTCTCCAACAAGATACATGATTTTCTCCAAATGTGTTATGGTGCAATGGTTAAAATACATTTATTTTACCTTTTCATAAGATACTGTACCTATACATCCAAGCAAGTACATGCATTCTCAAAGAATTTGCCATACATGAGCATACTGAATAATTCATGTTTAATAATACAGTCTGTTATATAATAATTTGAGATACATTTAATCATTCTAAGATTATAAATTCAACACATTTTATATGTGTCAATGGTTCATTTTATTTCCTTTTCTCATCCAAGGAAGAAGACTATTGCAGTCTTTGTCTTTTAAATTACAAATAAAATCCTACACTGTCTACTTTCAAAGTTTTCAGCTTTTTATTATTGTTTTCTGTATCAGGCCGACTTTTACAGAAAAGGTTGATGATGTAAGGGCTTTTACTGAACAAAACCATTTCACAACTGGAATCCTCATTAACTCTTTTTCAAACAATAGACTGGATACTACTTTTTCAGGAACAGCTAATTCCACTTCTTCCTAGCATCTCTCAGGCTGAACTTAGACTTCTTCCATCTAATATTACCTGTAATTCCTACCAAGCCATGTGAGTATAAATATGGTAGCATCTTGAATTTTCTGCTTGTGAACAATAGTAAAATATGAGATGACTGGAAGCCCAAGAAAATCAGCAAAGACAACATTCCTTGTATTGGAGCTTAGATACAACAATATTATAAAAATGAAAGAACAAATCACTAAGCACATATCTTAATGTTCTCCATTTATCTGAACAGACACAGTAACTGAGAAATAATAAAACTTTATTCCTCATGAGACAAGTGCAACATTTTACAACTCTTACCATTAAACAGAAGGAACATTTTGTTACTTGAAAGCAACAGATGCAGTAGAGATTTGTTTTGTGACTGTAAGACTTAGCTATTTTAGCTTTACTAGACACTTAGAAGATTTATCAGACTAAGTGAGAAACCTCGCTCATAGTGTTCTCACATTTCATAGAATGTGCACACAAAATACCTTTTATCATGCTAATGATTCAAGGAGGGTTCATTTAAATATATTCCAGGTTCTTTATACTCTTTTCTTTATTTGCATCTATTCATAGTAACTTAGATAAATTCTACTCTAATTGAAAGGTTCATATTTTAGACCTGCCACATTTCCTGATTTTAAATCGTATTCCTTCATAATATAAAAACATAGTAAATCTGTTGTGGGATGAACATCAACATTGAGCCTCAGTTACTGCTTCTCTCAAAATTGTAGAATACTATTCAGCTTTGTCTATTCTAATAAATAAAACATACACATATTGAGTGGTTTACCAAGTACATGTCACATTGAATGTGACCCTGAATCAGAACAGTATCGTTTGGAATAAGTACTTTCAAAAGCATTCTACTAAGGAAGATATAGTTCAGCAGCAGTCACAGTCAACAGTTCTTTTATAAGTGGGTGACTAGTTTTAATTAATTAAATCGTACATTTTTAACCAGATTTCTAAATGATGTTGCCTGAGAACACTGTTCTATCCATCTTTATGTTAATGCTTTCTAATATTGATTGGTCCACAGAATAAATGGCTTGAGTAATGTTTCTACAGTGTTGACTTCCACTAAGCGACAGGATGTTTACAACTTCAGTATAAATTATCTAACCATTCAACATAATTTAACAGGTAAAGACAAACATCTAACAAATCATATTTCATCGATATGAATAAGAATAATTGTGGCATAAGGCAAGAAAATTAAACACTTCAAGTCTTCTGTTCAGAATATCACTAATAAGTTGTAAAAAGAGACTGATTCTATGAAAAAAGAAATGATCCAAATAGTGTGTAACTAATTTTATCTCGTAGGATCAGCATGCATCACTAACACAAGCAGTATAAGTGATTGGCTACAGAAGAACTTTGGAGCATTTCAAGACATTATTTCATGGAGTGATATTGCAGCTTTATATCAGAACTTCAGCATAGTAAGTCTCCAATCATCAGCCTATGGTATGATAGACAACATGATGAAATAGGAACATCTAGTCTTTTTTTTTGAAATTCAACTTTATTAGTTTAGCAAATATCACAATGCAATGAATCCAGACAGAACTGTACATGGAGTAGGAGAAGGAAAACAAAACAGACAACAATCCCTCCCCAAAAAAACCCTAAGAATACCCCCTTCCACAAAACATCCCACTCCAACATTTAGGATTCTGTAAATGACAGAGCCACATCTATTGGGTTGCCCACCCTAACCCCCAAGTGTGCTTTCTACTCTTTATTTAAGCAAGGTTATAGTACAGAGCCAGAGTTGGTACCTTGGAATACGGTTAGGGATGGAGGAAAAAAGGAAAAAAAAGGGAAGAGACAGGGGCTAACTAGGGTGTCAGAGCCCCAACCAAGAGGTCAATGGTGTAGGTAAAGCAAGTATAGCTTGTCCCATTTTTTGTGAAACAAGTCCATACGGTTACGGGAGCTAGCTGCAAGCCTCTCCATGTTAAAGCAAGTTGATAAGTCTTTTATCCATTTGGTATATGTTATGGTTAGTTGATCAGTCCAATGCTTGAGGACTAGCCTTTTCACCACCATAAAGTTTAAGGCAATATGGTATCTGCATTCCTGACAATCTATGGTTGTGTAGTTACCTAGGATGCAAATATCGGCTGTGAAGAGGTTATCAAGGCCTAAAAGATGGTCCAGGTTGTCCTGAATAGAGCGCCACAAGGGGGCTACCTTGACACATTGCCAGAAATTGTGAAGTAAATTATCCTCACCTTGTGAGCATCTGGAGCATGGGGAAGAGATAGTTTTTTTTAAATGGAACAGTTTGACTGGGGTGTAATACATGTTATTTAGTATGTGATATTGGGTAAGTCTGAATCTATCTTGGGTATGGTATTTGTGCAGATCCTTCCATAGATGGGGCCAGTTAGGAGTGGAGTCTGGGGAAAGAGAGAGCCAAACACGAGAGCCTTCGAGCGGGTACGGGAAATTAAAGTCCAGCAGGTAGGAGTACATTAATGAGATGGAGTGAGATCTGGGAGCTAAAGTCTCAATTTGAGAAAGGAAGGACTGACCTGTGGTTCATGAGAAACCAGTCCGAAATTAGCATTGATGAGATGCCTTATTTGGGTATATCTTGAAAATCATGTTGTTGGGAAGATAAAATTGGCTAGTATGTCAGGAGAAGAGAGAAGGGGCCCTGGAGTAGAAATTTCCCAGTGTTGTTTCTTTATTTGGGAGCCAACCAGGAACACTGCAAACTTACCAGTCTAATATTGGGGTTAAGGACAAGGTAGTGCTAGATCTGATTTGGGTGAAATTTTAAGGTAGTAAGACATTGGGAAAGGTTTTAAGAGAAATAATGATGGTTGGGTTTGAGAACCAAGGTTGTAAGCACTGGATGGGGGGAAGAAGATTGTTTTTGGGTCTATTTTGGCTCTAAGAGAATTTGCCTCTCGATCAAGCCAGAGCGAGGAGGGCCTGCAGTTGTATAGGAACCATCTGCCCAGCTTGAGAAGTGCAGGCAGCCCAATGGTAGAATATTAGATTGGGGAGGCAAAAACCTCCTTGATCTTTGGGGAGGCATAGTTTAGAGAAAGAGCGTCTGACAGGTTTATTTTGTCAGATAAATTGCGAAAAGATGGAGTGGAATTGTCATAAATATGAGAGCGGTAGCCAGAGGCCTAGTAAATTAAGAGGGTAAAAAATACGGGAAAGGACATTCATCTTGATAATGTTAATCCTGCCCCAAAGAGAGATGGGAAGTTTAGACCATCTTTGTAAGTCCAACTGAATATTAGCCTTGAGGTCATCTAAGTTAAGCTTCTTGAGCAGAGCAAGATCGAAGTAAAATGTATGCCCAAGTATTTGATTGACTTGGGGGACCATCTCATACCAAACTTAGAGAGGTCTTGTTTATATGTGGAAGAGTTCAGAAGGAATACTTCTGATTTTTATATGTTCAGCTTGTAATGGGAGAGGTGGCCATATTGGGTAATGATTTGGAGTGCATGCCCTAATGATTTGGCAGGTTGAGCAACATGAAGCAAGATGTCATCTGCATAGACAGAAAGCACCAGCTCCTGCTGTTGTACCGGCAGCCATGGACATGTGGGGAGTGTTTAAGTTTGAGAAGAAGAGGCTAGGGCACAGGTTGAACAAAAGGGTGAGGCGGGCAGCCTTGTCTCAGTGCTAGTGTGAAGGAAAAGATTGAGGAAAGGACCCCGTTGCAATAGATCCTAGCTGAGGGGGAGTTATATAAAACCTGAATCCACTTGAGAAAGACGGGTTGGAAGTCCTTTTTGACCAGAGTTGCCCACAGAAAATCCCAGTTTACTCTGTTGAGTGCTTTCTCAGCATCCAAGGAAATCAAGGCCATTGGGGCATGGGATAGTTGGGTAGCATGTGAGATGTGAGAAAGAGTTCTGAGGTGGTCTGCTGGGGAATGGGCTTGGACGAATCCGACTTGTTCCAGACTGAGGAGATGAACCCAGACCTTCTTGATCCTCTCGGCTAGGATCTTGGATAGGATCTTCATATCGCAGTTTAGGAGAGAAATGGGATGGTAGCTCGCAGGGTCTTTAGGTGGTTTATCAGGCTTAAGAATTAAAATGATTGTGGCTTCTAGTAAGATGTCTCAGCATTGTGCAGAAAGTTATACAATTTAAGGATTAAGGGGGCAAGTTCTTTAGTAAAAGTTTTATAGAAGTTCGAGGGGTAGCCACCAGGACCAGGTGCCTTGTCCGGAGCGAGAGAGGTAATGGCATCTTCGATTTCAGAAAGGGTAATAGGGGAAGCAAGGGTGTTTTTATGATATACTGAGAGGTGGAGAAGGTTGAGGTCTGCTAGATAAGTCTCTATGTCCGGAAGGAACACCAGGGGGGAATGACTGCTATAGAGATTTTTATAGAAGTCTTCAAAGATCTATGCAATTTATTAGAGGTAGTTTTGGATTAGTCCCTCGAGGTTTGCAGCAGAGGATTAGTCTTGAGCCTCTAACGGTATAGTCTTAAGGCCAAAGTCACCGGCTTTTTCGACCTGATCAATATATTTAGATTGAGTTTTTAATATGGTATACCCAGCTCTCCTTGAGTAGGTCAGTATACTCATTTTTTGCTTTTAGAAGGGATTCAAGAGAAGCCAGGGGGGAGGAGGGAGTGTAGGAGCTCTCCAATTCCTTAATTTTGGTCAGTAATAGGGCAGCACTGGCCTGCCTAGTTTTTTTCCTTACCGAGGCTAATTTAATTAATTGTCCTCTAAGGTAACATTTCAGGGAGCACCAGATGATGTCAATCCTCGGGGTGGAGTTCATATTGATCTCGAGAAAATTAGAGATGATAGTTTTAATGTGAGCAACAGTTTGGGCTTCTTTAAGGAGCTGGGTATTGAGTTTCCAGATCGTGTCACATTGAAAGTTGGGGTCAGGAGAGATCCTCGCCCAGACAGTGGTGTGATCGGACAGTATTATCGGTTCAATATCGGTCTGGAGAAGGCCAGGAAGGAGAGATTTGCTAATTAAAATATAATCTATTCTAGACCAGGAGTGATGGACTTGGGGAAAAAAAGGAGAAGGATCGGAGGGAGGGGTTAGTGAGACGCCAAGGGTCACATAACCCTAATAGCTGCACAAAGTCTGCTAAGGACTTTTGAGCCAGAGTTGCAGAGCGGTTAGAATCCTGAGATCTATCCAGGGAATGGGATGGTGGGACATTCCAGTCCCCTCCCAAAATGAGCTGTGAGGGTAGAAGGGTACCTAACTTGTCCGCCAGAGTCATAAAAAACTCAGGGCTCCCACCTACTGGACCATAAATTGAGCCGAGGATGACCTTACAATTATTGAGCGAACCTTTGACCAGGACAAACCTACCATCTGGGTCAGTCAGTGTCTCCTCTGCCAAGAAGGCAACATAGTTTTTAATAAGGATGGCCACCCCCCTGCTGGATCCTGACCCACTCGCTGTAAAAACTTGAGAGAAGCCAGATCTGACCAGCCATTTTTCCTCACTCTTGAATAAATGGGTTTTCTGAAGCATAAGTATCTCAATTTTGAGTAAATCACAATGATTAAACACCTAAATCCTCTTGGTTCTTTCCCTGAACCCTCGCACATTCCAAGTGGCCATTTTAACTGAGTTTATAGCCATTTCAAAAACAGTAAGATAGAAATAAACACAGTAATGCCTCTGGCATAAATTGGAAAGAAAAAGCACACTCTGACCCCCCCCCCACCAGTCTGGCAAGGTACTGTGAGAAAACAAAACCAGATCCCTGGTGTGTAACAATCCAACAATAGGAATACGTAATAGAATGTAGCATTCGAAGTTTAGCACAGACCAGCCACAAAGAACCCCCCCTTGTCCCCCCAAAAAGAAAAACCCCAGCAAACCATATACATTCTGGTACCAGACGTATCAGTGAGGGATTGGGGAAGCCAATGACATTAGTCTAGACACCAGAGCCCAATGGCAAACCCCAGGGCTAACCTAGCCCAGTGACAAGAAGTACTAAAGGTTTTCAAGGGAAGTAGAGATAAGTTGCAGGCAAGAAATAGCACACTAAAATTATAGAGAGAACCCCAACCAAAGGACTTAGGGCTGCCATATCCCCCCTTTATAAGCTCATGAGGCAGCTTCCTTTAGCCCCAAGCATCTCCGGGATCCCCCCAGCCCACCAGCCCTTCTCTTTAGGCCACGATCAGTCAGCGGCCTTATGAACCCGTGGGACCTACCGGGAATGAAAATGACCAGGGAGGCATCTCTTTAGGTATTAACCGTTTGATTCTGCTGCCTAACTAGGACTATGCACAGGACTTACCCCATCTGTAAAATTCAGCAGCCCTCGGGAGGCTGAGCGCTAGGAATGGGAGTGGGGTCAGGACAGAATCGCGAGGATGACTTTGATATTGTTCTCCAGGGGCAGATTATGCGGTGTGACCAAAACCGGTCCATCTTCAAATCTGTCAGGCAGAGCAATGAGCCACTCACCCAGAGGTTCTGGAATTGTTACAGGGACCGAAAAAACCATGGCCTACCTCCACCAGCGCTGAAAGCCCCTGGATACCCCAGCCTCCCAGAAAATGGAACAGCTAACTAATGCATCAGGTAAATAAGCATTACTGACACAACAAAATGTAAATTCCAAAATGTAGGCAACAAGCCAGCCACTGGATTAACAATAGTCAAGTCATTTGTCTTTGAACAAATTGGGTAGTCTGGAGATTAAGTCTTTGGTAGCATGTTCAGGAGAATCATAGGTCGAAGAAGAGCCATCAATCGTGACCTTAAGGGTGGCGGGGTATAACATTCTGAACGGGATACCTGCCGCAATGAGTTTCTGCACCACTGGGTGGAACGCCGTTCTCCTCTGCCTGGTCTCAGCTGGAAGGTCCTGGGCAATTCGTAGTTTAGCAGGGCCCCACATGATAGCTTGCAGCTCACGAGCCTTCATGAGAACATGTTGATTTTCGATATAGCTGAGGAATTTAACAATAATCAGCTGAGGGGGAGATTCCGGTGGGGGCCTTGGTCTCAGGGACCTGTGGGCTCTCTCCAGATGATATTGAGGGTTGAGAGGCGAGGGGCCGACGACTTTTGTCAAGAACTTCTGGAGAAAGGCGATGGAATCTGAGCCTTCTTCTAGCTCAGGCATGCCCAGTATTAGTAAATTATTTTGCCTGCTACGTCCCTCTAGGTCCTCGGTCTTAATTTGCAGTTTCTTCACTTGCTGTTTTAGAGAGACAATTTCAGGGTCCACTGTACCCCTCCACTTTTCCTGGGACAGGATCCTGGCTTCAGAGTCGGAAACCCTGGTTGTGAGGGAGGTAAGATCCCCTTTGATCGATTTTAGCTCACTCGTGATGCCATCCAGCACTTCCCGGAGCGGCGCGATTTCTTGTAAGAATTTCTCCTCAGTAAGAGGGCTTGCTGAGGAAGCAGCGCCGCCCGCTTTGCCAGGGTTATTGTTGGCCTGGCTTCTCAGTCTTTTGGGTAGCTTGTTTGGCGTAGTTGGAGGAGTGTGCCGCATCGCGACCTGCTTCATCTCTGCCTCCATCCTTGTTTGTAGTAGCAGGATGCAGTAAGAAAATGCTCAGAGGCTGACAGGCAGAGAACAAGAAGCAGTTTGATGCGATTATTTCCCGTGTTGGTTGTTTAGAACCGCTTTTAGAAAGAGGTTTAGGCTGATGGGTGGTGGGAGCCCAGAGACAGCACAGCCATTCAAGGAGCTAGCATCATGTGACCTCCACCACATCTAGTCGTTTGTGAACCCTGTTTATCTTTAAAGCATTTCTACTAAATGGGAGAGTTAATAAACTGATTTTAGGGAGCAGGAAGAAGTACTTTTTTTAAACTATTTCATTTCTTTCTTTCTAACTTGTTCAAAAAGAGATCTAAATTTTAACAAAATGAATTCCTTTGGAGATGACTGATAGAATTATTTTGTTTTCCAGCTTCTTGCGGTGGATCAGATGAGTGCACAGCAACTTGCAATCCTCGCAACTGCTCCAGAATACAGAAAAGACTCTGTTGTGCTAGACAGGATCATCTCTCGTATTGAACCAGTGAACATTACAGACTTCATGACCACTTTCACTTTGGCAGCCGCACAGGTTAGTTAGATACTGAAACTCAATAGTCTGTCATACATATTTAATTTTACATATTTCTGTGACACCACATAAGGAATAGTGTTGTTCAGAAAGCTGTATTTAAACACAGAATTTTTTTTTGATTCATTTATTTTATGGAAAACTTTAAATATTACCTTTCAGCACAAGTGCAGGTTTACAAAGGATCCATGTCAAACAGATAGTCACACACACACACACACACAAAATAACAAGTACAATAGACAGTTCCCAAAGAAATACTCAGACTGGCTGGCTCCAACTATCAAACTGCATAAAGTTTCTCACCTGCTCCATGGTGAAAAAAATCTACCTTGGCCTTGCACCTTCAGGGGTCTCAACTCTGTTTCAACACCGAATTAACAAATGGTGCCTTAGGAGATCCACGCTACAGCTATGGAAAGTCCCCCCACTGTCACACTTCACAGGGACAATGCTCTTTTGCTTATCAAGTGCCACTCTGGTTCAATGGTCACAGCCCAACCATCTCCTCTGAAGCAACAATTGGTATGTTTAAAACTAGGCTCCAGGACTATCTCATTACCAAAAGCTCCTGTGACAGCCCAACTTAACCTTGTTTCTCCACTTCCCTTTCTGCTCTAGTTGACCCCCTTCCCTCCTCACTGGATTCTACCCTCATCTTGGTATTCTACAATGCTGCACTTTTCACCTTCCCCCACCTTTCCTATATTCCTTCTCCCTCCCTCTTCCCTCTCCCTATGACTCTGGCACTTTTATCTGTTGTCTATTTTCTCTGACAAATGCCACTGGCTGCCTTGTTACAATGCTACCCTTGAATTGTATTACTCTGTACTCTGTTTGCAATGTCCACATTGTGGTAATGTCTGTCTTGATGTTCCCATAATTTGTATTTCTCTGACGTGGAACCTTTGTAAAAGAGCCAAGGCTCAAAGGTATTTGTAATCCTAGACTTGATAAATAAATAAAAATAAAAAAAAATAAAGTTCACGAAGGTTCAAACTACTTAAAATTAAACAATTACATAAGTTTTTCAAAAAAAAAGACATCTATATTAAGAATTTTATAAAACGTTACAGACTGAATACAGAGAACTAGAATAAAAACAGTTTAATGATTATAACAACATTGTGCTTCAGACAGAGACTGCAAAGATCCATAAAACTGAATCAACTTGAGGAGGTTCAGCAGTGTATCACGTAGTTTCTTTAACAAGGCAGTGGTCCAGATACCAATTTATAGCTCACCCAGCTGAGAATGCAGAAGAAGTTGCTGAAGAGCATTCCCGACCACTTTCCTGCTGTTGAACTGGTTGAAGATTGTGAAGATGCAGTTAGAAAAAGCAGCGGTTGTTAGGTGTTGAGTGTCATTTACCTAACAAACTGGTCTGAGCCTTTATTCAGGCAGGATTACAATTTTCTTTATGAAAACCTTTGTGGCACCTCATCGTAAGTTCCATGGAATATCAAAAATTGAACTGCAGGTTTTCTTTAAAGTAAGCAGTTTGGTTTAATGTGAGCCACATTTTATTTATTAGCCTTTATAGTGCAGCAGATTTCTGCAGTGTTCTGATTTCCAAAATATTATAAACAGCCTGAAACCCTTAGGGATAAGTTCTGGAACATGTTCTGCTGAAGAGTGCTGAAAAGTATGGGATTTCTATTTATTGTAGAATTTAATATTACCCTTTGAAATTCTACATTTTCTTCTATTGTTGAGGAGAAATGTCTCAGCCACTTAAGGCCCAATTATAGAGTGTTTCATGCAACTGTAACAAAAGTAGATGTTTCTCATTTCATGCAGTACTAATAGAGAATTTTGCATCAGTTTCACTGTCAACTTTTGAGTTGTGTTGTGAATGGCAATTATTTAATGTAAGTGCAAACACTTTATGGTTAATACAAAAGGCATAGTATAAATGGAGCTACCCTTTGACAGCTTACAACACTAGATTACCTATTTGTGCTGCCCTTTCTGGTGCTGGGTTTTCATTTGTAAACTAACGCAGTGTACATCCCTTTCTCCAACAACATACGTGATTTTCTCCAAATGTGTTATGGTCAAATGGTTAAAATACATTTCTTTAATGTTTTCATAAGATACTGTACCTGTACTTCCAAGCAAGTTCATGCATTCTCAAAGAATTTGCCATAAATGAGCATACTGAATAATTCATGTTTAATAATACAGTCTATTATGTAATAATTTGAGATACATTTAATCATTCTAAGATTATAAATTCAACACATTTTATGTGTCTATGATTCATTTTATTTCCTTTTCTCACTAAGGAAGAAGACTATTGCAGCCTCTGCCTTTTAAATTAGAAGTAAAACCTTACACTGTGTACTTTCAATGTTTTCAGCTTTTTATTATTGTTTTCTGTATCAGGCCAACTTTACAGAAAAGGAAGTTGATGATGTAAGGGCTTTACTGCTGAACAAAACCATTGCACAACTGGAATCCTCATTCAGCTCTTTTCAAACAATAGACTGGACAGTACTTTTTCAGGAACAGCTAATTCCGCTTCTTCCTAGCATCTCTCTGGCTGAACTTAGACTTCTTCCATCTAATATTACCTGTAATTCCTACCAAGCCATGTGAGTATAAATATGGTATCGTCTTGAATTTTCTGCTTGTGAACAATAGTAAAACATGAGATGACTGGAAGCCCAAGAAAATCAGCAAAAACAACATTCCTTATATTGGAGCTTAGATACAACAATATTATCAAAATTAAAGAACAAATCACTAAGCACATATCTTAATGTTTCTCCATTTATCTGAACAGACACAGTAACTGAGAAATAATAAATCTTTATTCCTCATGACTACTGCAACTCTTTACAACTCTTACCATTAAACAGAAGGAACATTTTTACATTTGAAAGTAACAGATGCACAGAGATTTGTTTTGTGACTGTAAGACTTAGCTATTTTGGCTTTTACTAGACACTTAGAAGATTTATCAGACTAAAGTGTAAAACCTCCTCATAGTGTTCTCACATGTTCATAGAATGTGCACACTATAAATACCTTTTTGTCATGCTAATGACTCAATAGAAGGGCTCATTTAAATATATTTCAGATTCTTTATACTGCTTTCTTTCTTTGCATCATTCACAGTACTTCAGATAAATTTCCCTCTAATTGAAAGGGTCAATATTTTAGACCTGTCTCATTCCATGATTTTAAAATTTATACCATCATAATATAAAATACATAATAAATCTGTTGTGGGATGAACATCAACATTGAGCTCGTTATTAATTCTCTCAAAATTGTAGAATACTATTCAGCTTTGTCTATTCTAATAAAGCAAACATACACATATTGAGTGATTTACCATGTACATGTCACATTGAATGTGACCCTGAATCAGAACAGTATAGTTTGGAATAAATACTTTTAAAGGCATTATACTAAGGAAGATATAGTTAAGCAGTAGTCACAGTCAACAGTTCTTTAATAAATGGGTGACCAGTTTTAATTAATTTAATCGTACATTTTTAACCAGATTTCTAAATGATGTTGCCTGAGAACACTGTTCTATCCATTTTTAGGTTAATGCTTTCTAATATTGATTGTTCCACAGAATAAATGGCTTGAGTAATGTTTCTGCAGTGCTGACTTCCACTAAGCGACAGGATGTTTACAACTTCAGTATAAATTATCTAAACATTCAACATAATTTAACAGGTAAAGACAAACATCTAACAAATCATATTTCATCGATATGAATAAGAATAATTGTGGCATAAGTCAAGACAATTAAACACTTCAAGTCTTCTGTTCAGAATATCACTAATAAGTTGTGAAAGAGACTGATTCTATGAAAAAGAAATGATCCAAATGGCGTAACTAACATCTTGCGAGGATCAGCATGCATCTCTAACACAAGCAGTATAAGTGATTGGCTACAGAAGAACTTTGGAGCATTTCAGAACATTATTTCATGGAGTGATATTGCAGCTTTATATCAGAACTTCAGCATGGTAAGTCTCCAATCATCAGCTTATGGTATGATAGACAACATGATGAAACAGGAACATCTAGTCTTTTGTGAACCCTGTTTATCTTTAAAGCATTTATACAAAATGGGAGAGTTAATAAGCTGATTTTAGGGGAGCAGGAAGAAGTACTTTTTTTAAAATATTTCAGTTCTTTCTAACTTGTTCAAAAAGAGATCTAAATTTTAACAAAATGAATTCCATTGGAGATGACTGATAGAATTATTTTGTTTTCTAGCTTCTTGCGGTGGATCAGATGAGTGCACAGCAACTTGCAATCCTCGTAACTGCTCCAGAATACAGAAAAGACTCTGTTGTGCTAGACAGGATCATCTCTCATATTGAACCAGTGAACATTACAGACTTCATGACCACTTTCACTTTGGCAGCCACACAGGTTAGTTAAAAACTGCTACTCGATAGTCTCTCACACATATTTAATTTAACATATTTCTATGACACCACATAAGGAATAGTGTTGTTCAGAAAGCTGTTTTTAAACACAGAATTTTTTTGATTAATTTATTTTTTTGGAAAACTTTAAATATTAGCTTTCAGCACAAGTGCAGGTTTTCAAAGGTTCCATGTCAAACAGATAGTCACACACACACAAAATAGCAAGTACAATAGACAGTTCCCAAAGAAATAGAGTTCTCTAAGGCTCAAACCACTTAAAACTATACAATTACATAAATTTTTCAATACAAAAGATGTCTATATTAAGAATTTTATAAAATGTTACAAATTGAATACAGAGAACCAGAATAAAAACAGTTTAATGGTTATAACAACATTGGGCTGCAGACAGAGACTGCAAAGATCCATGAAGCTGAATCAACTTGAGGAGGTTCAGCAGTGTATCAGGCAGTTTCTTTAACAAGGTGGTGGTCCAGATACCATTTTATAGCTCACCCAGCTGAGTTTGCAGAAGAAGTTGCTGAAGAGTATTCCCGGCCACATTCTTGCTGTTGTTCTGGTTGAAGATTGTGAAGATGCAGTTAGTAAAGGCAGGGGTTGTTGGGCATTGTGTGTCATTTTATCTAACAAACTGGTCTGAGCCTTTACTCTGGCAGGATTACAATTTTGTTTATGAAAACCTTTCTAGCACCTCATCATAAGTTCCTTGGAATATCAAAAATTGAACTGCAGGTTTTCTTTAAAGTAAGCAGTTTGTTTCAATGTGAGCCACATTTTGTTTATTAACCTTTATAGTGCAGCAGATTTCTGCAGTGTTCTGACTTAGAAAATATTATAAACAGCGTGAAACCCTTAGGGATAAGTTCTGGAACATGTTCTGCTGAATAGTGCTGAAAAGTATGGGATTTCTATTTTTTGTAGAATTTAATATTACCCCAAAATTTTCTTCTGTTGTTGAGGAGAAACGAACTCAGCCACTTAAGGACCAATTATAGAATGCTTCATGCAACTGTAACAAAAGTAGATGTTTCTCATTTCATGCAGTACTATTAGAGAATATTGCATCAGTTTCACTGTCAACTTTTGAGTTGTATTGTGAGTGGCAATTATTTAACATAAGTGCAAACACTTTATGGTTAATACAAAAGGCATAGTATAAATGGAGCTACCCTTTGACAACTTACAATACTAGTCTACCTATGTGTGCTGCCCTTTCTGGTGCTGGATTTTAATTTGTAAACTACCGCAGTGTACATCCCTTTCTTCAACAACATACATGATTTTCTCCAAATGTGTCATGGTCAAATGGTTAAAATACATTTATTTTATATTTTCTCAAGATACTGTACCTGTACTTCCAAGCAAGTACATGCATTCTCAAAGAATTTGCCATAAATGAGCATACTGAATAATTCATGTTTAATAATACAGTCTATTATGTAATAATTTGAGATATATTTAATCATTCTAAGATTATAAATTCAACAGATTGTATATGTGTCTATGGTTCAGTTTATTTCCTTTTCTCACCAAGGAAGAAGACTATTGCAGCCTCTGTCTTTTAAATTAGAAGTAAAACCCTATGCTCTCTACTTTCAATGTTTTCAGCTTTTTATTATTGTTTTCTGTATCAGGCCAACTTTACAGAAAAGGAAGTTGATGATGTAAGGGCTTTACTGCTGAACAAAACCATTTCACAACTGGAATCCTCATTCAGCTCTTTTCAAACAATAGACTGGAAAGTACTTTTTCAGGAACAGCTAATTCCGCTTCTTCCTAGCATCTCTCTGGCTGAACTTAGACTTCTTCCATCTAATATTACCTGTAATTCCTACCAAGCCATGTGAGTATAAATATGGTATTGTCTTGAATTTTCTGCTTGTGAACAATAGTAAAACATGAGATGACTGGAAGCCCAAGAAAATCAGCAAAAACAACATTCCTTATATTGGAGCTTAGATACAACAATATTATCAAAATTAAAGAACAAATCACTAGCACATATCTTAATGTTTCTCCATTTATCTGAACAGACACAGTAACTGAGAAATAATAAATCTTTATTCCTCATGACTACTGCAACTCTTACAACTCTTACCATTAAACAGAAGGAAACATTTTACATTTGAAAGTAACAGATGCACAGAGATTTGTTTTGTGACTGTAAGACTTAGCTATTTTGGCTTTTACTAGACACTTAGAAGATTTATCAGACTAAGTGTAAAACCTGCTCATAGTGTTCTCACATGTTCATAGAATGTGCACACTATAAATACCTTTTTGTCATGCTAATGACTCAATAGAAGGGCTCATTTAAATATATTCCAGATTCTTTATACTGCTTTCTTTCTTTGCATCATTCACAGTACTTCAGATAAATTTCCTCTAATTGAAAGGGTCAATATTTTAGACCTGTCTCATTCCATGATTTTAAAATTTATACCATCATAATATAAAAAACATAATAAATCTGTTGTGGGATGAACATCAACATTGAGCTCGTTATTAATTCTCTCAAAATTGTAGAATACTATTCAGCTTTGTCTATTCTAATAAAGCAAACATACATATTGAGTGATTTACTATGTACATGTCACATTGAATGTGACCCTGAATCAGAACAGTATAGTTTGGAATAAATACTTTAAAGGCATTATACTAAGGAAGATATAGTTAAGCAGTAGTCACAGTCAACAGTTCTTTAATAAATGGGTGACCAGTTATAATTAATTTAATCGTACATTTTAACCAGATTTCTAAATGATGTTGCCTGAGAACACTGTTCTATCCATCTTTATGTTAATGCTTTCTAATATTGATTGTTCCACAGAATAAATGGCTTGAGTAATGTTTCTGCAGTGCTGACTTCCACTAAGCGACAGGATGTTTACAACTTCAGTATAAATTATCTAACCATTCAACATAATTTAACAGGTAAAGACAAACATCTAACAAATCATATTTCATCGATATGAATAAGAATAATTGTGGCATAAGTCAAGACAATTAAACACTTCAAGTCTTCTGTTCAGAATATCACTAATAAGTTGTGAAAAGAGACTGATTCTATGAAAAAAGAAATGATCCAAATGGCGTGTAACTAACTTTATCTTGCAGGATCAGCATGCATCTCTAACACAAGCAGTATAAGTGATTGGCTACAGAAGAACTTTGGAGCATTTCAGAACATTATTTCATGGAGTGATATTGCAGCTTTATATCAGAACTTCAGCATGGTAAGTCTCCAATCATCAGCTTATGGTATGATAGACAACATGATGAAACAGGAACATCTAGTCTTTTGTGAACCCTGTTTATCTTTAAAGCATTTATACAAAATGGGAGAGTTAATAAGCTGATTTTAGGGAGCAGGAAGAAGTACTTTTTAAAATATTTTAAGTTCTTTCTAACTTGTTCAAAAGAGATCTAAATTTTATCAAAATAAATTCAATGAAGATAATGATTGGGATGACTGATAGAATTCTTTTGTTTTCTAGCTTCATGGTGGATCAGATGAGTGCACAGCAACTTGCAATCCTCGCAACTGCTCCAGAATACAGAAAAGACTCTGTTGTGCTAGACAGGATCATCTCTCATATTGAACCAGTGAACATTACAGACTTCATGACCACTTTCACTTTGGCAGCCACACAGGTTAGTTAAAAACTGCTACTCGATAGTCTCTCACACATATTTAATTTAACATATTTCTATGACACCACATAAGGAATAGTGTTGTTCAGAAAGCTGTTTTAAACACAGAATTTTTTGATTAATTTATTTTTGGAAAACTTTAAATATTAGCTTCAGCACAAGTGCAGGTTTTCAAAGGTTCCATGTCAAACAGATAGACACACACACACAAAATAGCAAGTACAATAGACAGTTCCCAAAGAAATAGAGTTCTCTAAGGCTCAAACCACTTAAAACTATACAATTACATAAATTTTCAATACAAAAGATGTCTATATTAAGAATTTTATAAAATGTTACAAATTGAATACAGAGAACCAGAATAAAAACAGTTTAATGGTTATAACAACATTGGGCTGCAGACAGAGACTGCAAAGATCCATGAAGCTGAATCAACTTGAGGAGGTTCAGCAGTGTATCAGGCAGTTTCTTTAACAAGGTGGTGGTCCAGATACCATTTTATAGCTCACCCAGCTGAGTTTGCAGAAGAAGTTGCTGAAGAGTATTCCGCCACATTCTTGCTGTTGTTCTGGTTGAAGATTGTGAAGATGCAGTTAGTAAAGGCAGGGGTTGTTGGCATTGTGTGTCATTTTATCTAACAAACTGGTCTGAGCCTTTACTCTGGCAGGATTACAATTTTGTTTATGAAAACCTTTCTAGCACCTCATCATAAGTTCCTTGGAATATCAAAATTGAACTGCAGGTTTTCTTTAAAGTAAGCAGTTTGTTTCAATGTGAGCCACATTTTGTTTATTACCTTTATAGTGCAGCAGATTTCTGCAGTGTTCTGACTTAGAAAATATTATAAACAGCGTGAAACCCTTAGGGATAAGTTCTGGAACATGTTCTGCTGAATAGTGCTGAAAAGTATGGGATTTCTATTTTTTAGAATTTAATATTACTCAAAATTTTTTCTTCTGTTGTTGAGGAGAAACGAACTCAGCCACTTAGGACCAATTATAGAATGCTTCATGCAACTGTAACAAAAGTAGATGTTCTCATTTCATGCAGTACTATTAGAGAATATTGCATCAGTTTCACTGTCAACTTTTGAGTTGTATTGTGAGTGGTAATTATTTACATAAGTGCAAACACTTTATGGTTAATACAAAAGGCATAGTATAAATGGAGCTACCCTTGACAACTTACAATACTAGTCTACCTATGTGTGCTGCCCTTCTTCTGGTGCTGGATTTTAATTTGTAAACTACCGCAGTGTACATCCCTTTCTTCAACAACAACATACATGATTTTCTCCAATGTGTCATGGTCAAATGGTTAAAATACATTTATTTTATATTTTCTCAAGATACTGTACCTGTACTTCCAAGCAAGTACATGCATTCTCAAAGAATTTGCCATAAATGAGCATACTGAATAATTCATGTTTAATAATACAGTCTATTATGTAATAATTTGAGATATATTTAATCATTCTAAGATTATAAATTCAACAGATTGTATATGTGTCTATGGTTCAGTTTATTTCTTTCTCACCAAGGAAGAAGACTATTGCAGCTCTGTCTTTAAATTAGAAGTAAAACCCTATGCTCTACTTTCAATGTTTTCAGCTTTTATTATTGTTTTCGTATCAGGTCAACTTACAGAAAAGGAAGTTGATGATGTAAGGGTTTTACTGCTGAATAAAACCATTTCACAACTGGAATCCTCATTCAGCTCTTTTCAAACAATAGACTGGATACTACTTTTTCAGGAACAGCTAATTCCGGTTCTTCCTAGCATCTCTCTGGCTGAACTTAGACTTCTTCCATCTAATATTACCTGTAATTCTACCAAGCCATGTGAGTATAAATATGGTATTGTCTTGAATTTTCTGCTTGTGAACAATAGTAAACATGAGATGACTGGAAGCCCAAGAAAATCAGCAAAACAACATTCCTTATATTGGAGCTTAGATACAACAATATTATCAAAATTAAGAACAAAATCACTAAGCACATATCTTAATGTTTCTCCATTTATCTGAACAGACACAGTAACTGAGAAATAATAAATCTTTATTCCTCATGACTACTGCAACTCTTTACAACTCTTTACCATTAAACAGAAGGAACATTTTTACATTTGAAAGTAACAGATGCACAGAGATTTGTTTTAGACTGTAAGACTTAGCTATTTTGGCTTTTACTAGACACTTAGAAGATTTATCAGACTAAGTGTAAAACCTGCTCATAGTGTTCTCACATGTTCATAGAATGTGCACACTATAAATACCTTTTTGTCATGCTAATGACTCAATAGAAGGGCTCATTTAAATATATTCCAGATTCTTTATACTGCTTTCTTTCTTGCATCATTCATAGTACTTCAGATAAATTTCTCTAATTGAAAGGGTCAATATTTTAGACCTGTCTCATTCCATGATTTTAAAATTTATACCATCATAATATAAAAACATAATAAATCTGTTGTGGGATGAACATCAACATTGAGTCGTTATTAATTTCTCAAAATTGTAGAATACTATTCAGCTTTGTCTATTCTAATAAAGCAAACATACACATATTGAGTGATTATATGTGTACATGTCACATTGAATGTGACCTGAATCAGAACAGTATAGTTTGGAATAAATACTTTTAAAGGCATTATACTAAGGAAGATATAGTTACAGTAGTCACAGTCAACAGTTCTTTAATAAATGGGTGACCAGTTTAATTAATTTAATCGTATACTTTTAACTAGATTTCTAAATGATGTTGCCTGAGAACACTGTTCTATCCATTTTAGGTTAATGCTTTTAATTGATTGTTCCACAGAATAAATGGCTTGAGTAATGTTTCTGCAGTGCTGACTTTAATTAAGCTTACAGGATGTTTACAACTTCAGTATAAATTATCTAACCATTCAACATAATTTAACAGGTAAAGACAAACATCTAACAAATCATATTTCATCGATATGAATAAGAATAATTGTGTATAAGTCAAGACAATTAAACACTTCAAGTCTTCTGTTCAGAATATCACTAATAAGTTGTGAAAAGAGACTGATTCTATGAAAAAAGAAATGATCCAAATGGCGTGTAACTAACTTTATCTTGCAGGATCAGCATGCATCTCTAACACAAGCAGTATAAGTGATTGGCTACAGAAGAACTTTGGAGCATTTCAGAACATTATTTCATGGAGTGATATTGAGCTTTATATCAGAACTTCAGCATGGTAAGTCTCCAATCATCAGCTTATGGTATGATAGACAACATGATGAAACAGGAACATCTAGTCTTTTGAACCCTGTTTATCTTTAAAGCATTTATACAAAATGGGAGAGTTAATAAGCTGATTTTAGGGAGCAGGAAGAAGTACTTTTTTAAAATATTTCAGTTTTTCTAACTTGTTCAAAAGAGATCTAAATTTTAACAAAATGAATTCATTGAGATGACTGATAGAATTATTTTGTTTTCTAGCTTCATGGGTGGATCAGATGAGTGCACAGCAACTTTGCAATCCTCGTAATTGCTCCAGAATACAGAAAAGACTCTGTTGTGCTAGACAGAATCATTCTCATATTGAACCAGTGAACATTACAGACTTCATGACCACTTTCACTTTGGCAGCCACACAGGTTAGTTAAAACTGCTACTCGATAGTCTCTCATATATATTTAATTTAACATATTTCTATTGACACCACATAAGGAATAGTGTTGTTCAGAAAGCTGTTTTTAAACACAGAATTTTTTGATTAATTTATTTTTGAAAACTTTAAATATTAGCTTCAGCACAAGTGCAGGTTTTCAAAGGTTCCATGTCAAACAGATAGTCACACACACACAAAATAGCAAGTACAATAGACAGTTCCCAAAGAAATAGAGTTCTCTAATGCTCAAACCACTTAAAACTATACAATTACATAAATTTTTCAATACAAAAGATGTCTATATTAAGAATTTATAAAATGTTACAAATTGAATACAGAGAACCAGAATAAAACAGTTTAATGGTTATAACAACATTGGGTGTAGACAGAGACTGCAAAGATCCATGAAGTTGAATCAACTTGAGGAGGTTCAGCAGTGTATCAGGCAGTTTCTTTAACAAGGTGGTGGTCCAGATACTATTTTATAGCTCACCCAGCTGAGTTTGTAGAAGAAGTTGTTGAAGAGTATTCCTGCCACATTCTTGCTGTTGTTCTGGTTGAAGATTGTAAGATGCAGTTAGTAAAGGCAGGGGTTGTTGGGCATTGTGTGTCATTTTATCTCAACAAACTGGTCTGAGCCTTTACCTGGCAGGATTACAATTTGTTTATGAAAACCTTTCTAGCACCTCATCATAAGTTCCTTTGAATATCAAAAATTGAACTGCAGGTTTTCTTTAAAGTAAGCAGTTTGTTTCAATGTGACACATTTTGTTTATTAACCTTATAGTGCAGCAGATTTCTGCAGTATTCTGACTTAGAAAATATTATAAACAGCGTGAAACCTTTAGGGATAAGTTCTGGAACATGTTCTGCTGAATAGGTGAAAAGTATGGGATTTCTATTTTGTAGAATTTAATACACCCAAAATTTTCTTCTGTTGTTGAGGAGAAACGAACTCAGCCACTTATGACCAATTATAGAATGCTTCATGCAACTGTAACAAAAGTAGATGTTTCATTTCATGCAGTACTATTAGAGAATATTGCATCAGTTTCACTGTCAACTTTTGAGTTGTATTGTAGTGGTAATTATTTAACATAAGTGCAAACACTTTATGGTTAATACAAAGGCATAGTATAAATGGAGCTACCTTTGACAACTTACAATATTAGTCTACCTATGTGTGCTGCCCTTTCTGGTGCTGGATTTTAATTTGTAAACCACCTGTAGTGTACATCCTTTCTTCAACAATATACATGATTTTCCAAATGTGTCATGTCAAATGGTTAAAATACATTTATTTTATATTTTCTCAAGATACTGTACCTGTACTCCAAGCAAGTACATGTATTCTCAAAGAATTTGCCATAAATGAGCATACTGAATAATTCATGTTTAATAATACAGTCTATTATGTAATAATTTGAGATATATTTAATCATTCTAAGATTATAAATTCAATAGATTGTATATGTGTCTATGGTCTCAGTTTATTTTTCTCACCAAGGAAGAAGACTATTGCAGCCTCTGTCTTTAAATTAGAAGTAAAACCTTATGCTCTCTACTTTCAATGTTTTCAGCTTTTTATTATTGTTTTCTGTAATAGCCAACTTTACAGAAAAAGAAGTTGATGATGTAAGGGCTTTACTGCTGAATAAAACCATTTCACAACTGGAATCCTCATTCAGCTCTTTTCAAACAATAGACTGGATACTACTTTTTCAGGAACAGCTAATTCCGGTTCTTCCTAGCATCTCTGGCTGAACTTAGACTTCTTCCATCTAATATCACCTGTAATTCCTACCAAGCCATGTGAGTATAAGTATGGTAACGTCTTGAATTTTCTTGTAGAACAATAGTAAAACATGAGATGACTGAAGCCCAAGAAAATCAGCAAAACAACATTCCTTATATTGGAGCTTAGATACAACAATATTATCAAAATTAAAGAACAAATCACTAAGCACATATCTTAATGTTTCTCCATATTTATCTGAACAGACAAGTAACTGAGAAACATAAATCTTATTCCTCATGACTACTGCAACTCTTTACAACTCTTACCATTAAACAGAAGGAACATTTTTACATTTGAAAGTAACAGATGCACAGAGATTTGTTTTGTGACTGTAAGACTTAGCTATTTTGGCTTTTACTAGACACTTAGAAGATTTATCAGACTAAGTGTAAAACCTGCTCATAGTGTTCTCACATGTTCATAGAATGTGCACACTATAAATACCTTTTTGTCATGCTAATGACTCAATAGAAGGGCTCATTTAAATATATTCCAGATTCTTTATACTGCTTTCTTTCTTTGCATCATTCACAGTACTTCAGATAAATTTCTAATTGAAAGGGTCAATATTTTAGACCTGTCTCATTCCATGATTTTAAAATTTATACCATCATAATATACAAAAATAATAAATCTGTTGTGGGATGAACATCAACATTGAGCTCGTTATTAATTCTCTCAAAATTGTAGAATACTATTCAGCTTTGTCTATTCCAATAAAGCAAACATCACACATATTGAGTGATTTATTATGTACATGTCACATTGAATGTGACCCTGAATCAGAACAGTATAGTTTGAATAAATACTTTTAAAGGCATTATACTAAGGAAGATATAGTTACAGTAGTCACAGTCAACAGTTCTTAATAAATGGGTGACCAGTTATAATTAATTTAATCGTATATTTTAACCAGATTTCAAATGATGTTGCCTCGAGAACACTGTTCTATCCATTTTTAGGTTAATGCTTTCTAATATTGATTGTTCCACAGAATAAAATGGCTTGAGTAATGTTTCTGCAGTGCTGACTTCCACTATGCGACAGGATGTTTATAACTTCGGTATAAATTATCTCAACCATTCAACATAATTTAACAGGTAAAGACAAACATCTAACAAATCATATTTCATCGATATGAATAAGAATAATGTGCATAAGTCAAGACAATTAAACACTTCAAGTCTTCTGTTCAGAATATCACTAATAGTTGTGAAAAGAGACTGATTCTATGAAAAAGAAATGATCCAAATGGCGGTAACTAACTTTATCTTGCAGGATCAGCATGCATCTCTAACACAAGCAGTATAAGTGATTGGCTACAGAAGAACTTTGGAGCATTTCAGAACATTATTTCATGGAGTTATATTGCAGCTTTATATCAGAACTTCAGCATGGTAAGTCTCCAATCATCAGCTTATGGTATGATAGACAACATGATGAAACAGGAACATCTAGTCTTTTGTGAACCCTGTTTATCTTTAAAGCATTTATACAAAATGGGGAGAGTTAATAAGCTGATTTTAGGGAGCAGGAAGAAGTACTTTTTTTAAAATATTTCAGTTCTTTCTAACTTGTTCAAAAAGAGATCTAAATTTTATCAAAATGAATTCCATTGGAGATGACTGATAGAATTCTTTTGTTTTCTAGCTTCTTGCGGTGGATCAGATGAGTGCACAGCAACTTGCAATCCTCGTAACTGCTCCAGAATACAGAAAAGACTCTGTTGTGCTAGACAGGATCATCTCTCATATTGAACCAGTGAACATTACAGACTTCATGACCACTTTCACTTTGGCAGCCACACAGGTTAGTTAAAAACTGCTACTCCGATAGTCTCTCACACATATTTAATTTAACATATTTCTATGACACCACATAAGGAATAGTGTTGTTCAGAAAGCTGTTTTTAAACACAGAATTTTTTTGATTAATTTATTTTTTGGAAAACTTTAAATATTAGCTTTCAGCACAAGTGCAGGTTTTCAAAGGTTCCATGTCAAACAGATAGTCACACACACACAAAATAGCAAGTACAATAGACAGTTCCTAAAGAAATAGAGCTTCTCAAGGCTCAAACCACTTAAAACTATACAATTATATAAATTTCAATACAAAAAGATGTCTATATTAAGAATTTTATAAAATGTTACAAATTGAATACAGAGAACCTGAATAAAAACAGTTTAATGGTTATAACAACATTGGGTTGCAGACAGAGACTGAAAGATCCATGAAGCTGAATCAACTTGAGGAGGTTCAGCAGTGTATCAGGCAGTTTTTAACAAGGTGGTGGTCCAGATACCATTTTATAGCTCACCTAGCTGAGTTTGCAGAAGAAGTTGCTGAAGAGTATTCCTGCCACATTCTTGCTGTTGTTCTGCTTGAAGATTGTGAAGATGCAGTTAGTAAAGGCAGGGGTTGTTGGGCATTGTGTGTCATTTTATCTAACAACTGGTCTGATTCTTTACTTGGCAGGATTACAATTTTGTTTATGAAAACCTTTCTAGCACCTCATCATAAGTTCCTTTTGAATATCAAAATTGAACTGCAGGTTTTCTTTAAAGTAAGCAGTTTGTTTCAATGAGCTACATTTTGTTTATTAACCTTTATAGTGCAGCAGATTTCTGCAGTGTTCTGAATTAGAAAATATTATAACAGTTGAAACCCTTTAGGATAAGTTCTGGAACATGTTCTGCTGAATAGTGTTGAAAAGTATGGGATTTCTATTTTTGTAGAATTTAATATTACCCTATAAATTTTCTTCTGTTGTTGAGGAGAAACGAACTTCAGCCACTTAAGGACCAATTAGAATGCTTCATGCAACTGTAACAAAAGTAGATGTTTCTATTTCATGCAGTACTATTAGAGAATATTGCATCAGTTTCACTGTCAACTTTTGGAGTTGTATTGTGAGTGGCAATTATTTAAATATGCAAACACTTTATGGTTAATGTAAAAGGCATAGTATAAATGAGCTACCCTTGACAACTTACAATACTAGTTCTACCTATATGTGCTGCCCTTTCTGGTGCTGGATTTTAATTTGTAAACTACCGCAGTGTACATCCCTTTCTTCAACAACATACATGATTTTCTCCAAATGTGTCATGGTCAAATGGTTAAAATACATTTATTTTATATTTCTCAAGATACTGTACCTGTACTTCCAAGCAAGTACATGCATTCTCAAAGAATTTGCTATAAATGAGTACTGAATAATTCATGTTTAATAATACAGTCTATTATGTAATAATTTGAGATATATTTAATCATTCTAAGATTATAAATTCAACAGATTGTATATGTGTCTATGGTTCAGTTTATTTCCTTTCTCACCAAGGAAGAAGACTATTGCAGCCTCTGTCTTTTAAATTAGAAGTAAACCTATGCTCTCTACTTTCAATGTTTTCAGCTTTTTATTATTGTTTTCTGTATCAGCAACAACTTTACAGAAAAGGAAGTTGATGATGAGGGCTTTTATCAGCTGAACAAAACCATTTCACAACTGGAATCCTCATTCAGCTCTTTCAAACAATAGACTGAAAGTACTTTTCAGGAACAGCTAATTCCGCTTCTTCCAGCATCTCTCTGGCTGAACTTAGACTTCTTCCATCTATATTACTCTGTAATTCCTACCAAGCCATGTGAGCATAAATATGGTAATGTTCTTGAATTTTCTGCTTGTGAACAATAGTAAAATATGACGACTGGAAGCCCAAGAAAATCAGCAAAACAACATTCCTTATATTGAGCTTAGATAAACAATATTATCAAATAACAAACTGCACATATCTTAATGTTTTCTCCATTTATCTGAACAGGATACAGTAACTGGAGAAATAATAAATCTTTATTCCTTATGACTACTGCAACTTTTACAACTCTTACCATTAAACAGAAGGAACATTTTTACATTTGAAAGTAACAGATGCACAGAGATTTGTTTTGTAGTACGAAGACTTAGCTATTTGGTTTTTACTAGACACTTAGAAGATTTATCTGACTATGTAAACCTGCTCATAGTGTTCTCACATGTTCATAGAATGAATACATTATAAATACCTTTTGTTATGCTAATGACTCAATAGAAGGGCTCATTTAAATATATTCCAGATTCTTTATACTGCTTTCTTTTCTTGCATCATTCACAGTATCAGATAAATTTCCTAATTGAAAGGGTCATTATTTTAGACCTGTCTCATTCCATGATTTTAAAATTTATACCATCATAATATAAAAACATAATAAATCTGTTGTGGGATGAACATCAACATTGAGCTCGTTATTAATTCTTCTCAAAATTGTAGAATACTATTCAGCTTTTGTCTATTCTAATAAAGCAAACATACATATTGATGAGTTTACTATGTACATGTCACATTGAATGTGACCCTGAATCAGAACAGTATAGTTTGGAATAAATACTTTAAAGGCATTATACTAAGGAAGATATATAGTTGTAGTCACAGTCAACAGTTCTTTAATAAATGGGTGACCAGTTATAATTAATTTAATCGTACATTTTTAACCAGATTTCTAATGATGCTGCCTGAGAACACTGTTCTATCCATTTTTAGGTTAATGCTTTAATATTGATTGTTCCACTGAATAAATGGCTTGAGTAATGTTTCTGCAGTGCTGACTTCCACTGTTTCCAGGATGTTTACAACTTCAGTATAAATTATTCAACCATTCAACATAATTTAACAGGTAAAGACAAACATCTAACAAATCATATTTCATCGATATGAATAAGAATAATTGTGGCATAAGTCAAGACACTTAAACACTTCAAGTCTTCTGTTCAGAATATCACTAATAAGTTGTGAAAAGAGACTGATTCTATGAAAAAGAAATGATCCAAATGGCGTGTAACTAATTTTATCTTTGCAGGATCAGTATGCATCTCTAATACAAGCAGTATAAGTGATTGGCTACAGAAGAACTTTGGAGCATTTCAGAACATTATTTCATGGAGTGATATTGCAGCTTTTATATCAGAACTTCAGCATGGTAAGTCTCCAATCATCAGCTTATGGTATGATAGACAACATGATGAAACAGGAACATCTAGTCTTTTGTGAACCCTGTTTATCTTTAAAGCATTTATACAAAATGGAGAGTTAATGTTGATTTTAGGAGAAGAAGTACTTTTTTAAAATATTTTAGTTCTTCTAACTTGTTCAAAAGAGATCTAAATTTTATCAAAATGAATTCCATTGGAGATGACTGATAGAATTCCTTTTGTTTTCTAGCTTCTGTGGATCAGATGAGTGCACAGCAACTTGCAATCCCTCAGAACTGCTCCAGAATACAGAAAGACTCTGTTGTGCTAGACAGGATCATCTCATATTGAACCAGTGAACATTACAGACTTCATGACCACTTTCACTTTGGCAGCCACACAGGTTAGTTAAAAACTGCTACTGAGAGTTCTCTCACACATATTTAATTTAATATATTTCTATGACACCACATAAGGAATAGTGTTGTTCAGAAAGCTGTTTTAAACACAGAATTTTTTGATTAATTTATTTTTTGGAAAACTTTAAATATTAGCTTCAGCACAAGTGCAGGTTTTCAAAGGTTCCATGTCAAACAGATAGACACACACACAAAATAGCAAGTACAATAGACAGTTCCTAAAGAAATAGAGTTCTAAGGCTCAAACCACTTAAAAACTATACAATTACATAAATTTTCAATACAAAAGATGTCTATATTAAGAATTTTAGCAAATGTTATAAATTGAATACAGAGAACCAGAATAAAACAGTTTAATGGTTATAATAACATTGGGTTGCAGACAGAGACTGCAAAGATCCATGAAGCTGAATCAACTTGAGGAGGTTCAGCAGTGTATCAGGCAGTTTCTTTAACAAGGTAGTGGTCCAGATACCATTTTATAGGCTCACCCAGTTGAGTTTGCAGAAGAAGTTGCGAAGAGTATTCCGGCACATTCTTGCTGTTGTTCTGGGTTGAAGATTGTAGATGCGGTTAGTAAAGGCAGGGGTTGTTGGGCAATAGTGTCATTTTATCTAATAAACTGGTCTGAGCCTTTATTCTGGCAGGATTACAATTTTGTTTATGAAAACCTTTCTAGCACCTCATCATAAGTTCCTTGAATATCAAAATTGAACTGCAGGTTTTTAAAGTAAGTGTTTGTTTCAATGTGTTTCACATTTTGTTTATTAGCCTTTATAGTGCAGCAGATTTCTGCAGTGTTCTGACTTAGAAATATTATAAACAGTTGAAACCCTAGGGATAAGTTCTGAACATTTTCTGCTGAATAGTGCTGAAAGTATGGATTTCTATTTTTGTAGAATTTAATATTACCCCTAAATTTTCTTCTGTTGTTGAGGAGAAACGAACTCAGCCACTTAAGGACCAATTATGAATGTTTTCTGCAACTGTAACAAAAGTAGATGTTTCTCATTTCATGCAGTACTATTATTAGAATATTGCATCAGTTTCACTCAACTTTGAGTTGTATTACAGGAGTGGCACTATTTAACATATGCAAACACTTTTTATGGTTAATACAAAAGTATAGTATAAATGGAGCTACCCTTTGACAACTTACAATATTAGTCTACCTATGTGCTGCCCTTTCTGGTGCTGGATTTTAATTTGTAAACCACCGCAGTGTACATCCTTTCTTCAACAACACATGATTTTCTCCAAAGTGTGTCATGGTCAAATGGTTAAAATACATTTATTTTATATTTTCTCAAGATACGTACCTGTTCCAAGCAAGTACATGCATTCTCAAAGAATTTGCCATAAATGAGCATATACTGAATAATTCATGTTTAATAATACAGTCTATTATGTAATAATTTGAGATATATTTAATCATTCTAAGATTATAAATTCAACAGATTGTATATGTGTCTATGGTTCAGTTTATTTCTTTTTCACGAAGGAAGAAGACTATTGCAGCCTCTGTCTTTTAAATTAGAAGTAAAACCCTATGTTTCTACTTTCAATGTTTTCAGCTTTTATTATTGTTTTCTGTATCAGGCCAACTTTACAGAAAAGGAAGTTGATGATGTGGGCTTTACTGCTGAATGCAAACCATTTTCACAACTGGAATCCCTATTCAGCTCTTTTTCAAACAATAGACTGGAAAGTACTTTTCAGGAACAGTTAATTCCGCTTTCTTCCTAGCATCTCTGCTGAACTTAGACTTCTTCCATCTAATATTACCTAATTCCTACCAAGCCATGTGAGTATAAATATGGTGGCATTTTGAATTTTCTGCTTGTCAACAATAGTAAATTATGAGATGACTGGAAGCCCAAGAAAATCAGCAAAAACAACATTCCTTGTATTGGAGCTTAGATACAACAGTATTATAAAAATTACAGAACAAATCACTAAGCACATATCTTAATGTTCCTCCATTTTTCTGAACAGAAACAGTAACTGAGAAATAATGAAACTTTATTCCTCATTTCTAGTGCAACACTTTACAACTCTTACCATTAAACGGAACATTTTTAAGTTTGAAAGTAACAGATGCACATAGATTTGTTTTGTGACTGTAAGACTTAGCTATTTTGGCTTTTACTAGACACTGAGAAGATTTATCAGACTAAGTGTAAAATCTGCTCATAGTATTTCCACATTTTCATAGAATGTGCACACTATAAATACCTTTTTGTCATGCTAATGATTCAGTAGAAGGAGTCATTTAAATATATTCCAGGTTCTTTATACTCCTTTATTTCTTTGCATCATTCATAGTCATCAGATAAATTTCCAATTGAAAGGTCAATATTTTAGACCTGCCACATATCCTCATTTTAAAATGTATACCATCATAATATGAAATACAAAATCTGTTATGGGATGAACATCAACTTTGAGCTTGTTACTGCTTCTCTCAAAATTGTAGAATACTATTCAGCTTTGTCTATTCTAATAAATCAACATACACATGTTGAGTGATTTAATTATGTACATTTCACATTGAATGTGACCCTGAATCAGAAGAGTATAGTTTGGAATAAGTACTATCAAAAGCATTCTACTAAGGAAGATATACTTCAGCAGCAGTCACAGTCAACAGTTCTTTAATAAGTGGGTGACTAGTTTGAATTAATTTAATCGTGCACTTTTAATGAGCTGTCTAAATGATGTTGCCTGAGAACACTGTTCTATCCATCTTTATGTTAATGCTTTTTAATATTGATTGATCCACAGAATAAAAGGGTTGAGTTATGTTTCTACAGTGCTGACTTCCACTAAGCGACAGGATGTTTACAACTTCAGTATAAATTATCTAACCATACAACATAATTTAACAGGTAAAGACAAACATCTAACAAATCATATTTCATCGATATGAATAAGAATAATTGTGACATAAGTCAAGAAAATTAAACACTTCAAGTCTTCTTTTCAGAATATCACTAATAAGTTGTGAAAAGAGACTGATTCTATGAAAAAAGAAATGATCCCAATTGTGGTGTAACTAATTTTATCTCGTAGGATCAGCATGCATCTCTAACACAAGCAGTATAAGTGATTGGCTACAGAAGAACTTTGAGCATTTCAGGACATTATTTCATGGAGGATATTGCAGCTTTTATATCAGAACTTCAGCATAGTAAGTCTCCAATCATCAGCTTATGGTATGATAGACAACATGATGAAACAGGAACATCAAGTCTTTTGAGAACCCTAGTTATCTTTAAAGCATTTATACAAAATGGGAGAGTTAATAAACTGATTTTAGGGAGCAGGAAGAAGTACTTTTTTTTTAGGTATTTCAGTTCTTTCTAACTTGTTCAGAAAGAGATCCAAATTTTAACAAAATGAATTCCTTTGGAGATGACTGATAGAATTCTTTTGTTTTCTAGCTTCTTGCGGTGGATCACATGAGTACAGAGCAACTAGCAATCCTCGTAACTGTTCCAGAATACAGAAAAGACTCTGTTGTGCTAGACAGGATCATTTCTCGTATTGAACCAGAGAACATTACAGACTTCATGACCACTTTCACTTTGGCAGCCACACAGGTTAGTTGACATCACACCACGTCTCCTCACACGTATTTACCTTACATACTTCTGTGACACCACATATGAATACTGTTGTTCAGAAAGCTGCTTAAACAGAATTTTTTTTTGATTCATTTATTTTTTGGAAAACTTTAAATTTTACCTTTCAGCAAAAGTACAGGTTTACAAAGGTTCCATGTCAAACAGATAGTCACAAACACACAAAATAACAAGTACAATTGACAGTTCCCAAAGAAATAGAGTTCACTAAGGCTCAGACCACTTAAAACTAAACAACTACATAAGTTTTTCAAAAAAAAGACATCTGTATTAAGAATTTTATAAAACATTACAAATTGAATACAGAGAACCAGAATAAAACAGTTTAATGGTTATAACAACATTGGGCTGCAGACAGAGACTGCAAAGATCCATAAAACTGAATCAACTTGAGGAGGTTCAGCAGTGTATCAGGTAGTTTCTTTAACAAGGTAGTGGTCCAGATACCACTTATAGCTCACTCAGCTGAGCATGCAGAAGAAGTTGTTGAATATATCTTGGCAACATTCCCTGCTGTTGTAATTGGTTGAAGATTGTGAAGATGCAGTTGGTAAAAGCAGCTGTTGTTAGGCATTGACTGTCATTTAACTAACAAACTGGTCTAAGCCTTTATTCTGGCAGGATTACAATTTTGTTTATGAAAACCTTTGTGGCACATCATCGTAAGTTCAATGGAATATTAAAAATTGAACTGCAGGTTCTCTTTAAAGTAAGCAGCTTGGTTTAATGTGAGCCACATTTTATTTATTAGCCTTTAGAGTGCAGCAGATTTCTGCAGTGTTCTGATTTTCATAATATTATAAACAGCCTGAAACCCTTAGGAATAAGTTCTGGAACATGTTCTGCTGAATAGTGCGGAAAAGTATGGGATTTCTATTTTTTGCAGAATTTAATATTACCCTTTGAAATTCTAAATTTTCTTCTATTGTTGAGGAGAAACATCTCAGCCACTTAAGGCCCAATTACAGAATGCTTCATGCAACTGTAACCAAAGTCGATGTTTCTCATTTCATGCAGTACTATTAGAGAATTTGTCATCAGTTTCACTGTCAACTTTTGAGTTCTATTGTGAGTGGCAATTATTTAACATAAGTGCAAACACTTTATTGTTAATTCTAAAGGCATAGTATAAATGGAGCTACCCTTTGACAACTTACAATACTAGACTCTCTATGTGTGCTGCCCCTTCTGGTGCTGGGTTTTCATTTGTACACTATCGCAGTGTATATCCCTTTCTCCAACAACATACATGATTTTCCCCAAATGTGTTATGGTCAAATGGTTAAAATACATTTCTTTTATATTTCCTCAAGATACTGTACCTGTACTTCCAAGCAAGTACATGCATTCTCAAAGAATTTGCCATAAATAAGCATACTGAATAATTTACGTTTAATAATACAGTCTATTAGATACTAATTTGAGATACATTTAATCATTCTAAGAATATAAATTCAACATATTTTATATGTGTCTATGTTTCAGTTTATTTCCTTTTCTCACCAAGGAAGAAGGCTATTGCAGCTTCTGTCTTTTAAATTAGAAGTCAAACCCTACCCCGTCTACCTTCAATGTTTTCAGTTTTTATTATTGTTTTCTGTATCAGTGTCAACTTTACAGAAAAGGAAGTTGATGATGTATGGCTTTCTGCTGAACAAAACCATTTCACTACTGGAATCTCTATTCAGCTCTTTTTCAAACAATAGACTGATAGTACTTTTCAGGAACAGCTAATTCCGCTCTACCTAGCATCTCTGGCTGAACTTAGACTTCTTCCATCTAATATTACCTGTAATTCCTACCAAGCCATGTGAGTGTATAAATATGGTGGCATCTTTAATTTTCTGCTTTGAACAATAGTAAAATATGAGATGACTGGAAGCCCAAGAAAATCAGCAAAACAACATCTTTGTATTGGAGCTTGATACAACAATATTACAAAAAATTAGAGAACAAAACCACTACACATATCTAATGTTCCTCCATTTTTCTGAACAGACACTGTAACTGAGAAATAATAAAACTTTATTCCTCATTACTAAAAGTAACACTTACAATACTTACCATTAAACAGAAGGAACATTTTACGTTTGAAAGTAACAGATGCATAGATTTGTTTTGTGACTGTAAGATTTAGCTATTTTGGCTATTACTAGACACTGAGAAGATTTATCAGACTAAGTGTAAACCTGTTGTTCAGTGTTTCCACATTTTTATAGAATGTGCACAGTATAAATACCTTTTTGTCATGCTAATGATTCAATAGAAGGGTTCATTTAAATATATTCCAGGTTCTTTATACTCTTTTCTTACTTTGCATAATTCATAGTACTTCAGACAAATTTCCTCTAATTGAAAGGGTCAATATTTTAGACCTGCCACATTTCCTCATTTTAAAATGTATACCATTATAATATGAAATATGTAGTAAATCTGTTGTGGGATGAACATCAACATTGAGCTTGTTACTGCTTCTCTCAAATTTGTAGAATACTATTCAGCTTTGTCTGTTCTAATAAATCAAACATACACATATTGAGTGATTTACTATGTACTTGTCACATTGAATGTGACCCTGAATCAGAAGAGTATAGTTTGGAATAAGTACTTTCAAAAGCATTCTACTAAGGAAGATATAGTTCAGCATCAGTCACAGTCAACAGTTCTTTAATAAGTGGGTCACTAGTCTGAATTAATTAAATCGTACATTTTAACCAGATTTCTAATGATGTTGCCTGAGAACACTGTTCAATCCATCTTTATGTTAATGCTTTCTAATATTGATTGGTCCACAGAATAAAAGGCTTGAGTAACGTTTCTGCAGTGCTGACTTCCTCTAAGCGACAGGATGTTTACAACTTCAGTATAAATTATCTAACCATTCAACATAATTTAACAGGTAAAGACAAACATCTAACAAATCATATTTCATCGATATGAAGAAGAATAATTGTGGCATAAGTCAAGAAAATTTAACACCAAGTCTTCTGTTCAGAATACCACTAATAAGTTGAGAAAATAGACTGATTCTATGAAAAAAGAAATGATCCAAATGGTGTGTAACTAATTTTATCTCAGAGGATCAGGATGCATCTCTAACACAGCAGTATAAGTGATTGGCCACAGAAGAACTTTTGGCATTTCAGGACATTATTTCATGGAGGATATTGCAGTTTATATCAGAACTTCAGCATGGTAAGTCTCCAATCATCAGCTTATGGTATGATAGGCAAATATGATGAAACCGAACACCTACTCTTTTGTGAACCTCTGTTTATCTTTTAAAGCATTATGCAAATGGGAGAGTTAATAAACTGATTTTAGGAGCAGGAAGAAGTATTTTTTTTAAAGTATTTCGTGTTTTTCTAACTTGTTCAAAAAGAGATCTAAATTTTTAGAAAATTAATTCTTTGAGATGACTGATAGAATTCTTTTGCTTTCTCTCTTTATGTGGATCAGATGAGTGCACAACAACTTGGTAATCCTCGTGAATCGTTCCAGAATACAGTAAAAGACCTGTTATGCAGACATGATCATCTTCGTATTGAACCAGTGAACATTACAGACTTCATGACCACTTTCACTTTGGCAGCCATACAGGTTAGTTAGATACTGCTACTCGATAGTCTCTCATACATATTTAATTTTACATATTTCTATGACACTACATAAGGAATAGCATTGTTCAGAATGCTGTATTTAAAAACAGAAGTTTTTTTGATTCATTTATTTTTTGGAAAACTTGAAATATTGCCTTTCAGCACAAGTGCAGGTTTACAAAGGTTCCATGTTAAATAGAGAGTCACACACACACAAAATAACAAGTACAATAGACAGTTCCCAAAGAAATACAGTTCACTAAGGCTCAAACCACTTAAAACTAAACAATTACATAAGTTTTTCAACAAAAAAGACATCAATATTAAGAATTTTATAAAACGTTACAAATTGATTACAGAGAACCAGAATAAAAACAGTTTAATGGTTATAAAAACATTGGGCTGCAGACAGAGACTGCAAAGAAAAATAAAACTGAATCAACTTGAGGAGGTTCAGCAGTGTATCAGGCAGTTTCTTTAACAAGATAGTGGTTCAGATACCAATTTATAGCTCACCCAGCTGAGTATGCAGAAGAAGTTGCTGAAGAGCATTCCTGTCACATTCCTGCTGTTGTGCTTGGTTGAAGATTGTGAAGATGAAGTTAGTAAAGCAGGGGTTGTTAGGCATTGCGTCATTTTATCTCACAAACTGGTCTGAGCCTTTATTCTGGGAGGATTACAATTTTGTTTATGAAACCCCTAGGCACCTCTTTATCGAAGTTCCTATGGAATATCAAAAATTGAACTGCAGGTTTTCTTTAAAGTAAACAGTTTGGTTTAATTTGAGCCACATTTTGTTAATTAGTCTTTATAGTGCAGCAGATTTCTGCAGTGTTCTGATTTCCAAAATATTACAAACAGCCTGAAACCCTTTGGGATAAGTTCTGGAACATGTTCTGCTGATTAGTGCTGAAAAGTATGGGATTTCTATTTTTTGTAGAAATTAATATTACACCAAAATTTTCTTCTATTGTTGAGGAGAAATGTCTCAGCCACTTAAGGCCCAATTATAGAATGCTTCATGCAACTGTAACAAAAGCTGATGTTTCTCATTTCATGCAGTACTATTAGAGAATTTTGCATCAGTTTCACTGTCAACTGTTGAGTTCTATTGTGATGGTAATTATTTAAGGTAAGTGCAACACTTTAAGGTTAATACTAAAGGCATAGTATAAATGGAGTTACCCTTTGACAACTTACATAATACCACCAGTCTACCTATGTGTGCTGCCCTTTCTGGTGCTGGGTTTTCATTTGTAAATCACCAAGAGGTACATCCTTTCTCCAACAACATACATGATTTTCTCCAAATGTGTTATGGTCAAATGGTTAAATACATTTCTTTTATATTTTCATAAGATACTGTACCTCGTACTTCCAAGCAAGGTTACGTATTTTCAAAGAATTTGCCATATAAATGAGTTATAATGAATAATCTATGTTTAATAATGTAGTCTATTATGTAATAATTTGATATACATTTAATCATTCTAAGATTATAAATGCAACACATTTTATATGTGTCTATGGTTCATTTTATTTCTTTTCTCACAAAGGAAGAAGACTATTGCAGCCTCTGTCTTTTAAATTAGAAGTAAACCCTACGCTGTCTACTTTCAATGTTTTCAGCTTTTTATTATTGTTTTCTGTATCAGTCAACTTTACAGAAAAGGAAGTTGATGATGTAAGGGCTTTACTGCTGAACAAAACCATTTCACAACTGGAATCCTCATTCAGCTCTTTTCAAACAATAGACTGGATAGTACTTTTTCAGGAACAGCTAATTCCGCTTCTTCCTAGCATCTCTCTGGCTGAACTTAGACTTCTTCCATCTAATATTACCTGTAATTCCTACCAAGCCATGTGAGTATAAATATGCTGGCATCTTGAATTTTATGCTTGTGAACAATAGTAAAATATGAGATGACTGGAAGCCCAAGAAAATCAGCAAAAACAACATCCTTGTATTGGAGCTTAGATACAACAATATTATAAAAATTAAAGAACAAATCACTAAGCACAAATCTTAATGTCCTCCATTTATCTGAACAGACACAGTAACTGATAAATAATAAAACTTTATTCCTCATTACTAGTGCAACACTTTACAACTCTTACCATTAAGCAGAAGGAACATTTTTAAGTTTGAAAGTAACAGATGCACATAGATTTGTTTTGTGACTGTAAGACTTAGCTATTTTGGCTTTTACTAGACACTTAGAAGATTTATCAGACTAAGTGTAAAAACTGCTAATAGTGTTTCCACATTTTCATAGAATGTGCACAGCTATAAATACCTTTTTGTAAAGCTAATGATTCAATAGAAGGTTTCATTTAAATATATTCCATGTCCTTTATACTCCTTTCTTTCATTGCATCATTCATCGTACTTCAGATAAATTTCCTCTAATTCAAAGTGTCAATATTTCAGACCTACCACATTTCCTGATTTTAAAATGTATACCATCATAATATGAAATACATAGTAAATCTGTTGTGGGATGAACATCAACATTAAGCATGTTACTGCTTCTCTCAAAACTGTAGAATACTATTCGGCTTTGTCTATTCTAATAAATCAAACATACACATGTTGAGTGATTAACCATGTACATGTCACATTGAATGTGACCCTGAATCAGAAGAGTATAGTTTTGAATAAGTACTTTCAAAAGTATTTTACTAAGGAAGATATAGTTCAGCACAGTCACAGTCAACAGTTTTTAATAAGTGGGTGACTAGTTTTAATTAATTTAATCGTACATTTTTAACCAGATTTCTAAATGATGTTGCCTGAGAACACTGTTCTATCCATCATTATGTTAATGCTTTCTAATATTGATTGGTCCACAGAATAAAAGGCTTGAGTAATGTTTCTGCAGTGCTGACTTCCACTAAGCGACAGGATGTTTACAACTTCAGTATAAATTATTTAACCATTCAACATAATTTAACAGGTAATGACCAACATCTAACAAATCATATTTCATCGATATGAATAAGAATAATTGTGGCATAAGTCAAGAAAATTAAACACTTCAAGACTTCTGTTCAGAATATCACTAATAAGTTGTGAAAAGAGACTGATTCTATGAAAAAAGAAATGATCCAAACGGTGTGTAACTAATTTTATCTCTTAGGATCAGCATGCATCTCTAACACAAGCAGTATAAGTGATTGGATACAGAAGAACTTTGGAGCATTCTGGACATTATTGCATGGAGTGATATTGCAGCTTTATTATCAGAACTTCAGTATAGTAAGTCTCCAATCATCAGCTTATGGTATGATAGGGAACATGATGAAACCGGAACATTTAGTCTTTTGTGAACCCTGTTTATCTTTAAAGCATTTATACAAAATGGGAGAGTTAATAAACTGATTTTAGGGAGCAGGAAGAAGTACTTTTTTCAAAGTATTTCAGTTCTTTCTAACTTGTTCAAAAAGAGATCTAAATTTTAACAAAATGAATTCCTTTGGAGATGACTTATAGAATTCTTTTTGTTTTCTAGCTTCTTATGTGGATCAGATGAGTGCACAACAATCTTGCAATCCTCAGAACTGTTCCAGAATACAGAAAAGACTTCTGCTGTGCTAGACAGGATCATCTCGTATTGAACCAGTGAACATTACAGACTTATCGACCACTTTCACTTTGGCAGCCACACAGGTTAGTTAGACACTGCTACTCGATAGTCTCTCATACATATATAATTTTACATATTTCTATGACACCACATAAGGAATAGTGTTGTTCAGAAAGCTGTATTTAAAAACAGAAGTTTGTTTGATTCATTTATTTTTTGGAAAACTTTAAATATTACCTTTCAGCACAAGTGCAGGTTTACAAAGGTTCCATGTCAAACAGATAGTCACACACACACAAAATAACAAGTACAATAGATCGTTCTCAGAGAAATAGTGTTTCACTAAGGCTCAAAACCACTTAAAACTAAACAATTACATAAGTTTTCAAAAAATGACATCTATATTAAGAATTTTATAAAACGTTACAAATTGAATACAGAAAACCAGAATAAAAAACAGTTTAATGGTTTATAACTAACATTGGGCTACAGACAGAGACTGCAAAGATCCATAAAACTGAATCGAACTTGAGGAGGTTCAGCAGTGTATCAGGCAGTTTCTTTAACAAGATAGTGGTCCAGATACCAATTTAGAGCTCACCCAGCTGAGTATGCAGAAGAAGTTGTTGAAGATATTCCCGCCACATTCCTGCTGTTGTACTGGTTGAAGATTGTGAAGATGCAGTTAGCAAAAGCAGCGTTGTTAGGCATTGAGTGTCATTTTATCTAACAAACTGGTCTGAGCTCTTATTCTGGCAGGATTACAATTTTGTTTATGAAAACCTTTGTGGCACCTCATCGTAAGTTCCATGGAATATCAAAAATTGAACTACAGCTTTTCTTTAAAGTAAGCAGTTTGGTTTAATGTGAGCCACATTTTGTTTATTAGCCTTTAGAGTGCATCAGATTTCTGCAGTGTTCTGATTTCCAAAATATTATGAACAGCCTGAAACCATTAGGGATCAGTTCTGGAACATGTTCTGCTGAATAGTGCTGAAAAGTATGGGATTTCTTTTTTTTGTAGAATTTAACATTACCCCAAAATTCTCTTCTGTTGTTGAGGAGAAACGTCTCAGCCACTTAAGGCCCAATTATAAAATGCTTCATGCAACTGTAACAAAAGTAGTTGTTTCTCATTTCATGCAGTACTATTAGAGAATTTTGTATCAGTTTCACTGTCAACTTTTGAGATCTATTGTGAGTGGCAATTATTTAACTTAAGTGCAAACACTTTATGGTTAATACAAAAGGCATAGTATAAATGGAGCTACCCTTTGACAACCTACAATACTAGACTACCTATGTGTGCTGCCCTTTCTGGTGCAGGGTGTTCATTTGTAAACTACCGCAGTGTACATCCCTTTCTCCAACAACATACATGATTTTCTCCAAATGAGTTATGTTCAAATGGTTAAAATACTTTTCTTTTATATTTCCTCAAGATACTGTACCTTTACTTCCAAGCAAGTACATGCATTCTCAAAGAATTTGCCATAAATGAGCATACTGAATAATTCATGTTTGAAAAAAAAGTCTATTATGTAATAATTTGAGATACATTTAATCATTCTAAGATTATAAATTCAACACATTTTATATGTGTCTATGGTTTACTTTATTTCCTTTTCTCGGAAAGGAAGAAGACTATTGCAGCCTCTGTCTTTTAAATTAGAAGTAAAACCCTACGCTGTCTACTTTCAATGTTTTCAGCTTTTTATTATTGTTTTCTGTATCAGGCCAACTTTACAGAAAAGGAAGTTGATGATGTAAGGCTTTACTGCTGAACAAAACCATTTCACAACTGGAAGACTCATTCAGCTCTTTTCAAACAATAGACTGGATACTACTTTTTCAGGAACAGCTAATTCCGCTTCTTCCTAGCATCTCTCTGGCTGAACTTAGACTTCTTCCATCTAATATTACCTGTAATTCCTACCAAGCCATGTGAGTATAAATATGCTGGCATCTTGAATTTTATGCTTGTGAACAATAGTAAAATATGATATGACTGGAAGCCCAAGAAAATCAGCAAAAACAACATTCCTTGTATTGGAGCTTAGATACAACAATATTATAAAAATTAAAGAACAAATCACTAAGCACAAATCTTAATGTCCTCCATTTATCTGAACAGACACAGTAACTGAGAAATAATAAAACTTTATTCCTCATTACTAGTGCAACACTTTACAACTCTTACCATTAAGCAGAAGGAAAATTTTTATGTTTGAAAGTAACAGATGCACATAGATTTGTTTTGTGATTGTAAGACTTAGCTATTTTGGCTTTTACTAGACACTTAGAAGATTTATCAGACTAAGTGTAAAAACTGCTAATAGTGTTTCCACTTTTTCATAGAATGTGCACAGCTATAAATACCTTTTTGTAAAGCTAATGATTCAATAGAAGGTTTCATTTAAATATATTCCATGTCCTTTATACTCCTTTCTTTCTTTGCATCATTCATAGTACTTCAGATAAATTTCCTCTAATTGAAAGTGTCAATATTTCAGACCTACCACATTTCCTGATTTTAAAATGTATACCATCATAATATGAAATACATAGTAAATCTGTTGTGGGATGAACATCAACATTGAGCTTGTTACTGCTTCTCTCAAAATTGTAGAATACTATTCAGCTTTTGTCTATTCTAATAAATCAAACATACACATGTTGAGTGATTAACTCATGTACATGTCACATTGAATGTGTCCCTGAATCAGAAGAGTATAGTTTGAATAAGTACTTTCAAAAAGCATTCTACTGAGGAAGATACAGTTCAGCAGCAGTCACAGTCAACAGTTTTTTAATAAGTGGGTGACTAGTTTTAATTAATTTCATCGGCATTTTAACTAGATTTCTAAATGATGTTGCCTAGATAACACTGTTCAATCCATCTTTATGTTAATGCTTTCTAATATTGATTGGTCCACAGAATAAAAGGCTTGAGTAATGTTTCTGCAGTGCTGACTTCCACTGCTTAAGCGGATGTTTACAACTTCAGTATAAATTATTTAACCATCCATCATAATTTAACAGGTAATGACCAACATCTAACAAATCATATTTCATCGATATGAATAAGAATAATTGGGGCATAAGTCAAGAAAATTAAACACTTCAAGTCTTCTGTTCAGAATATCACTAATAAGTTGTGAAAAGAGACTGATTCTATGAAAAAAGAAATGATCCAAACGGTGTGTAACTAATTTTATCTCTTAGGATCAGCATGCATCTCTAACACAAGCAGTATAAGTGATTGGATACAGAAGAACTTTGGAGCATTTCAGGACATTATTTCATGGAGTGATATTGCAGCTTTATATCAGAACTTCAGCATAGTAAGTCTCCAATCATCAGCTTATGGTATGATAGGCAACATGATGAAACAGGAACATCTAGTCTTTTGTGAACCCTGTTTATCTTTAAAGCATTTATACAAAATGAGAGAGTTAATTAGCTGATTTTAGGGAGCAGAAAGAAGTACTTTTTTAAAGCATTTCAGTTCTTTCTAACTTGTTCAAAAAGAGATCTAAATTTTAACAAAATGAATTCCTTTGGAGATGACTGATAGAATTCTTTTGTTTTCTAGCTTCTTGCGGTGGATCAGATGAGTGCACAACAACTTGCAATCCTCGTAACTGTTCCAGAATACAGAAAAGACTCTGCTGTGCTAGACAGGATCATCTCTCGTATTGAACCAGTGAACATTACAGACTTCATGACCACTTTCACTTTGGCAGCCACACAGGTTAGTTAGACACTGCTACTCGATAGTCTCTCATACATATATAATTTTACATATTTCTATGACACCACATAAGGAATAGTGTTGTTCAGAAAGCTGTATTTAAAAACAGAAGTTTGTTTGATTCATTTATTTTTTGGAAAACTTTAAATATTACCTTTCAGCACAAGTGCAGGTTTACAAAGGTTCCATGTCAAACAGATAGTCACACACACACACAAAATAACAAGTACAATAGACTGTTCCCAGAGAAATAGTGTTCACTAAGGCTCAAACCACTTAAAACTAAACAATTACATAAGTTTTTCAAAAAAATGACATCTATATTAAGAATTTTATAAAACGTTACAAATTGAATACAGAGAACCAGAATAAAAACAGTTTAATGGTTATAACAACATTGGGCTACAGACAGAGACTGCAAAGATCCATAAAACTGAATCAACTTGAGGAGGTTCAGCAGTGTATCAGGCAGTTTCTTTAACAAGATAGTGGTCCAGATACCAATTTAGAGCTCACCCAGCTGAGTATGCAGAAGAAGTTGCTGAAGAGCATTCCCGGCCACATTCCTGCTGTTGTACTGGTTGAAGATTGTGAAGATGCAGTTAGCAAAAGCAGCGGTTGTTAGGCATTGAGTGTCATTTTATCTAACAAACTGGTCTGAGCCTTTATTCTGGCAGGATTACAATTTTGTTTATGAAAACCTTTGTGGCACCTCATCGTAAGTTCCATGGAATATCAAAAATTGAACTACAGGTTTTCTTTAAAGTAAGCAGTTTGGTTTAATGTGAGCCACATTTTGTTTATTAGCCTTTAGAGTGCATCAGATTTCTGCAGTGTTCTGATTTCCAAAATATTATAAACAGCCTGAAACCCTTAGGGATCAGTTCTGGAACATGTTCTGATGAATAGTGCTGAAAAGTATGGGATTTCTTTTTTTTTGTAGAATTTAATATTACCTAAAATTCTCTTCTGTTGATGAGGTGAAATGTCCAGCCACTTAAGGTCTAATTATAGAATGCTTCATGCATTCTGTAACAAAAGTAGATGTTTCTTCACTTCATGCAGTACTATTAGAGAATTTTGTATCAGTTTCACTGTCAACTTTTGAGATCTATTGTGAGTGGCAATTATTTAACTTGCATGCAAACACTTTATGGTTAATACAAAAGGCATAGTATAAATGGAGCTGCCCTTTGACAACTTACAATACTAGACTACCTATGTGTGCTGCCCTTTCTGGTGCAGGGTGTTCATTTGTAAACTACCGAAGTGTACATCCCTTTCTCCAACAACATACATGATTTTCTCCAAATGAGTTGTGTTCAAATGGTTAAAATACTTTTCTTTTATATTTCCTCAAGATACTGTACCTTTACTTGCAAGCAAGTACATGCATTCTCAAAGAATTTGCCATAAATGAGCATACTGAATAATTCATGTTTGAAAAAACAGTCTATTATGTAATAATTTGAGATACATTTAATCATTCTAAGATTATAAATTCAACACATTTTATATGTGTCTATGGTTTACTTTATTTCCTTTTCTCACCAAGGAAGAAGACTATTGCAACCTCTGTCTTTTAAATCAGAAGTAAATCCCTAAGCTCTCTACTTTCAATGTTTTCAGCTTTTTATTATTGTTTTCTGTATCAGGCCAACTTTACAGAAAAGGAAGTTGATGATGTGAGGGCTTTACTGCTGAACAAAACCATTTCACAACTGGAATCCTCATTCAGCTCTTTTCAAACAATAGACTGGATAGTACTTTTTCAGGAACAGCTAATTCCGCTTCTTCCTAGCATCTCTCTCTGCTGAACTTAGACTTCTTCCATCTAATATTACCTGTAATTCCTACGCAATCCATGTGAGTATAAATATGGTGGCATATTGAATTTTCTGCTTGTGAACAATAGTAAAATATGAGATGACTTGAAACCCAAGAAATCAGCAAAACAACATTCCTTGTATTGGAGCTTAGATACAACAATATTATTAAAATTAAAGAACAAATCACTACACATATCTTTATGTTCCTCCATTTATCTGAACAGACACAGTAACTGAGAAATAATAAAACTTTATTCCTCATTACTAGTGCAACACTTTACAACTTACCATTAAACAGAAGGAACATTTTTATGTTTGAAAGTAACAGATGACATAGATTTGTTTTTGTGACTGTAAGACTTATCTATTTTGGCTTTTACTAGACACTTAGAGAAGATTTTTCGACTGAGTGTAAAACCTGCTCATAGTGTTTCCACATTTTTATAGAATGCACAGTATAAATACCTCTTTGTCATGGTAATGATTCAATAGAAGGAATTCATTTAAATATATTCCCAGGTCCTTTATACTCCTTTTCTTTCTTTTGCAGCATCGTTCATATTACTTCAGATAAATTTCCTCTAATTGAAAGGGTCAATATTTTAGACCTGCCACATTTCCTGATTTTAAATGTATACCATCATAATATGAAATACGTAGTAAATCTGTTGTGGGATGAACATCAACATTGAGCTTGTTACTGCTTTTTCTCAAAATTGTAGAATACTATTCAGCTTTGTCTATTCTAATTAATCAAACATACACATATTGAGTGATTTACTATGTACATGTCACTTTGAATGTGACCCTGAATCAGAAAAAGTATAGTTTGGAATAAGTACTTTTCAAAAGCATTCTACTGAGGAAGATATAGTTCCAGGAGCAGTCAGAGTCAACAGTTCTTTAATAAGTGTGTGACTAGTTTTAATTAATTTAATTGTACATTTTTAACCAGATTTCTAAATGATGTTGCCTGGAGAACACTGTTCATCCATCTTTATGTTAATGCTTTCTAATATTGATTGGTCCACAGAATAAAAGGCTTGAGTAATGTTTTCTGCAGAGCTGACTTACTACTACAACAGGATGTTTACAACTTCAGTATAAATTATCTAACCATTCAACATAATTTTAACAGGTAAAGTCAAACATCTAACAAATCATATTTCATCGATATGAATAAGAATAATTGTGGCATAAGTCAAGAAAATTAAAACTATCTCAAGTCTTCTGTTCAGAATATCACTAATAAGTTGTGAAAAGAGACTGATTCTATGAAAAAAGAAATGATTCAAATGGTGTGTAACTACTTTTTATCTCGTGGGATCAGCATGCATCTCTAACACAAGCAGTATAAGTGATTGGCTACAGAGGAACTTTTGAGCATTTCTGGACATTGTTTCATGGGTGATATTGCAGCTTTATATCAGAACTTCAGCATAGTAAGTCTCCAGTCATCAGCTTATGGTATGATAGGCAACATGATGAAACAGGAACATCTAGTCTTTTGTGAACCCTGTTTATCTTTAAAGCATTTATACAAAATGAGAGAGTTAATTAGCTGATTTTAGGGAGCAGAAAGAAGTACTTTTTTAAAGCATTTCAGTTCTTTCTAACTTGTTGAAAAAGAGATCTAAATTTTAACAAAATGAATTCCTTTGGAGATGACTGATAGAATTCTTTTGTTTTCTAGCTTCTTGCAGTGGATCAGATGAGTGCACAGCAACTTGCAATCCTCGTAACTGCTCCAGAATACAGAAAAGACTCTGTTGTACTAGACAGGATCATCTCTCGTATTGAACCAGTGAACATTACAGACTTCATGGCCACTTTCACCTTGGCAGCCACACAGGTTAGTTAGATACTGCTAATCGATAGTCTCTGACACATGTTTAATTTTACATATTTACATGACACCACATAAGGAACAGTGTTGTTCATAAAGCTGTATTTAAAAACAGAATTTTTTTGATTCATTTATTTTTTGGAAAATTTTAAATATTACCTTTCAGCACAAGTGCAGGTTTACAAAGGTTCCATTTCAAACAGATAGTCACACACACACACACACACACACACACAAAATAACAAGTACAATAGACAGTTCCCAAAGAAATAGAGTTCACTAAGGCTCAAACCACTTAAAACTGAACAATTAGTTAAGTTTTTCAAAAAAAGACATCCATAATAAGAATTTTATAAAACGTTACAAATTGAAATAGAGAACCAGAATAAAAACAGTTTAATGGTTATAACAAATTGGGCTGCAGACTGAGACTGCAAAGATCCCAAAACTGAATCAATGTGAGGAGGTTCAGCAGTGTATCAGGCAGTTTCTTTAACAAGGTAGTGGTCCAGATACCAATTTATATCTTACCCAGCTGAGTATGCAGAAGAAGTTGCTGAAGAGCATTCCCGGCCACATTCCTGCTGTTGTACTGGCTGAAGATTGTGAAGATGTAGTTAGCAAAAGCAGGGGTTGTTAGGCATTGAGTGTCATTTTATCTAACAAACTGGTCTGAGCCTTTATTCTGGCAGGATTATAATTTTGTTTATGAAAACCTTTGTGACCCTCATCGTAAATTCCATGGAATATCAAAAATTTAACTGCAGGTTTTCTTTAAAGTAAGAAGTTTGGTTTAATGTGAGACACATTTTGTTTATTAGCCTTTATAGTGCAGCAGATTTCTGCAGTGTTCTGATTTCCAAAATATTATAAACAGCCTAAAACCCTTAGGGATAATTTCTGGAACATGTTCTGCTGAATAGTGCTGAAAAGTATGGGATTTCAATTTTTTGTAGAATTTAATATTACCCTTTGAAATTCTAAATTTTCTTCTGTTGATGAGGTGAAATGTCTCAGCCACTTAAGGCCCAATTATAGAATGCTTCATGCATCTGTAACAAAAGTAGATGTTTCTCATTTCATGCAGTACTATTAGAGAATTTTGCATCAGTTTCACTGTCAACTTTTGAGTTGTATTGTGAGTGGCAATTTAAGTGCAAACACTTTATGGTTAATACAAAAGGCATAGTATAAATGGAGCTACTCCTTTACAACTTTCAATACTAGACTACCTATGGTGTTGCTGCCCTTTCTGGTGCTGGGTTTCATTTGTAAACTATCGCGAGTGTACATCCTTTTCTCCAACAACATACATGATTTTCCCTAAATGTGTTATGGTCAAATGGTTAAAATACATTTTTTTATATTTTCATAAGATACTGTACCTGTACTTCCAAGCAAGTACATGCACCTAAAAAGTAATTTGCCATAAATGAGCATACTGAAGAATTCATGTTTAATAATGTAGTCTATTATGTAATAGTTTGAGATACATTTAATCATTCTAAGATTAGAAATTCAACACATTTTATATGTGTCAATGGTTCATTTTATTTCCTTTCCTCACCAAGGAAGAAGACTATTGCAGCCTCTGTATTTCAAATTAGAAGTAAACCCTATGCTGTCTACTTTCAATGTTTTCAGCTTTTATTATTGTTTTCTGTATCAGAGCCAACTTTACAGAAAAGGAAGTTGATGATGTAAGGGCTTTACTGCTGAACAAAACCATTTCACAACTGGAATCCTCATTCAGCTCTTTTCAAACATTAGACTGGATAGTACTTTTTCAGGAACAGCTAATTCCGCTTCTTCCTAGCATCTCTCTGGCTGAACTTAGACTTCTTCCATCTAATATTACCTGTAATTCCTACCAAGCCATGTGAGTATAAATATGGTGGCATATTGAATTTTCTGCTTGTGAACAATAGTAAAATATGAGATGACTGGAAGCCTAAGAAAATCAGCAAAACAACATTCCTTGTATTGGAGCTTAGATACAACAATATTATAAAATTAAAGAACAAATCACTAAGCACATATCTTTATGTTCCTCCATTTATCTGAATAGACACAGTAACTGGAGAAATAATAAAACTTTATTCCTCATTACTAGTGCAACACTTTACAACTTTTACCATTAAACAGAAGGAACATTTTATGTTTGAAAGCAACAGATGCACATAGATTTGTTTTGTGACTGTAAGACTTAGCTATTTTGGCTTTTACTAGACACTTGGAAGATTTATCGACTAAGTGTAAACCTGCTCATAGTGTTTCCACATTCTAATAGAATGTGCTCAGTATAAATACCTTTTGTCATGGTAATGATTCAATAGAAGGGTTCATTTAAATATATTCCTTGTTCTTTTTATACTCCTTTCTTTCTTTTGCATCATTCATATTACTTCAGATAAATTTCCCTAATTGAAAGGGTCAATATTTTAGACCTGCCACATTTCCTGATTTTAAAATGTATACCACCATAATATGAAATACGAGTAAATCTGTTGTGGGATGAACATCAACATTGAGCTTGTTACTGCTTTTTCAAAAATTATAGAGTACTATTCAGCTTTTTGTCTATTCTAATAAATCAAACATACATATTGAGTGATTTATTATGTACATGTCACATTGAATGTGACCCTGAATCAGAAAAGTATAGTTTGGAAAAAGTACTTTCAAAAGCATTCTACTAAGGAAGATACAGTTCAGCAGCAGTCAGAGTCAACAGATCTTTAATAAGTGGGTGACTAGTTTTAATTAATTTAATTGTACATTTTTAACCAGATTTCTAAATGATGTTGCCTGAGAACACTGTTCTATCCATCTTTATGTTAATGCTTTCTAATATTGATTGGTCCACAGAATAAAAGGCTTGAGTAATGTTTCTGCAGTGCTGACGTACACTAGGCGACAGGATGTTTACAACTTCTAGTATAAATTATCTAACCATTCAACATAATTTTACAGGTAAAGTCAAACATCTAACAAATCATATTTCATCGATATGAAAAGAATAATTGTGGTATAAGTCAGGAAAATTAAACACTTCAAGTCTTCTGTTCAGAATATCACTAATAAGTTGTGAAAAGAGACTGATTCTATGAAAAAAGAAATGATCCAAATGGTGTGTAACTAATTTTATCTCATAGGATCAGCATGCATCTCTAACACAAGCAGTATAAGTGATTGGCTACAGAGGAACTTTGGAGCATTTCAGGACATTATTTCATGGAGTGATATTGCAGCTTTATATCAGAACTTCAGCATAGTAAGTCTCCAATCATCAGCTTATGGTATGATAGGCAACATGATGAAACGCGAACATCTAGTCTTTTGTGAACCCTGTTTATCTTTAAAGCATTTATACAAAATGGGAGAGTTAATAAACTGATTTTTGGGAGCAGGAAGAAGTACTTTTTAAAGTATTTCAGTTATTTCTAACTTGTTCAAAAGATGTAAATTTTAACAAAATGAATTCCTTTTGAGATGACTGATAGAATTTTTTGTTTTCTAGCTTGCAGTGGATCAGATGAGTGCACAGCAACTTGCAATCCTCATAACTGCTCCAGAATACAGAAAAGACTCTGTTGTACTAGACAGGATCATCTCGTATTGAACCAGTGAACATTACAGACTCATGGCCACTTTCACCTTGGCAGCCACACAGGTTAGTTAGATATCTGCAATCGATAGTCTCTGACACATGTTTAATTTACATATTTATAATGATACCACATAAGGAACAGTGTTGTTCATAAAGCTGTATTTTAAAACAGAATTTTTTTTGATTCATTTATTTTGGAAAATTTTAAATATTACCTTTCAGCACAAGTGCAGGTTTACAAAGGTTCCATTTCAAACAGATAGTCACACACACACACAAATAACAAGTACAATAGACAGTTCCCAAAGAAATAGAGTTCACTAAGGCTCAAACCACTTAAAACTGGACAATTACTTAAGTTTTCAAAAAGACATCCATAATAAGAATTTTATAAACGTTACAAATTAAATACAGAGAACCAGAATAAAACAGTTTACTGGTTATAATAACATTGGGCTGCAGACGAGACTGCAAAGATCTCTAAAACTGAATCAATGCAGGAGGTTCAGCAGTGTATCAGGCAGTTCTTTAACAAGGTAGTGGTCCAGATACCAATTTATAGCTTACCCAGCTGAGTATGCAGAAGAAGTTGCTGAAGAGCATTCGCCTTATTCCTGCTGTTGTACTGGCTGAAGATTGTGAAGATGCAGTTAGAAAGCAGGGGTTGTTAGGGCATTGAGTGTCATTTTATCTAACAAACTGGTCTGAGCCTTTATTCTGGCAGGATTATAATTTTGTTTATGAAAGCCTTTCTAGCACCTCATCGTAAATTCCTTGGAATATCAAGAATTGAACTGCAGGTTTTCTTTAAAGTAAGCAGTTTGGTTTAATGTGAGCCACATTTTGTTTATTAGCCTTTATAGTGCAGCAGATTTCTGCAGTGTTCTGATTTCCAAAATATTATAAACAGCCTAAAACCCTTAGGGATAATTTCTGGAACATGTTCTGCTGAATAGTGCTGAAAAGTATGGGATTTCAATTTTTTGTAGAATTTAATATTACCCTTTGAAATTCTAAATTTTCTTATGTTGATGAGGTGAAATGTCTCAGCCACTTAAGGCCCATTTATAGAATGCTTCATGCAATTGTAACAAAAGTAGATGTTTCTCATTTCATGCAGTACTATTAGAGAATTTTGCATCAGTTTCACTGTCAACTTTTGAGTTGTATTGTGAGTGGCAATTTAAGTGCAAACACTTTATGGTTAATACAAAAGGCATAGTATAAATGGAGCTACCCTTTGACAACTTACAATACTAGACTACCTATGTGTGCTGCCCTTTCTGGTGCTGGATTTTAATTTGTAAACTACCGCAGTGTACATCCCTTTCTTCAACAACATACATGATTTTCTCCAAATGTGTCATGGTCAAATGGTTAAAATACATTTCTTTTATATTTTCATAAGATACTGTACCTGTACTTCCAAGCAAGTACATGCACTCTCAAAGAATTTGCCATAAATGAGCATACTGAAGAATTCATGTTTAATAATGTAGTCTATTATGTAATAGTTTGAGATACATTTAATCATTCTAAGATTAGAAATTCAACACATTTTATATGTGTCAATGGTTCATTTTATTTCCTTTTCTCACCAAGGAAGAAGACTATTGCAGCCTCTGTCTTTCAAATTAGAAGTAAAACCCTATGCTGTCTACTTTCAATGTTTTCAGCTTTTTATTATTGTTTTCTGTATCAGGCCAACTTTACAGAAAAGGAAGTTGATGATGTAAGGGCTTTACTGCTGAACAAAACCATTTCACAACTGGAATCCTCATTCAGCTCTTTTCAAACAATAGACTGGATAGTACTTTTTCAGGAACAGCTAATTCCGCTTCTTCCTAGCATCTCTCTGGCTGAACTTAGACTTCTTCCATCTAATATTACCTGTAATTCCTACCAAGCCATGTGAGTATAAATATGGTGGCATATTGAATTTTCTGCTTGTGAACAATAGTAAAAATATGAGATGACTTGAAGCCCAAGAAAATCAGCAAAAACAACATTCTTGTATTGGAGCTTAGATACAACAATATTATAAAAATTAAAGAACAAATCACTAACACATATCTTTATGTTCCTCCATTTATCTGAACAGACACAGTAACTGAGAAATAATAAAACTTTATTCCTCATTACTAGTGCAACACTTACAACTTTACCATTAAACAGAAGGAACATTTTATGTTTGAAAGTAACAGATGCATATAGATTTGTTTTTGTGACTGTAAGACTTAGCTATTTTGGCTTTTACTAGACACTTGAAGATTTATCAGACTAAGTGTAAAACCTGCTCATAGTGTTTCCACATTCTAATAGAATGTGCACAGTATAAATACCTTTTTGTCATGGTAATGATTCAATAGAAGGGTTCATTTAAATATATTCCCGGTTCTTTATACTCCTTTCTTTCTTTGCATCATTCATATTACTTCAGATAAATTTCCTCTAATTGAAAGGGTCAATATTTTAGACCTGCCACATTTCCTGATTTTAAAATGTATACCACCATAATATGAAATACGTAGTAAATCTGTTGTGGGATGAACATCAACATTGAGCTTGTTACTGCTTTTCTCAAAATTGTAGAGTACTATTCAGCTTTGTCTATTCTAATAAATCAAACATACACATATTGAGTGATTTACTATGTACATGTCACATTGAATGTGACCCTGAATCAGAAAAGTATAGTTTGGAATAAGTACTTTCAAAAGCATTCTACTAAGGAAGATACAGTTCAGCAGCAGTCAGAGTCAACAGTTCTTTAATAAGTGGGTGACTAGTTTTAATTAATTTAATTGTACATTTTTAACCATATTTCTAAATGATGTTGCCTGAGAACACTGTTCTATCCATCTTTATGTTAATGCTTTCTAATATTGATTGGTCCACAGAATAAAAGGCTTGAGTAATGTTTCTGCAGTGCTGACTTACACTAAGCGACAGGATGTTTACAACTTCAGTATAAATTATCTAACCATTCAACATAATTTTACAGGTAAAGTCAAACATCTAACAAATCATATTTCATCGATATGAAAAAGAATAATTGTGGCATAAGTCAGGAAAATTAAACACTTCAAGTCTTCTGTTCAGAATATCACTAATAAGTTGTGAAAGAGACTGATTCTATGAAAAAAGAAATGATCCAAATGGTGTGTAACTAATTTTATCTCGTAGGATCAGCATGCATCTCTAACACAAGCAGTATAAGTGATTGGCTACAGAAGAACTTTGGAGCATTTCAGGACATTATTTCATGGAGTGATATTGCAGCTTTATATCAGAACTTCAGCATAGTAAGTCTCCAATCATCAGCTTATGGTATGATAGGCAACATGATGAAACCGGAACATCTAGTCTTTTGTGAACCCTGTTTATCTTTAAAGCATTTATACAAAATGGGAGAGTTAATAAACTGATTTTAGGGAGCAGGAAGAAGTACTTTTTTTAAAGTATTTCAGTTATTTCTAACTTTAAAAAGATGTAAATTTTAACAAAATGAATTCCTTTGGAGATGACTGATAGAATTCTTTTGTTTTCTAGCTTCTTGCAGTGGATCAGATGAGTGCACAGCAACTTGCAATCCTCGTAACTGCTCCAGAATACAGAAAAGACTCTGTTGTACTAGACAGGATCATCTCTCGTATTGAACCAGTGAACATTACAGACTTCATGGCCACTTTCACCTTGGCAGCCACACAGGTTAGTTAGATATTGCTAATCGATAGTCTCTGACACATATTTAATTTTACATATTTCTATTATACCACATAAGGAACAGTGTTGTTCAGAAAGCTGTATTTAAAAACAGAATTTTTTTGACTCATTTATTTTTTGGAAAATTTTAAATATTATCATTCAGCACAAGTGCAGGTTTACAAAGGTTCCATTTCAAACAGATAGTCCACACACACACACACACACTCAAAATAACAAGTACAATAGACAGTTCCCAAAGAAATAGAGTTCACTAAGGCTCAAACCACTTAAAACTGGACAATTACTGAAGTTTTTCAAAAAAAGACATCCATAATAAGAATTTTATAAAACGTTACAAATTAAATACAGAGAACCAGAATAAAAACAGTTTAATGGTTATAACAACATTGGGCTGCAGACAGAGACTGCAAAGATCCCTAAAACTGAATCAACGTGAGGAGGTTCAGCAGTGTATCAGGCAGTTTCTTTAACAAGGTAGTGGTCCAGATACCAATTTATAGCTCACCCAGCTGAGTATGCAGAAGAAGTTGCTGAAGAGCATTCCCGGCCACATTCCTGCTGTTGTACTGGCTGAAGATTGTGAAGATGCAGTTAGCAAAAGCAGGGGTTGTTAGGCATTGAGTGTCATTTTATCTAACAAACTGGTCTGAGCCTTTATTCTGGCAGGATTACAATTTTGTTTATGAAAACCTTTGTGGCACCTCATCGTAAATTCCATGGAATATCAAAAATTGAACTGCAGGTTTTCTTTAAAGTAAGCAGTTTGGTTTAATGTGAGCCACATTTTGTTTATTAGCCTTTATAGTGCAGCAGATTTCTGCAGTGTTCTGATTTCCAAAATATTATAAACAGCCTAAAACCCTTAGGGATAATTTATGGAACATGTTCTACTGAATAGTGCTGAAAAGTATGGGATTTCAATTTTTTGTAGAATTTAATATTACCCTTTGAAATTCTAAATTTTCTTCTGTTGATGAGGTGAAATGTCTCAGCCACTTAAGGCCCAATTATAGAATGCTTCATGCAACTGTAACAAAAGTAGATGTTTCTCATTTCATGCAGTACTATTAGAGAATTTTGCATCAGTTTCACTGTCAACTTTTGAGTTGTATTGTGAGTGGCAATTTAAGTGCAAACACTTTATGGTTAATACAAAAGGCATAGTATAAATGGAGCTACCCTTTGACAACTTACAATACTAGACTAGCTATGCGTGCTGCCCTTTCTGGTGCTGGGTTTTCATTTGTAAACTACCGCAGTGTACATCCCTTTCTCCAACAACATACATGATTTTCCCCAAATGTGTTATGGTCAAATGGTTAAAATACATTTCTTTTATATTTTCATAAGATACTGTACCTGTACTTCCAAGCAAGTACATGCACTCTCAAAGAATTTGCCATAAATGAGCATACTGAAGAATTCATGTTTAATAATGTAGTCTATTATGTAATATTTTGAGATACATTTAATCATTCTAAGATTAGAAATTCAACACATTTTATATGTGTCAATGGTTCATTTTATTTCCTTTTCTCACCAAGGAAGAAGACTATTGCAGCCTCTGTCTTTCAAATTAGAAGTAAAACCCTATGCTGTCTACTTTCAATGTTTTCAGCTTTTTATTATTGTTTTCTGTATCAGGCCAACTTTACAGAAAAGGAAGTTGATGATGTAAGGGCTTTACTGCTGAACAAAACCATTTCACAACTGGAATCCTCATTCAGCTCTTTTCAAACATTAGACTGGATAGTACTTTTTCAGGAACAGCTAATTCCGCTTCTTCCTAGCATCTCTCTGGCTGAACTTAGACTTCTTCCATCTAATATTACCTGTAATTCCTACCAAGCCATGTGAGTATAAATATGGTGGCATATTGAATTTTCTGCTTGTGAACAATAGTAAAATATGAGATGACTTGAAGCCCAAGAAAATCAGCAAAAACAACATTCCTTGTATTGGAGCTTAGATACAACAATATTATAAAAATTAAAGAACAAATCACTAAGCACATATCTTTATGTTCCTCCATTTATCTGAACAGACACAGTAACTGAGAAATAATAAAACTTTATTCCTCATTACTAGTGCAACACTTTACAACTTTTACCATTAAACAGAAGGAACATTTTTATGTTTGAAAGTAACAGATGCACATAGATTTGTTTTGTGACTGTAAGACTTAGCTATTTTGGCTTTTACTAGACACTTGGAAGATTTATCAGACTAAGTGTAAAACCTGCTCATAGTGTTTCCACATTCTAATAGAATGTGCACAGTATAAATACCTTTTTTGTCATGGTAATGATTCAATAGAAGGGTTCATTTAAATATATTCCCGGTTCTTTATACTCCTTTCTTTCTTTGCATCATTCATATTACTTCAGATAAATTTTCCTCTAATTGAAAGGGTCAACATTTTAGACCTGCCACATTTCCTGATTTTAAAATGTGTACCACCATAATATGAAATACGTAGTAAATCTGTTGTGGGATGAACATCAACATTGAGCTTGTTACTGCTTTTCTCAAAATTGTAGAGTACTATTCAGCTTTGTCTATTCTAATAAATCAAACATACACATATTGAGTGATTTACTATGTACATGTCACATTGAATGTGACCCTGAATCAGAAAAGTATAGTTTGGAATAAGTTCTTTCAAAAGCATTCTACTAAGGAAGATACAGTTCAGCGGCAGTCAGAGTCAACAGTTCTTTAATAAGTGGGTGACTAGTTTTAATTAATTTAATTGTACATTTTTAACCAGATTTCTAAATGATGTTGCCTGAGAACACTGTTCTATCCATCTTTATGTTAATGCTTTCTAATATTGATTGGTCCACAGAATAAAAGGCTTGAGTAATGTTTCTGCAGTGCTGACTACACTAAGCTACAGGATGTTTACAACTTCAGTATAAATTATCTAACCATTCAACATAATTTTACAGGTAAAGTCAAACATCTAACAAATCATATTTCATCGATATGAAAAGAATAATTGTGGCATAAGTCAAGAAAATTAAACACTTCAAGTCTTCTGTTCAGAATATCACTAATAAGTTGTGAAAAGAGACTGATTCTATGAAAAAAGAAATGATCCAAATGGTGTGTAACTAATTTTATCTCGTAGGATCAGCATGCATCTCTAACACAAGCAGTATAAGTGATTGGCTACAGAAGAACTTTGGAGCATTTCAGGACATTATTTCATGGAGTGATATTGCAGCTTTATATCAGAACTTCAGCATAGTAAGTCTCCAATCATCAGCTTATGGTATGATAGGCAACATGATGAAACCGGAACATCTAGTCTTTTGTGAACCCTGTTTATCTTTAAAGCATTTATACAAAATGGGAGAGTTAATAAACTGATTTTAGGGAGCAGGAAGAAGTACTTTTTTTAAAGTATTTCAGTTATTTCTAACTTGTTCAAAAAAGATGTAAATTTTAACAAAATGAATTCCTTTGGAGATGACTGATAGAATTCTTTTGTTTTCTAGCTTCTTGCAGTGGATCAGATGAGTGCACAGCAACTTGCAATCCTCGTAACTGCTCCAGAATACAGAAAAGACTCTGTTGTACTAGACAAGATCATCTCTCGTATTGAACCAGTGAACATTACAGACTTCATGGCCACTTTCACCTTGGCAGCCAAACAGGTTAGTTAGATACTGCTAATCGATAGTCTCTGACACATATTTAATTTTACATATTTCTATGATACCACATAAGGAACAGTGTTGTTCAGAAAGCTGTATTTAAAAACAGAATTTTTTTGATTCATTTATTTTTTGGAAAATTTTAAATATTACCCTTCAGCACAAGTGCAGGTTTACAAAGGTTCCATTTCAAACAGATAGTCACACACACACACACACACAAAATAACAAGTACAATAGACAGTTCCCAAAGAAATAGAGTTCACTAAGGCTCAAACCACTTAAAACTGAACAATTACTTAAGTTTTTCAAAAAAAGACATCCATAATAAGAATTTTATAAAACGTTACAAATTAAATACAGAGAACCAGAATAAAAACAGTTTAATGGTTATAACAACATTGGGCTGCAGACAGAGACTGCAAAGATCCCTAAAACTGAATCAACGTGAGGAGGTTCAGCAGTGTATCAGGCAGTTTCTTTAACAAGGTAGTGGTCCAGATACCAATTTATAGCTCACCCAGCTGAGTATGCAGAAGAAGTTGCTGAAGAGCATTCCCGGGCCACATTCCTGCTGTTGTACTGGCTGAAGATTGTGAAGATGCAGTTAGCAAAAGCAGGGGTTGTTAGGCATTGAGTGTCATTTTATCTAACAAGCTGGTCTGAGCCTTTATTCTGGCAGGATTACAGTTTTGTTTATGAAAACCTTTGTGGCACCTCATCGTAAATTCCATGGAATATCAAAAATTGAACTGCAGGTTTTCTTTAAAGTAAGCAGTTCGGTTTAATGTGAGCCACATTTTGTTTATTAGCCTTTATAGTGCAGCAGATTTCTGCAGTGTTCTGATTTCCCAAAATATTATAAACAGCGTGAAACCCTTAGGGATCAGTTCTGAAACATGTTCTGCTGAATAGTGCTGAAAAGTATGGGATTTCTATTTTTGTAGAATTTAATATTACCCTTTGAAATTCTAAATTTTCTTCTAATGTTGAGGAGAAACGTCTCAGCCACTTAAGGCCCAATTATAGAATGCTTCATGCAACTGTAACAAAAGTAGATGTTTCTCATTTCATGCAGTACTATTAGAGAATTTTGCATCAGTTTCACTGTCAACTTTTGAGTTGTATTGTGAGTGGCAATTATTTAACGTAAGTGCAAACACTTTGTGGTTAATACAAAAGGCATAGTATAAATGGAGCTACCCTTTGACAACTTACAATACTAGACTACCTATGTGTGCTGCCCTTTCTGGTGCTGGGTTTTCATTTGTAAACTACTGCAGTGTACATTCCTTTCTCCAACAACATACATGATTTTCTCCAAATGTGTTATGGTCAAATGGTTAAAATACATTTCTTTTATATTTTCATAAGATACAGTACCTGTACTTCCAAGCAAGTACATGCATTCTCAAAGAATTTGCCATAAATGAGCATACTGAATAATTCATGTTTAATAGTGTAGTCTATTATGTAATAATTTGAGAAACATTTAATCATTCTAAGATTATAAATTCAACACATTTTATATGTGTCTATGGTTCATTTTATTTCCTTTTCTCACCAAGGAAGAAGACTATTGCAGCCTCTGTCTTTTAAATTAGAAGTAAAACCCTACGTTGTCTACTTTCAATGTTTTCAGCTTTTTATTATTGTTTTCTGTATCAGGCCAACTTTACAGGAAAAAGGAAGTTGATGATGTAAGGGCTTTACTGCTGAACAAAACCATTTCACAACTGGAATCCTCATTCAGCTCTTTTCAAACAATAGACTGGATAGTACTTTTTCAGGAACAGCTAATTCCGCTTCTTCCTAGCATCTCTTTGGCTGAACTTAGACTTCTTCCATCTAATATTACCTGTAATTCCTACCAAGCCATGTGAGTATGAATATGGTGGCATCTTGAATTTTATGCTTGTGAACAATAGTAACATATGAGATGACTGGTAGCCCAAGAAAATCAGCAAAAAACAACATTCCTTGTATTGGAGCTTAGATACAACAATATTATAAAAATTAAAGAACAAATCACTAAGCACATATCTTAATGTTCCTCCATTTATCTGAACAGACACAGTAACTGAGAAATAATAAAACTTTATTCCTCATTACTAGTGCAACACTTTACAACTCTTACCATTAAACAGAAGGAACATTTTTATGTTTGAAAGTAACAGATGCACATAGATTTGTTCTGTGACTGTAAGACTCAGCTGTTTTGGCTTTTACTAGACACAGAGAAGATTTATCAGACTAAGTGTAAAACCTGCTCATAGTGTTTCCACATTTTCATAGAATGTGCACAGCTATAAATACCTTTTTGTCATGGTAATGATTCAATAGAAGGGTTCATTTAAATATATTCCAGGTCCTTTATACTCCTTTCTTTCTTTGCATCATTCATAGTACTTCAGATAAATTTCCTCTAATTGAAAGGGTCAATATTTTAGACCTGTCACATTTCCTGATTTTAAAATGTATACCATCATAATATGAAATACATAGTAAATCTGTTGTGGGATGAACATCAACATTAAGCTTGTTACTGCTTCTCTCAAAACTGTAGAATACTATTCAGCTTTGTCTATTCTAATAAATCAAACATACACATATTGAGTGATTTACCATGTACATGTCACATTTAATGTGACCCTGAATCAGAAGAGTATAGTTTGGAATAAGTACTTTCAAAAGCATTCTACTAAGGAAGATATAGTTCAGCAGCAGTCACAGTCAACAGTTCTTTAATAAGTGGGTGACTAGTTTTAATTAATTTAATTGTACATTTTTAACCATATTTCTAAATGATGTTGCCTGAGAACACTGTTCTATCCATCTTTATGTTAATGCTTTCTAATATTGATTGGTCCACAGAATAAAAGGCTTGAGTAATGTTTCTGCAGTGCTGACTTACACTAAGCGACAGGATGTTTACAACTTCAGTATAAATTATCTAACCATTCAACATAATTTTACAGGTAAAGTCAAACATCTAACAAATCATATTTCATCGATATGAAAAAGAATAATTGTGGCATAAGTCAGGAAAATTAAACACTTCAAGTCTTCTGTTCAGAATATCACTAATAAGTTGTGAAAAGAGACTGATTCTATGAAAAAAAGAAATGATCCAAATGGTGTGTAACTAATTTTATCTCGTAGGATCAGCATGCATCTCTAACACAAGCAGTATAAGTGATTGGCTACAGAAGAACTTTGGAGCATTTCAGAACATTATTTCATGGAGTGATATTGCAGATTTATATCAGAACTTCAGCATAGTAAGTCTCCAATCATCAGCTTATGGTATGATAGGCAACATGATGAAACAGGAACATCTAGTCTTTTGTGAACCCTGTTTATCTTTGAAGCATTTATACAAAATGGGAGAGTTAATAAACTGATTTTAGGGAGCAGGAAGAAGTACTTTTTTTTTTTAAAGTGTTTCAGTCCTTTCTAACTTGTTCAAAAAGAGATCTAAATTTTAACAAAATGAATTCCTTTGGAGATGACTGATAGAATTCTTTTGTTTTCTAGCTTCTTGCGGTGGATCAGATGAGTGCACAGCAACTTGCAATCCTCGTAACTGCTCCAGAATACAGAAAAGACTCTGTTGTGCTAGACAGAATCATCTCTCGTATTGAACCAATGAACATTACAGACTTCATGACCACTTTCACTTTGGCAGCCACTCAGGTTAGTTAGATTCTGCTACGCAATAGTCTCTCATACATATTTAATGTTACATATTTCTATGACACCACATATGGAATAGTGTTGTACAGAAAGCTGCATTGAAAAACAGAATTCTTTTGATTGAATGATTTTTTTTTGAAAACTTTAGTGATTACCTTTGAGCACAAGTGCTTATTTACTAAGGTTCCATATCAATCAGATAGTCACAAAAAGAATAACAAGTACAGTAGATGGTTCCACAGGAAATGCAGGTCAGTCAGGCTTACAACACTTAAGACTGCAGAGTTTAAAATAATTGATTAGCAGTTTTTTTCTTGGGACAATACTAGCTGTACAGAAAGCATTTATGTAGGTTTTCTAGAAGTGTTATGTTTGTTAATCACAGTGAGGCAAGTGCTATGCATTTTCACAATGTTTTAGAACTTTTATGAGCTAAACGCTAATCAATTTTTAGAGTTAAATAAAACCCTGGACTGAGCAATTACATAAAGTTTTGGAAAAAATCTATACTGATCATTGTAGAAAAAGTCATGGATTAAATGCTGGGAAAAAACAAATAAATCATTTTGTTGGGTATGACAGCTCTGGGCTGCAAAGGCAGACTGCAAAGATCCCTAAAATTGAATAGACTTGAAAAAGTTCAGCAGCATATCGGGCAGTTTCTTTAAACAGTTAGCCGCCCTGATACCAAATTACAGCTTGCCCAGCTGAATATGTTGGAGAGGAGGCTTAAGGGCATTCCTGGCCTTGCCATGTTCTTGCTTTTATACTGGTTGGAGATAGTTATGAAGCAGTTTGTTAAAGCAGGGCTTCTTCGGTCTTGGAGTGCCTTTTTGTCTAACAAACAGGTATTGTTCTTTATTCTGACAATATTAAAATTCTGTTTATGAAGACCTTGGTGAAAAATCGTGGTTGTTTCCATGGAATTTCAATAATTGAAGTGCAAGTGTTCTTTAAAGCAAGTGGTCGGGTTTAGTGTGAGACACATTTTGTTAATTAACCTTTGCTGTGCAGCACACTTCTGTACTGTTCTAAATTCCAAAATGTTCTATATATCCTGAAAGTCTAAGGGTAAAATTCTGGAATATGTTATGCAGTAGCATGGTGAAAAATATGGGATTTTTATATGTTCTGTAGACTTTAATATTAACTAGTGAAATTCTTATTTTTTTTCTATAGACAATGAGAAAAGTCATGTACCACTCAATACTTAAATATAAGATGTTTCATGGAATTGTAACAAAAGTAGATGTTCCTAATTTCATGCAGTGTTAATGAGAATTTTGTATGTGGTTAAGTGTCAGCCTTTGAGTTGTATTATAAGGGGCAATTATTTAACAGTAGGTGTGAACTCTTCACTTCAGCTGGTCCTCTGTGGTAGATGCAGCAGCAACAGCAGCACCGTATTCATTCCTATCTGGCTTTTTACTTGGCTATTGCCACTTTTGAAATGAGATCATACTGGTCTGCCAGTTTCTACCACTGCTTCTGATTCTAAAACAAACATTCAGTGGGCCTACTCAACCAGAGTAGTGTTAGGTTTGTGCAACTGTGATAATGCTTTGGCCATTTTCACTCTCTATTCCATGGGAATAACCAAGTGGACAAGTGGAACACCCTGCCAGAGGAAGTGGTGGGGGCTGAAACAATCACGGGATTTAAGAATGCATGGGATAGACATAAAGGAGTTCTGGAGGTCAGGGGTAAGGGGCAACAGACTTCTAGGAAAACATAAACTGAACTTACAAGCTCAAATGGGCAGACTGGGTGGGCCATAGGCCCTTATCTGCCAACACTGTCTATGTATCTATGTATCTATATGGGTACCAAAGGCAAGGAACCATTGAAGAGTGTTCCACCCTTAGAGGTGCCATGGGAAAATTGCTTATTAGTCAGTCTCAAAAAGAACATTAAGCAGTAAACATTGACTTGAGGTAGAGAAGAAGACTGAGCAATGAGACAACTTAACGAAACACAGATGAGATGCATAGGTTGTCAGGGTATCACTGATAAAATAGATTGCACTGATGACATCAGGGGGCTTCCTAAGGAGAGAGGGAATGTCAAGTAAGGCCATCATCCATTTCCACCCAACAGCAGCAACCTACCTTAGGAAACTAAGGAATATGCAATAAATAACTAACTACAGTACATATTATGAGCTTGGGCATGGAGGAGAGGAAAAAACCCTGTTAATATGAGGAAAACTCTGGGGATCCAAGGACAAGGTCACCTTCCCTCCATGCTGGGGGTAGTTTATTTAGTTAAAAAAGCATCAGAGCGATGCAAGATGTTGACCACCTGACTTTCTAGAGGGGGTGCTACTCCCAGTTTACTACCATGTAGTCTGTTCAAATTAAGTAAAGGTATAATTGTGTCCTAACAAGTGAACTTTGTGTTCTTAAGTTAGCTGAGTCACTCCATTTGTACCTGCCTTCCTGTTCCACTAGACTTTGGCTCCTGCTGAGTGTTTTGAGCTGCCCCCTCTTTCTGAATTCATATGGTAGTTTATTTAGTGATGGCTCTGCTGCTGCAATTCAGAAACAACAAAGGTGAAGAACTATTCCAGTGTTGGTGGAATGCTCTCATGATCTCTCCAACAGAACACTGTAAAGGTTTGTGAGAGGCCTCAGCAACCACAGTTGCTTTGAAGTGAGAGCAGATCCCCAACAAGTGAGGAGAAGATCAACGACCACTGAGGTACTCAGCTGGCCTGCTGACTAAATCAAACCAGGTAAATCAGAGGTGCTTATAGGAAGAATAGCTTTTGAAGGTGCCACAGTGATGTCATAGCTAAAGGAACACTCTTGGGTTGTAAGGGCCCCACCCATCAGCAGCTGATATCTTAATTTCTGCATCAAGAGGTGCACCATATGATTGTATGCTAAAGCTCTGCCCGGTGTGCGGACATTCCTGCTGTGGGCCAGATGAGATGGATCCCTCTCTGAGGTTCACATGCTCAAGATGCAGACTTCATGAGTGCAGAGCAAGACCGTTGGCTTACAGGGCAAGCCCTGAAGCAGAAAACATAATGGACATTGTTTACATGCCTCTGATTAATGAATGAGAGCATGAATCAACTTTAAGTGCTAGATAGGTAGAGGCCAGGAGAAGCCAGCAGCTGTAGGTTAGATAGAATATTGTTGAAAAGGGGGACAGGTGAAGTCAGAGGCTGTAGATATTGTTGAGCAGGCAGACCTTGATAGGTTGCATGTGAACACTGCAACAAAGACAACTACCATGGTGGGGCCTGGATGAGGTAGGAGGTTGCAGTGCAAGCCAACATTCGGTGGTTTGATAGTAGTAGCAATCAGCAGAAAACAAGCCAAACAAGACCATTACAGAAGCCGATTTGATGGTGACATTGAAGGCAGGTGTTTAGGTAGTGAGAGGCTGTGATGCCAGTGATTGAATCAATGAGAGTTAGCGTAATTCAGTCGATGAGGTTTAGAAGATGATTGCTATGGTTGCAGCATGAATAGTGAATTTATGTGATTGGCATGAATACCTTAAATGTCAGTAAGGTAGAGTTAAGTTATTTCAGTAGGGAGCATTTACAGGCAGTAAGTAGTTGCAATGCAGAAATGAAATGTAATGAATATCTGATGCCATGTAGGCTGTGAGGTAAATGTATTGAATCATGATCACTGAAAAGCCATGAGGCAAATGCAAGGATCAGGTCAAATACATAGCTTACATAAAAGCATGCTTGTGCACCATGGAACTATGATGCTCTTCTGTGACATCACAGTCCCATGCTGTGGGAATAATATGGAAGCCACAAGCTGAGCACCTTGAGACCAAATGCAACTGTAATGTTAGTAGGGTAGGAATCCCAAAAAATAGAGGCGCCTGTACAGCAAGATCCTAGTTAAGGACAGAACCATGTAATAGCAGCTATCAGAGAAATGTGAACAGCTGAAGCAAAATAATGATGGAAATGTGCAAAATAATAAAATTCAGTAATGGACTGCTAATGTGTCTACAGCTGAACGCTGTGTCAGTATAGTAATAAAGCAACATGAATTACACTAGAGCAGCACAGAATTGAAAATCTGAAGTAACAGCTGCCTGGCTGAGCAAACACTGAATAGACAGAGAGGATCACACTGAACACCAATACTGAATGAACTGAGCAGAACTTTTTTCAATTTCATTTTTTGTATTGTTTTAAAAGGCTAAATACATACATTATATTCTAGAAGTGAAAAACATTTTCAGATGTTTCATCAAAGCAATACAACATTCTTACACAATATGTCAGATTTGAGTTACAGGTAGGCCAGAAAATATTTTTTAAACAGCTGCAAAGTTAAGAAAAGGTCCCCATATTTCATCAAAGCTGTCAAGTTTATTAAGTAGTATATAACTTATGTGCTTATTTGTAGCAACATTTCCTATATAATCTAGTAGTTCTTTCATCTCAGGAACCTTATGTGATGTCCAGTTCTGCAGCAGTAACCTTTTATATGTTAAGGCGAGTATAAAGATCCACAGCTGAAGTGGTTTGGGTATATATTGTATTGACTCATTTCCTCAAGAAATAAAGATACTGGAAGCAAATAGGAATTGTATCTTTAAAAGTTTTTGACAAAAAAGATGTATTTCTTTCCATTTGTTATTTTTTGCTGGGCAATTCCAGAACAAGTGACCTAAAGAAGCATTTTTCATACCACAGTTCCAGCAAGCATGTATCTGTGAATTTGCAATATTATTTAATCTTGCTTGGGAATAGTAACACCTGTATAGTATTTTAAATTGTGTCAACCTGCCATTAACTTCCCTACTACCTTTGTATCCATTTTTCCATACAGCTTTCCAGTCCTGATCTAATATAGTTAATCTGAGATCTTGTTCCCAAGCTTGTTTTCCAGACATTGTGATTTCAATCCCACAATCTGAGAAACTTCTGCATACAAGACTGGCTCCTTTTCTCAGATTAGCCAGTGTCACAATCTGTTTTCATTTAGAATTTTCCAGGAAAATCTGGTTAAAGCTATTAATATATTAATTTATCTTTTCCCTGAGTTGTGAATAAAGCCAAAAATGTAACCGAGAAATATGGAATTTCTCCCTTAAATTTTGAAAAGACAAAACACCCCCATCTCTGTATCTAACAAGTCTCCCACCTGATAAATTCCTGCCCTCCTCCATTCTAGGTTATGAAGTTGTTTGCCATTACATGTTAAGTCTGGTTTATTCCAGAGATGAACGTATTCCACAGGTGTCAGGCCTAGGTTAAATTTTTTGGACATGGCTTTAAATAGCCAACTTGTGACAGCTATAGTAGGATGTGATCTTAATTGGACTGGAATTGGATTAAATAGGAAGTATGTTAGTTTCTGTGGATAAGTAGTCTCCTTTTCAGTAAGGAGCCACATAGGTGTCTGTTCTGTGATATCTCTGCTTACCCATCCTGCCACCTTTCTAAATAAAAATGCCAAGTGATAGCCTTGCTACCAGGGGTAATTGAAGCCCTCATCTTTCCATGGGTCTCTTAAGTTTATTAATATTTAGTCTTGGGTGTTTTCTTTCCCAAAGAAATTTGAGAAAGATTTTATCTATTTTATTAAACCAATCTATATGTATGGTTGCTGAAATATTATTAAGAATGTAAAACATTTTTTGTGCCAAAATCATTTTGATCGAGATTATCTTGCCCCACAGGGATAAATTCAATTTGGACCATTTATCTAATTATTTTTGTAGATTCTCTACTAATCCTGTCATGTTGTGTTATATTATTTGTGGAACTGAGTTAAAAAGGTGGACATCCAGATACAGGATTTCCTTTTTACTCCAAGGGAAATTAAATGATCTATTCAAAAGCTCACTATCCTGCTCCAACCCCTGTAGCATAATTCCCTTTGACTCCTCCCCATTCACCTGCAACCCTGAGAATTTAGAAAAACATTCCAATAGTTTATTTAAGCCCATCAGAGAGTTGATTGGATCAGAAAGAGATACTAGTAAGTCATCTGCAAAAGCGAAAGCTTTATCAATTTTTATAGAGCGTAGTCCTTGTATGGAGGTAGATTGCTGAATCTGTCTTAACATGGGTTCAAATGCTAAAATAAATATGAAGGGTGATAATGGGCATCCTTGTCGGGTGCCTCGATACAATCAAAATGATTCTGATACTAGAGCATTGGTAATAATAGCCACAGAAGATATCAAGTATATGATTGTTACCCATTTTCTAAACTTAGGCCCAAAATTGTATTTCTCCATAACATTCTATAAACAATTCCAATCCAAGGAATCCAGTGCCTTCCATATGGCTAAAGATAAAGCTATTGAAGGTTTCCCATTATTCTTTGCTGACCAAAGCACTGAAAAAAGTATCCAAAGGTTATCAGGAGCTTGACGCCCTCTGACAAAACCCACCTGTTCTTTATAAATGAGTGTCTGAATAATATTTACTAGTCTATTAGCTACAGTATTACTTTAGATAATATTTTGTAATCAAAATTGAGAAGGGAGATGGGTCTATAATTAGTTGGGTCTAAGGGGTCTTCGTTTTTTTGTGTGTGTTTTTTTTTTTTGCCAATACAGATATATATGCTTCATTGAGTGTATCCTTAATTTTATCTTGTTGCAAAAATTCACAGAATAATCTTTCCAAGTAATCTATAATAATGGGATTATTATGTTTATAAAACTCACTGGAAAATCCATCCAGACCAGGTGTTTTTTGATTACTAGCCTCTTGTATAAGCTGTGATATTTCTAATTTTGAAATGGGTTTATTTAATGCTTCTTTTTTCATCTTAGAATGGGGAGATTGGCCTCTTCTAGAAATTTGTTTATATCTAATCCTTGTTCTGGGGTGAGAGGGCTATATAGGTTTTCATAATATTTTTGAAAGCAAGCATTTATTTCCTTAGAGTTATGTGTTATTCTGTCATTTGCAAGTCTTAGCTTGGGTATCATATTTTGAGTCTGTTGTTTTTCTAATCTAAACGCTAGTAATTTCCCTTGTTTTTCTCCTACTTCCCAGTACTTCTGTTTAACCTGAAAGAGGACAAATTCTGCTTTACTAGAGTATATCTTGTTTATTTCAAATTTAAGCTTAATCAATTGATAAACTAACTCTTGATTTTTTGGGGGATTCTGTTTCAGTATATCCTCCAGCTCTTTCATGTTCTTCTCTTTGCTTTCCACTTCCTTCTGTCTCATTCTTTTCCTATTTGCTGAATATCTCATAATCCCTCCTCTAATACATGCTTTATAAACATCCCATAAAATATGGTAAGACATCTCCTTGTTATCATTAATTTCGAAAAATGTGGACGTCTCGTTAGATAGCCATTCCTTAAATTCTTTATCTTGCGACAAGGACGCAATGAATCACCATCTGATTGAGTGTGAGGGGACCCCTTTAACATACAAGTGACCTTTAAAAGTCCATGGTCAGAAATAATAGAATCATAGCTTGCTTCTGTTGTCATGTTACATAATGACAGGGGTAAAAATATATAGTCAATCCTGCTATAGGAGTTAAGGTGTGCAGAGAAGAAGGTGTAATCTCTGCCTTGTGGGTGAGCCATCCTCCACATGTCTAAGAGGCCCAAATCCTCAACCATTTTTTAGGATAGTTATGTGTGACCCTTTTTTGATGCTTATTATTGTATTATTTATTCTGTCCAGTAAAGGATCCATTATATTGTTAAAGTCCCCTCCTAGAATAATGTCTTGATCTTTAAATGGTAACAAGGCTGCCAATAGGTTATGAAAAAACTCTGCTCTTTGTACCATGGGGGTATACACATTGCAGAATACAATCTCCCTCCTTTGTAATGTTCCTATTATAATATGGTACCATCCTTCTGAATCAATTATATGTTCTTTTTCACAAATGGGATATTTTTGTGTAACAAAATGGCCATAACTCTTTTTTTAGATGCAAAGCAATTCTAGAAACATAGAAGTTGATGGCAGATAAGGACCAGAAGGTCCATCCAGTCTGCCCATTTTTTTTTACTTTACGAATGTGCCATAGGCCTTTACTCTGCCAATGGCCTATCTATTCATACTCATCTGCATTGCTCCCTTATGCCTATCCCATGCCTGTTAGAAGCACTACACTGTATTCATATCCACCACTTCCTGAGGTAGGCTGTTCCATTGCATCCACCACCCTTTCTGTGAAAAAGAACATCCTCACATTACAGCTTAATCAGTCTTCCTCTAATCTCATGCTGTGTCCTCTTGTCCTGCTATTCTTCTTATATTGAAACATGTTAGACTCTTTCACCTTGTTAATGCCCTTAAGATGTTTGAATGCCTCGATCATATCACCTCTCTCCCTCCTTTGCTCAAGGGTATACATATTGAGCTCTGTTAATCTGTCCTCATATGTTTTCTGATGCAGTCCCTGCACAATTTTGGTTGCCCTGCTTTGGACTGCCTCGATTTTGTTAATGTCCTTGTGCAGGTGCGGCCTCCAGTACTGCACACAGTACTCCAGATGGGGCCTAACCAGTGTCTTGTAAAGAGGGATTATTACCTCCCTTTTATGACTTGTGATACCCCTACTAATACACCCCAACATCCCTCTAGCCTTACCTACTGCTTTAGTGGTCTGCTTGGATGATTTCAGGTCATCTGTGATGATGATGCCCAACTCTCTTTCTTCCCTTGTGATTGCCAGCAACTCCTCTCCCAGCCTTTAGGTGGCTTCAGGGTTTTTTTTCCCTATGTGCATGATCTTGCACTTCTTTGTGTTAAAGCCCAGCTCCCACTCTTCCAACTATTTTGCTAGTTTATTTAGATCTCTTCTCATTCTGCCCACCCCATCTGTATCATCTACTCTGTTGCAGAGCTTGGTGTCATCTGCAAACAGACAAACCTTACCCTCCAGTCCATCTGCAATGTCACTGATGAAGATATTGAAGAGGACTGCCCCCAGAACTGATCCCTGATGTACCCCACTTGTGACTTGCATCTCTTCTGACTGTATACCATTTACCACCACTCTCTGTTTACTGCCCACCAACCAGTTTGCCACCCAGCTGACCAACTTCTGACCCACCCCGAGCCTACCCAGCTTATTAATCAATCTTCTATGTGGAACAGTATCAAAAGCATTGCTGAAGTCAAGGTAGGTGACATCAACTGCACCCCCTTGGTCCACCACTCTGGTTACCCAGTCAAAGAAATCTATGAGATTAGTTTGACAGGACCTTCCTGTTGTAAACTCATGCTGTCTTAGATTCTGTGCTCCTATGTATTCCAGGTGTTGCACTATCCTTTCCTTAAGGAGTGCCTCCATAATCTTGCCCACTACTAAGGTAAGACTAACTGGTCTGTAGTTCCCTGCCTCCTCCCTGCTACCACTCTTATGGAGCGGAATCACATGAGCCCTTTTCCAGTATTCTGGACCCTCTCCTGTGCTCAGAGACTCACTAAACAGTTCTGATAATGGCTCTGCTAGATCCACCCTTAGCTCCTTTAGTACCCTGTGATGTATGCCATCAGGTCCTATTGCCTTGTCCACCCTGAGCTTAGTAACCTCTTGTAGAAACCTTTCTTTTGTGAAGGGACTTGTGCACATCTCCATCCCCCCTGTGTTCATGGTGCTGAGCTGTGGGCCCTTCCCTACCTTCTACTCAGAAAATACTGAGCAGAAGTATCTATTTAGGATAGAAACTTTTCCTTGGTCCTCCTCCACACACTCCCCCTTATCCCCTTTGATCTTAGCAATACCCCCTCTGGACTTTCTCCTTTCACTAATGTATCTATAGAAAGTCTTGTCACCTTCTTTTATTGTTCATGCTAGTGTTTCATTGGTTTGGGCCTTTGCCTGCCTTACTGCCCTCCCTACTTCCCTTAGGGAAGTTTGGTATGCCTCCCTATCTTTTTCCCACTGCATTTCCTTATATTTCCTGAAGGCCAGCCTTTTGGCTCTGACCTTTTCTGCTACTGTTTTTGAGATCCAAAGTGGCTTCCTTCTTCTTTTGCTCTTGCTTTTCTCCCTAACACAATGGGATGTTGCCTCAAGTACTGCATCCTTAATGCTTACCCACTTTGCCTGTACTCCCTCACCTGTATTTCTTCTTGCCAGGGCTAGCTTAACTCTGTTGGCTATCTTATCAAAGTCAGCTCCTCTGAAGTCCCATATTTTTGCCTTGGAATGGGATGATTTATTTCTAGTGGCCAAATTGAACCATACCATGTGACGGTCACTGGCCCCCAGGTGATCTTCTACTTGGAGATCTGTGATCCTTTCCCCATTAGTCAGTACTAGATTGAGGATAGCCCTGTCTCTTGTGGGTTGTTGTACCAGTTGTTTGAGGCCCTTCCCCCTCAGGGAATCCACTATGTATCTAGTTCTGGCAGATGTTCCTGCTGGTATTGACCAATCTGTATCTGGCATGTTGAAGTCTCCCATTATCATAACCTCCCCTTTAGCTGCCATGTTTTGTATATCTTCTGACATTAATGTGTCCATGTCCTCCGCCTGGTCTGGAGGCCTGTAGACAAACCCAGCTTATATAGCTGTCTTATTTCCTGTTTCCTGTGTGACCCACAGTTCTTCTGGTTTCTTAAGTGTATTCTGAATTTCTGTAGCTTTGATATTTTCATTGACTTAAAGGGCCACTCCCCCCCTTTCTGCACCTTGGTCTCTTCTGAACAGTACATAGCCAGGTACTGAAGTCTCCCAAGTGTGGTTACTGGTGAACCATCTCTCATTAATGGCTACTATGTCCAGTTTAGCCTCTGTCATTGTTGCCTGCATGTCAGGGATCTTATTTCCCAGACTGCAGGCATTTGTGTACATGATTTTCCATTGGCCAGATTTCAGTGCGTTAGTTGTTGGGCGAGGTCTGACATTTCCTCTGCACATCATATGAGAAGCCGGACCTTTTTCCTTACCTGATGATTCAAATGAACTACAAACATGCTGAAACTCCTGTTTAATCACTAGTTGAGAATGGGAAGGGTTTTCTTCTCATTCAGTGTATTGTGTGCTGCACCCCTCTCACCATTTGCTAGTTTAAATATTCTGCAAAGATATTAAACTTCTGCCCCAATGCACTGACTCCCTCCTTAGTCAGATGCAGTCCATTGAATTTAAAGAACTTTCACTCCCAAAACTGTTGCCAGTTACCTACAAATTTGTGTTTTGTTTCCTGGCACCAGCCCTTGGACCACATGTTTAGCTCTCCTATCTCCCTTTCTCTGACCTTCCATCCATCTGCTCCCTCTCCCAGACCAGCAGGATCTCAGAGAAGGAGATGCCATATGGAAAGGATGACAGTTTGCCTCCCAGCCTGGTCAGGTGTTCCTTGGTCTCCACAACTGAACAAGTGGTGAGATTTTTAGTCCCTGTGTGTACCAGGACATCGATGTTTTCTCCTGCTTTCTGCACAATTTTAATGATGTGGTCAGTGTCTCTCCATGCTGACGTACCTGGGAAATATCTGACCATTACCCCCAGCTGGAGGTAGGTATCACCTCCCAGAATCAGAGTCTCCTATGATCAGAAGTGTTTTGGATTTCCTTTTTGCTTTTTTTGTTTTGGTCCCTGTTTTGGGTGAGTTTTGCTGCACTAGTTCCTGTGCTGCAGTGTTCTGCTCTGCAGTGTCCTCTGCCCCTTTGTTTGATTTTGGAGATAGAGACAGATACCTGTTTGTAGTTTTTATATGGTTTGTGAAGGTGATACGTTGGTTAGCATTGAGTGATGGGGCACCTGATTTTCCCCTACTAACCACTTGCCAACCTCCTGGAACAACTACCCGCAGTGGTCAAGGTGCTTCAGTTGTATGTTGGGGAAATGACAGGTGATTCTTGTAATATATTTTCTCCTGAATATGTGATTTGAGTTGCGCAGTTTCTGCCTATCCTGCCTGAATCTGAACCCTCTGATCTCCAATGGTCCAGCATGTAGGACAGCATCCTAAATCTTATATAACTGCCCTTTTGAGAAAGTGTCCCACAGTACCTGCAGTTAATACTATCCATTCCAGTTGAGTTGCTGGGTTTATAACCTGGTCTGAGTAATTAAAAGGCGGAAAATGAAAGCAAAAGTTTGATTTTGTTTTTTTATTTTTGCTTGTTTGTTTGTTTTTGTATAACTTGTTATAACGAGTTAAATTACTTGTGCCCCGTAAGTGAGGTCACTGTGTGGATACCCTTCTGATCCTCCCTTCCTGCTTTGCTACAGGAAATGTCACGACTGTGCTACTCTATAAAAGGAGTGTAGTATGGGGTGGTTGGGGATGGGCGTGGGTGGCTGGGCCCTTCCCCCACTGAAAAAAAAAGAACCACGGACAAAAGAAACAAGGAGGTAAGAGCAGAAACAACCAACCAACAACAAATGCAGTAGCCCAGAAAGCTTAGCCTAATGAGAGATAAAACAGTAAGCACCATCTGTAATAATTTCACAGAACATATACCCTGCAAAAAACACTTTGCTACAGAGAAAATAAAGCAGTAACAGAAGATATACCTTGCAAAAAACAATTTGAATCAGAGAAGATTACAGCAGTAATCTGTAAGCACAAAACAGTAACAAACCTGTAGGCACACCCTGTAATAATGCAGCAGAAAGTATACCCTGCAACAGCAATTTGAATCAGAGAACAATAAAGCAGTAAAATGTAAGCAAAAACAGTAACAACCCCTGTGAGCACAAAAGAAAATAGTAACACACAGTAAATCTGCCTAGACAAAAGAAGCCTTAATCTTTTTCCATGCTCTGATAATGTTCTTTGTTCTGTCCTTACAAGCAAACCTAGAAGAAAAGAGCTCAGGTGAAGCTAGGTGCCTTTGCCAGCAAACCTAGTTTTTCACTATGTGTTACTTGTCCTACCCATTGTCATTGCAGCTTGTCTGGAATAAAATGAGTTTCTTGCAGAAATACAATGTCACCTTTGTGTTTTTTCAAATGTTTTAAAACTTTTTTCTTTTGATCAGTGAGCCTCACCCATTCATATTCCATATTAGAATATTAAATACTGACATACTGTAGTAATCAGTTCAGTATCCAGCAAGCTGGACCTCCTTGAATGACTAATACCAACTTAAAAAGAAAGCTTAGTATTGAAAACTTACCAAGTATCAGAAATCCATGCTGAGTTATATATCAGCTTAATTAAATTAGTTCTCAAAAACACCTGTTAACACATAAGTTTCCAAACAGTGCACTTGCACTTCTTTCCCCCCAAAAAAACACAAAATAACAGACACACCAATAAGAGACTGTATTTTGTGTAAATAACTAGTTGATTTTCTAAAATTCCCTGTTTAACAATAGGAAGAACCACAAGAGACTGTATCTAGTAAGACTCAAGATACCTCTGATGGTTCCAAGCCACTTAAAGACTTGGTACTTACAGTGTCATCTATAATTAGTTAATACAATTTACCAAAAGCTGGCAGTACTTTAAAATATGTTGAGCAAGTCATTATACCTGACTCCATCTGTTTCTCTCCTGGTTGAACTGTTAGGACTATAATTATTTTACCTTTGTTTCAACCCTAATGAATAGCCATTACTTCATCTGAAAAATATTTAGTATCTTTACATCAAAAATAATTATTATTAGCTGATAGTTGACCTGTGCCTTTCAGCAAAGTCTGCCGTTACCGCCTACCTTGTCCATCATAGATACACCGCATACAATGAACGTGATATATTAGTGCGTAACCTTACTCCTGGAATAGCAGTAGTTGTCACAACAAATGTGTGTAGTATAAACCCCTAAAAGTCAATTATTATTTTATTATATTTATGTACTGTAAACCAGTATATACAGTATAGCAGTATCCCTTCTTCCTGCTGAATTTTATTCAGATTTTAGCTCCTCTACTTCTGCAAGTCTGCCCACATAGCCCACAAGAAGACCATATTGTGCCCAATAGGGTCCCCTATAATAGCTAGCAGTTTATGCAAACCTAAATATGGTGCACTCCCACATTTCAGCTTATCCAGTAAGGAGGTCAAAGAATTAAGGCCCATTTATCATTTCATTCTCCTGTATCACCAACTCCAATTGGTTACCTTACAACTGGATATTACTAGCCAGACTAGGCTAACATGGCATGGACTGGGATTATAGGATGTCTGGTACTTGGGGTACTATTGCCATCAGTATTCTCTAGAAAGTGACCTTGCATGTAAACAGCTGAAAGTTGATTATAAAATCTGGGACACCATAGTAACAGGGAAACACCCCTTTCCTTTTTTTCCCCCCACAAGGTATAAAGGACGATCTACAAGTGGGGAGCTGTAATATAAATATTGAACATCTAATCCTCCCTTTTATCAACCTTTTCATTTGAGGGTGAGCACTATCCTCTCGCTCCTAATTCTGGATTTGTTCCCATGAGTAGACTACAATTGACAGTAAAGGAGACTTACCCTGTCATTATGATGGGACCAAACAGGTCAAAGACAGAGCTCTCATAAGTCTTCCCACGTTAAAGCCTGAAAAAACAGAAAGCAATAAAAAATAAAAATAGTAAATACATCAGACAGCAGATACATGTTCATGAGGAATAATCCCACATATCCAAAATGACCACTAGATGTCACTCTGCTGCTGTATATAAAGTATAGAAATCCAGTATTCAATTAACATTGATTCTGAAAATGTGTGCTTGAACATTGCCCCTCTGCATCACTATATGACTGACTCTGCAATCATGTCTAGTAATTCATTTTTTAAATTCAGATCTAAGAGAAAGCTTAACACAGTTCCAAGCACTTTTTATTTAAATCCAAGACAGCAAGGAAGCAGAATTTTCTTTAAGTTCTTAAAACTGCTAGACTCTCTAGTACACATCTTGTACTATCTGTACTTGGGGGATTCCCCTTGAAGCAGTCATGTAACCTTTCCAGCCAATCCAATTGTACATAACATCGGAAGAATCACTGAAGCCAGAAAGTTTCTTGTAACTTGACTCCAGACCTCTATCTAAGAAGCATGGAGAGCTGCAACAGAACAAAACAGAGCAAAACCCTGTCCAAATTATTAATTTATTCATTTATTCATTACAAATCGGGTTTACAACCTTTGAGTCAGAGACTCATTTACAAAGGCACCTCATCGTGGGGGGGAAGACATCAAGACAGTTATTACAGTGCAGATTAAAACAGAGGATAACATTACAAGTGCAGTAAAAGGAACATTTAACATAGATACACTTAGGTTACATAATGTAGTAGTTTGTATGTTACTTAAGTTACATAATGTTACAAAATTGTGAGTTACACTCATGGATATAGTAGGTCCTCAGAGAAGACAGTGGGTTACATCCCTGTTAGGACCTAGTAGGAAGGGCAGGTCTGGGGAGGAGAGGCTGTCCAGTGGAGCCGGAGCCAGGGGGCAATGCGGTGGGAACCCAGGTTACAACAGGAGTTGCTGCACCTACAACAGCGGGTATTAAATATATGGTTCCAAAGGGCTGTTTTGAAGGAGCCAATTTTTGGCAAGTTGGAGATGCAGCTAGGGAGGGAGTTGAACCAGGTGGGGGCTCGGTAGAGGAGGGATCTCTGGGCAAGAGAGGTCTTGGTTCTGGGCACCTTGAAAGTGGTCATAACAGAGCTATGGGTGGTGATGTATGAAGATGGCTTCTGTAGGGAGGTGGAGACCCCCGGGGGAGAGTCCTAGCAGAGATTTCTTAGTGAGAAGGCAGGTCTGGTAGAGAAGTCGCTCCTCAAAGTTGAGAAGATTGGTGGTAGTATAGAGAAGGCAGGTGTGAGTTTGGCTGGGGGCACCAGTCAGGAGCCTACAGACCTTATTGATGGAGAGTTGACTTTTGGAGATGGCAGTGTTGTCAGCTGCAGCATAGATGGGTAAGCCATAGTCCACGAGGGACAAGATGGAGGAGGTGATGGCCAGCCTGAGGGCAAACCTGAGGCAGGCAGTCCCTGTGCCAGTATAGCAGGCCAATCTGAGAGTTAATGGTGGCTGACAGGGCATTAATGTGGGTGTGGAAGGAGAGGGCAGTATCGAACGTGATGCCTAGGTACTTGTATGTGGTCACTTGTTCTAGCGGGTGAAGAGTGCTGGGGATAATCAAGAGGGGCATATTTTTAGCTTTATTTTGGTGGTGGGAGAAGAGCATCGATTTGGTTTTCTTTAGGTTCATGACCAGTCTGCGGTCTCCGAACTACCTTTCGGGTTGGTTGCAAGCTTGCTGGAGGGATAATTGGAGGGAGGTGGGATTGGGATGTGAGGCAATGAGGACTGCATCATCAGTGTAGAGGAGCATTTTACCAGTACATGAGCTGGGGAGGGTGTTGAGGTAGAGACTAAAAAGTATTGGACCCAGGATGGAGCCCTGAGGGACCCCGGAGCGAATGGGAAGAGTGCTGGAGAGGGAGCCACTGATCTTGACATGCTGGGATCTAGCAGAGAGGTAGCTAGAGAACCAGGAAATGGGACCACCAGAGAAGCCAAGTTAGTGGAGGGAGTTGAGTAGAAGAGGATGACAGACAGTGTCAAAGGCCTTGGAGAGGTCAATGAACACTGCTCCTGCAAGGCTGCCAGAGTCAAGAGCAGCATGCAGGTGTTGGGAGAATTCCAGGAGAGCCGTAGTTGTACTGTGTCCTGGGTGGAAACCGTGCTGCTCTGGGCACATAATGTCATACTTGGTTAGGTATTCAGAGAGCTGGATCGACACCACTTTTTCAAGGGCTTTAGAGAGTGGGGGGGGAAGATGGAGATGGGATGGTAATTGTTGGGGGTGGACCGGTCCCCACTCTTATGTATGGGTGTGATTTCAGCAGTTTGTCAAGCACTTGGGAACTGACCCAGGCATAGATACTGGTTTAAAAGGTCAGTCAGGGGGACTAGGACTTCGTCCAAGACCATACGGAGGATCCTGGAGTCGAGGGGGTCACTGCTGGGGTTATTGCAGCCTAAGGCTTTTAGCATGTGTGGCCTGGCTTCTTGAAGGATAGTAGGTGCACAGGTAGAATGGTGGGCAATGCAGGACCAGAGGGAGAGAGGTGGGGATTGGGTCAAAGAAGCTGCTGGGGAGGACCGAGCTTAGGTCAGAGAAGGCAGTGTTAAGGCAATCGGCTATGAGGAGTGGATCTGTGGTGGGGGTGCCATTGATGGAGAGCTGAGATGGTGGGGGGGAGCGGGACTTCCCATTTAGCCCTTTCCTATTATCCCAGAAGGTCTGGGCTGAACCCCAAGTGGAAGTGAGGGTGGCCTGGTAGTGCTCTGCCTTGGCCCGCCTAATGGCCCAAGTGCACTTATTGCATTCTGCATTGTAGGCCTGTCGGTCAGATGCCTTTCCAGATTCTACAGCAATGTGCCAGAGATTATCTCTGTTTTTGAGTCTCTGGAGGAGGGGTGGGGTGATCCATGGGGCATTGCATTTTTTGATGCAGATCCTGGTGAGGGGGGTGAAAAGGTCACAAGCCTTACAGAAGGCATTTGTGAAGTGGTCAAGAGCTGAATCAATATCAGGGGTGTGCTGGATAGGGGACCAGTCTAGCTGGGCTAGGTATTGTTTTAATTTTCTGAGGCCACTGGGGCATAAACAGCAGTGTAGAGTGGCCCGGGACACTGGCTTCAGAGTGGAGGATGACCAAAGACAGAGGACTGGGGAGTGATCACTAAGAGAGTTGGGGAGGACAGTGACATCCCAGATTTTATAGGGGCGGTCAGATAGAAAAACATCTAGGACAGTGCTGGTGCTAGTAGAGTGGTTGAATCTGGTGGGCTGGGTGACTAACTGGGACATATCCAGGGCAGCAAAGGAGTCCCTTATATGGGAGGCAGTGGGGGCAAGCCAGTTAACATTGAGATCACCTAGGATGACTTGCTCCACTTTGTGAGGGAGAGATGTGAGATAGTCAATGAGGGACTGGACCGTTTGGTTTTGATTCCTCAGGGGTACGTAGGAGACAATGAGGAAGAGAGGGCCTCAGGCAGGGTCAGGTGTGATTTTTAAGGTGAGGGCTTGGGCTCCAAAATCAAGTTTAGGAGCTGGGAGTGCCTGACCTATAAGGGAGTCACGTACAAGTAGTGCGCAACCACCACCATGTTTGCCTACTCGGTCTTCCCTGTAGATGGTATATCCAGGGAGAGTGATAGCGGAGTCAAGGGTGGATTTGGAGAGCCAAGACTCTACCAGTGCAATTATGTCAGGTTGATGTTGAATGACCCAGCACTGGAGGGCAGCAGATTTCTTTAGGAGACTGCAAATGTTTAAGGATGCAAAGCAGAGGCCAGTTGCAGTACAGGGTTTAGAAGGGCTGGAAGCAATAGGTCCTGGGTTTGGGTGTACATTACCAGATAATAATAATAGCAGTGTAATTATTCTGGCTAGTGGCCGGTGGTGATGGAGACTCTTGGGTCGACACCCAGCTGAAGACTTTAGAATCAGGGTGCATGGGATAGATAAAGTGTGAAGCATGGGAATGGCAGGGGAGAGCTGGGTCCAGGTCAGGCCTTGGAGGGTGGAGGGAGTGGGGGTGTTGGCAGGGTGGGGGTGTTGGGGGGTCACAGGTGTGTCGAGGGTGGGGGAAGGCCAAGTCACTGTGGGGTAGTCTGGGGATGAGGTGCCTAGTGTGGAGGAAAGATGCTCCAGTCTGTGTGAAGTCTGTACCAAGAGGGTGAAGGAGAGCAGATTTAGTAATGGAGTGTAGGTACCCATAGCAGCTGAGCAGTAAAGGAAGAGTGCCAGGAGTAGTAGAGAGTAAGGAGATGTAGAGCAGCTTTGGAATGGTTGGGAGAAAACCCCTTTAGTGGGTGAAAAGACTATAAACTGCAAATGGGAAAAATCAGTATCAATCAGTAGAAGAGGGAAGGGCAAAGACAGAGGAATAGTGATAGACTGACCACACAATAAGTGAAATAAGACAGGAACTATATTGTGTTATATTAGGTAAGTGTGCTTATAACTGGGCCCTCTAGTGGTTAAAGGATATAATCTGCTAATGGAAAAGTCAGCAAAAAAAAAAAAAAACAGGCAGGGAGGTTCTGAAGCAAGTTTCTGTTTGGGGGGGCACTGCAGCAGCCTCAATGGGACACCGAGGTCAAGGGTGCAGCCCACAGACTTACAGTTCTAAGAGAAGGGGCACAGCGCTTAGGGCAGATAGCAAAATCACAGTACCTTAAGACCTCTCTCAAAACTTAAATCAACTCTTAAGAAATCTCTGCATCAGACTAAACATTACTTAAAGTGAGAAATCAAGAACATGTCAAGCAGAGGTCAGTCCTAGCATTAATTTCTTGGCAGCAGTTCCTAGAAGACTTCTGGATTGCTGCACAAAGTGTGAGAAACACTGGCAAACAGGGGCAAGTGATATTCCTCCAAGGGTAGATGCCAAAATTCAGGGTTCCAACCCATACCTTGCTTGGAGGGTGAGCGTCGGGCAGCTTCTCTTTGTTCTGCTTACCAAACTGCAGAATGCAGTTTGTTTGAGAGGAAAGAGCCCAAAAGGGCAGAGTTGTCCCCCTTGCTTGGAGGGTGAGCATCGGGCAGCTTCTCTTTGTTCTGCTTACTAAACTGCAGAATGCAGTTTGTTTGAGAGGAGAGAGCCCGAAAGGGAAGCGTTGTCCCCTTGCTAGGAGGGTGAGCATTGGGCAGCTACTCTTTGTTCTGCTTCCCAAACTGCAGAATGCAGTTTGTTTGAGAGGAGAGAGCGCGAAAGGGCAGAGTTGTTCCCTGATTAAGATGCTTGCAGGTAGGATGTAGGTTCCAACTCTGAGTTTTTTACCAAAAATGAAGACATAATAATAGAGCCAAGTGAGGAAGGGAGGGGGCAAGCTGCTCTCTCTTCAGCATACAGCTTCTCAGATGTGCGGTTATTTGTAAACTGATCCATTATCTTTGGTGATGAGATTGTGGGGCTAAATCTATTTTTGGAAACATGGATTGCCTTTCTATATGATTTCACTGACCATGCTAGTGATTTGAGTAATGGTTTGGCTTGAGCTGTAGGAGAGGCAAAGGCTTTGTGACTTGTTTTGTTTAGCGGTGAACTCAAGCGTCCATTAAAGTTTTGTGAACCACTTTGCACATGCGCACTTTGACCTCCAAGAGGTGATTCACTAGCTTGTCTTGAGCTAACTTCTCAAACAGTAGATCATTGTCTTTCTCTAGGTGAAGGGGTAGAGTGTTTTGAGTGCTCAGGCCAGTTTCTCTATATAAAAGTCCAGAGGTCTTCAAAAGTTTTGAATTTATGACCCCCATTTTTGTGCACAACAAGAACTGCTGGATATTTAATAAAGAATTTGATTCCTAATTCTTAAAGAGTGGTTCTGACTGGAGTAAAACATTTTCTCCTTTCCACTACTTCAGCTGAGAAGTCCTGAAATATGTACACCCATTCCCCATTCCAGTTTAAAGTTCTCCTTTCCCTTGCCACTCTCAGAATTTCCTCTTTAAGTGAAAACCTCAAGAAGTTGATTATAATTGGTCTTGGTCTCTTTCCAGGACTGGGCTTTGCCGACAGTACATGATGAGCCCTTTCTATTTCTAATGGCCAATTCCACTGGTAGTTTAAAAGAGTTGGTAGAAATTCCTATAAAAAGCATAGTGTGTCAGCCCCATTTACTCCCTCTGGTACACCCATGAAGCGCAAGGTATTTCAGCACCCCCATTCTCAAGGTCATCTAACTTTTCAGAAACTCTAGTTAGTTGTCTTGCCTCTCCTTCTGTAAAATCTTCTAATTTGATTGTCGTTTGTTCTATAAAGATAAACCTGTCTTCAAAACAGTCCATCCTTGAGGACACATCCAGGAATTTTTGTTCTGTATTGCTATCTTTAATTTTCAGCTCTGCTGTATCATTCTTAATTGATACAAGCATATCTTTAATAAAGAGACTATCACCTTTGTCATTTTTGTCTGTTTTGTGCCCTTTACCAGAAGAGGTTGTGTTTTTGCTAATCTTGCAGAAGAGCTGGATTTGAGTAAGCGTCCCTCTGTTTTGGCAGGATTTATCAGGTGAAGAGTGTTTACTGTTGTCAGACATTTTGACAGCTCCCGACTGCTAAAATAAACAGAGCACTATACCACCATATTTTGACTTCTGATCACTGGAATTACTATGTCCATGACCACAAATGAGTGCTGTGTATGTTTACACTATTTTCCTCATCAAAAAATGAATTTTTAAAACTTTATCTTGTCAGGGTTTGAAGATGACACCGGAGCTTCTTCTTTAAGCTGGCATCCTTTCACATGCACATGCGCATGCGCAGTTCAGTTGAGCAGAGCTGACCGAATGGAGTGAGCAAAGTAGCTGAGAACAACCTAGCACAGAAGGGAATGCTGAGCAACACATAGCACAGCAGGAAGAGGCAGCCAGCTAGGAGCAGAGTGATGCCTGGTCCAGGTGCAAACATTTAAGGTGAAAGCAAGAAGACAGCAGAGGCAGGGAAAACCGCAGTATAAGCTGAAGCATACAGATAACAATTGCAGGTGAACTGAGAGTTTATAAAATCTGGTGAAGAAATGAGAGCCTGAATAACCTAGCGCAGGAATAATACAATGCAAGCAAAGGGCAACAGGTTGCTAGAAAAACTAGAAAACCCCAAAAGAAAACAAAAAGACAAACTGGAGAACAGGAAACAAGCACACAAAGAAGCACACAGCAGCTGGAGGAAAAACAACTACTAACCCAAGCAAGAGAAAGACACAAACAGAAGCCAGCATAAACCAAGCAGAGCAGTGGTGGTGGTGGAGGGGCAAGACCCAGCAGGCTACAAGGGAGAGGACAGACCAACAGAGTCTCTGGCTGGCAAAGAAAAAAGGAGTCTGGGAGGAACTGCTTGCATAGCTCAGGAAGGGGGCATGGCTGGTTGCTCACCCCACTGAACTACAGGCATAGCCTTTCAATTAAGGCATACTATGTAGCCGGCCCGGTGGCACTGAGGGTTGAGGTGCTGGACACCACACTTTGCACCATGCTGGTGACCCAGGTTTAGACGCATACCCTGGTTGGCAGGGGTTGGCAGGGGATAGGATCAAGCATCTGTAGGACTGCTCTCCTATACCAGGGATGGTTGAGGGTTCTCACTGCTCTGCAGCGGCCCCTGGTGATGATCAGTGGCACTGTCAGAGTTGGTGCAGTCAGGGGTGGAGTGCTGTGGACACCGGCATGTTGTGCCTTAGACATCATTGCACATCTGCACTCCAAGGGGAAAAATTTGGAGGAGAAAAATGGCAGCACTTGACCGGGCAACTTGATGGCCACAACTTCCTCACCCAGTGGGAGCCTGTAGTGCAATGTTGCACTAAGGTATTGGTTCCTGGCCTGTTGCGGGGATTAGGGGAGGTCCCCTTCAAGGGCATGGCAGCATATGCCAGCTGGCATGTGGGGCAAGCCTACGGGCTGCCCTGGGAAGAGAAGCGGTGGCTAGATATTAGCAGGTCAGGCTGCAGGGAGAGAAAATAGAAATACAATTCAAAAAAAGATGTACTGTGTAGAACTGTGATAACAGAGTTGAATAGAGATGACTAAGCTGGTCCTGTGGCAAACATTTTGAAAAACAATTTTGCAATTTATAAACATAGCACTTATATATGATACAAGCATATCTTTAATAAAGAGACTATCACCTTTGTCATCTGGTTGTAATAAACCAGAATAAGGACTGCTCCAGATGCTGCATTTGAAAGGTTTTGATACTACCGAAAGTCAGAATTTGAATTTGAATCAACCAGGACACACCAGGATACATTACAATGGGTTACTGCTATTGTTATTCCTTTTAAGATGTCTAGTGTATTTGTAGAGTGGCCCTAAGTATCTTCTTTTTCTGCCACTCATTTGATTATAACTAATAGAGTGACTACAGGATTTTAAAAGAAAGAAGTCTGATATAGTGCTATACGCCTGATCTCCTTTATTTAGGTTAATTAATTAATCAAGGACACTTCAACCAGTGCCTTAGACAATATCTGTAGATTTTATTTTTGGGGACTAACCCTTTTAGATAGCCCAACGGTCAGCACTAGAAGTGGAAAAAACAGTTCTCCACTTTCAATAATTAGTTCTTCTCAAAGTAGTAAAACTCAAAGGAGTAAAAAGTTAAAAAGGTTTAAATCTTTAAATACTGAAAAGGGCCTGGTTAAGGGAGATTCAACCCAACCCAGGATAATGGATTTCCTGGGTTGGGACTGGCTCCCATTCCAGCTGCCCTCACAACTCCTATTGTTAATTCACAGGAGTCATTTACTATATCTAAAAATCTGTGGGACATTAGTTCCCAAATGACTCTCCCTAGCTCCCCTCCAGTAGAAGGAATATCTATATTACCTTCATTTAGGACTTTCTGTGGAGCCCATTGATCATAGCTCTTCAGTACTGGTAGAAAATTAAAACTCAAGCTGAATTAGTTTTTCTCCTCAGGAATCTTCACCAGATTACCTTTCTATGAGACAGGTACATTTTTCCCCACCCCTAGGATCTAGGGTGAAGGGGAGATTAGGTACTTTAAAATTATCTTCATATCCAGATAATTTAGTTCCAGTAATACAACATCTTAGTAACACTATTGAGGGGCTTAAGAAATTGGTGCAAGCCAACCTGCTTGATGTAAGAGAATCTGGACCTGGAGACAGAAACAATCTGTCACTAACTCCAGAGCTAGCACTAACAAGAACAATCCTCACTTCACTTCATAATTTAGTGGTATATGATAAGGAGCATTTCACAAATGAGGGAGATTTTGTGTCATTCTCTCCTTTGTCTAAGCAAATTTTGGAAATTATAAAAAATCCATATTATTTTAATGTAGTAATGTTGGAGAATATGTGGGCGTTGAAGGAGGTATTTCATAATCAAGCCCTGTAAACACAATTAAGGAATAAGTCTCAGACACAAACTGAGAGCTTTATTGAAGACTGCCAGGTAGCTCCAACTGTCTCTAGAGAAAACAAAAGTATTCAGGTTAAACATCCTTCTCCATTTTCAAAGAAAAATTCTATTATCATTTTAGATTCAAAATCAAGTCAGAATGCAAAAGAAAATTAAAAAATCTAATTAAATCCAGGGACAAATTCCCTGGGTCTGACAAATTTGATTTGGAAGGGGTGGTAATATGGAATCAGCACAACCTCATATGAATTTATCAACTCATTCAATTATGGCAGAAATAAACAAAGAACAACTGCCTCCTTTTTTGTCTGAGGCTTATATGCCAGAATGATCCAAGGGGAGACTGAGGTGTAATCTCCTCATAAAAAAGGTGTTTCTGATGAGCCTGGGAATTATGCTCTTACTTCCTGTGGCTTTCATAACAATCAGCCTAAGATGGAGTTACAGTTTTTAATTGAAATGTATGGCATTAACAAATTAGATGCTGAAACTCCTGAAAATTTTACAAAATGGATTTGTCATCTATTACATATCCCTTCTACATCCAACAGTATTTTTATTACTCGTCCACCTAATGTACAGTTTCCTGATTGGGTTGTGCTTTACTGTAGATCCTTTTAGTACAGCATCTTGTATTTGGTCCCAAGAAGCACTGCTTAACTTAAATGGCATTAATATTTTAACCCTACAGAAAATTACAATTAAATCTGAGAAACAGGCATCTACGATGTGCAACAGGAACCATGAGGAGGATATTAAAAGGGCTAGAAGGGTCTCTGAGGTTATTTCTAAATTTACAGAGGTTTAATCACAAACTTGGGAAAATAAAGTGCTTCACTTTTTGGTTGGAAAGTCTCTAAAAATGAGCCAGTTTGTTGTATTAAACATGATATTGCTTCCTTTTTGTCCCACACCCTTAAAATATACTTAAAACAAAGCGGACATGGATGGATCACAATACATAGGAGGATTACAGATAGTCCACAAACTGATATTACTTTTAAGAATCCTAGGTTGGCAGCAGTGCTTCCCCAGCATTGTATGGACTTGGGGTCCTTCTAACTGACATAAATACTATGGGGTTTAATAAACAAGCTGCATCCAGAAATAGCTTGCAGAACAGTTCAGCAGAGAAGACTATAACTAGGCATATATTAGCAAATAAGGACCATTCAGAAATAGTGATTAGCAATCTTTTTTGGTGCTTCTAAATCTTAACTCTCAATGGCAAGAATCTAGTTTAAGTATTTCTCAAATGTCTGATATATCATTGGGAATGCTACCTATTCTGTCCTGGAACATAGAGGGCTTAGAATATAAACTGGCTAATGATAAAATGAAAGAGTTTCTAATGGCCTTTGATATTTTGTGGCAGGATGTCATGCCTCTGCTGATCCCTGGATACACAACCTTTGCTATTCCAGCTATAAAAAACAAGAAATATGGTAGAAATCAGGCTGATATAGTTACATATCTTAAGACTTCCCTAAATTATAAGATTAATGTCCTGGATCGTCAATTATCATTAATACTTGCTCTGAAATTGGAGAACAACAATAATAAAATAATTCTTCTTAATGTTTATTTCCCCCTACAACTAGTTCCATTTATTCACCTACTATTTGGCCATAATTTTCTGAATTATTAGATGATTTAACAACTAATTATGAAACTTATGCTTTCCTTGTTATTGTTGACTTTAATGCCGGAATCCATGTCAATAATCAGATAGAAAACCATTATGGTGATTTTTTTCAGGGCCTGAACAAGATTAACCCTAAAGTAAGTAATGTTAGAAACTCCAAGGATAAGAAACTTAGGGCCAGATATTCAAAACTTTGCACCGGGCAAAAACCGTTTGTGCAGGTTTAACGCGGGATTAGCGCAGGTCTACTATATTCAAAAGGACAAATAGCACGGGCAAACTGCATTAGCGTCAGGCAAAAGTATAATGTATGCAAGGGGCAAACTGACATGAATACAGGCACAATGCTATATTCAGCGACTAGCACCACACAAAGTGGTTTTGTGCGACTTAGCGCGACACTTAGCGTGGTGCACATTACTGCCCAGGAAAAGCTTGTCTTAACCCTGGGCAATCAGCTTTGCACAACACTTTGGCTTTGCACAGTGTTTGCGTGGCTTTTGTGTGGCTTTGCGCAACCCTACCAAATAAATATGACACATAGACAAAGCCAAACAGAGGAAACATGCTGCTAACTGATGGCATCACAATGATGCCATCATCTGCCACCAGTCCCAGCCGTGCAAGACAGTAAATGGTGACCCTGCCACCAGTGGACAGCATGGCAGTGTGGTCATACAGCACACACCAGTGGACCACTCTTCTCTGGACACCAACAGATGCCAGCACACACATGCAGCACTGTGGGCATGGAGGATGTTGAGGGGAGAGTGTATGGGTGGCCAGGCTGTGCCACAGGCCAGGTGTGGCCGCAAGGCTGGGACACATCATGCAGTGCACATGGGCCAGTATTGGGAATACCCCAACACCAGTGTGCCTTTCTGATAATATATGTACCCCCCTGGCCACATACCGCACAGCTGTACAAGTGCCACAGCACACAAAGCTGGACATGTATATGTCACTGTGAGCATCCCATGCCAGAGGTGCAGCATTTGTAGTTCACACAACAGCGTAACAGTAATGTCCACTGTCAGTAAACACCTGCAGTTTGGGCCTCTCACTGTGTATAGTGCAGTCATCATAACTGCCCTACACACCATAGGCATTGCTGTGTCCACTACTGGCCCCCTTTCTACTGTAGTGTCTGCTGTGCACTGTAGCATGACCTACAGTGTGAGAGTTGCATGCAGCACCACCACCATCTGTGCCTATGCCATGTTGTCCCAGTACAGCTGCAGGCAGCAGTGCATGTGAAAGTACAGTGTTCAAACCTGTATAATATTCCCCAAACTGTTTGCGCAGCACTAACACGTTTGCGCGAGTTTAGCGCAGGGCTAAACCGTTAGCCCGGTGCAAACTACGTGCAAATCAGGGCATAATGAGATGCTAATTTGGATGTTTACCCAGAGATTACCTAAGTAGGCTCATTTGCATGTCACTTTTGAATATGGCAAAGTTTAGCACTGGGCAAACGTGTTTGCACACGGCTAATGGTTTAGCCCGCTAAACCTGCACAAACGTGTTAGCACTTTGCAAACAGTTGGGGAATATTTTACAGTTTTTGCGCACTGACATCTCATACTCTGCTGCCTGCAGCTGTGTTGTGTCCACGATTTTCTGGCACACACATTGGCCACATAGTTCACCCTCACCTACCTTCACATTATACCGCACTGTGTTGCTGTTGTGGTTTGCACTTCTTGGTTGCCATATTCAGAGCTGTCTTATTCCAGGGCTAAGTTTGCCCTGTACTCCCAGCCCAGTTTGCCCAGCCTCATTCCCATGCTATATTCAGAAGCTGTTTGCCCTGGGCTATTGCTTTTGAATATGGCTTGCTTTGTACTCCGGGCTAAGTTTGCCCGCCGGGTAGTGCTAATTTAGCCCCGGGGCAAAGTTTTGAATATCTGGCCCTTAATCTTAAGGTAAGATATTCTATCAAATAATGTCATACTGTACTTGAGTTTTTGCTTGGTAAATGGTCATTTGCCTGATGATCTGGAGGGTGAATACACATTTATGGGGTATATTGAATCTGCTATTATTGATCTAGCCTGGGTTAATCAGGATGCCTTAAAATTTCTGTTTGACTTTGAGGCCATGTATCATCCTGATTTTACTCATTCACCATTATTTATAACTTTTCGAACACCAAGAAGAGGCAGTAACTTTACCCAGTTTGCTGGTATGCACCTAATCTGGAAATATTTAATTCTAAAAGAATTATATGGTAAAATTAAGCTATCAGTCTATTTTCAGAACTGTTTTATGTGTATCCTTTAATATCCTCATGCAACATAGAGAATACTGGATGGGCAACTATGCACAACCAATGTGTTCTGCCACAGAGGGGTTCTGATTCCCTCTGACCTCGAGAGCGAAGCTCAAGAGGTCCATGGGGATCAGAACCCAAAGGTGACAGAGCACACTGAAGTTATGTATAAAGTAGCTCATCCTGTACATTTGTAGTGTATAGTATGTGAAATGTGTGTATTGTGTTTTTTTCTCTTTCACAATGAAACTGACTTGTGAAGTCTCTAGAAGTTCTAGAATGCTGTTTATCACAGAACTGGATAGAGGAAAGCAACTATGTGGCAGCATTCCATGTTGTTCTGCTGCAGTACCATCACTACTGCAGCAGAATAACATGATGTCATTACTGCAGCAGAACAAGGATTTTCCAGGCATGGAATTTCATGCATAACAACATTCCACTACACACTATAAATTAGTTTCAGCTTCAGATAATAACCAAATTATCAGTAAATGGTTGGAAATTAATAATTACATTAAAACCTTATTTAGAACCAATAGCATAAGGGAGCATTTTTGTCCAACACGGTTCAGTAAGACCTGCTGGATAGATTCTGTGCAAAACATAATTCCAGGAAAAATCTTAGTTTTCTTAATAAAACAAGGAAGGAATATAAGAAATGATTGGACCTTGAGAAGAAAATAATACCAGAAAAGTATGTGGAACAAATTAAGAAGAACAGGTATAGCCAAAGACATTACAGCCTTCTGGTCTTTGATTAGCCATGGCTTTAGAAAATGGCTAAAATCAATTCGTAAACCTCATTGGCTGACACAGGCTCTAAGCTGGGCATTTATTTTTTCAATAGATGCCCAGCTAAAAATAAGAGCCAGTCCCAGTGCCACTTCACAGAGTAATATTCTACTAGGGGATTTCAACATAAACTGGTTAGCATCGAGTGCCAGTGCCTATAAAGACTCCATCTCAGCTGCTAACCTCATGCAAATGGTAAACTCCCCTACTAGGATTAACTACAAGACTGACACCAGTACCCTCTTGGATTGGGTCCTCACCACTCACCCCACAAGGATTTCTCATACGGACCATTCTCCCAGACTCACTCAGTGACCACTCCCCAGTCATCTGTGCATGGTCTAACAAATTCCTTAAGCCCCCTCCCAAAATTATCGCTAGCAGAGTCCTTCCTCGTAGAAAACTTCCACATCTCAAACAACACCTGCTTCTACAAGACTGGCTATCCATCTATGAAGCAACAGATGTTAACTTAGCTCTTGATCACTTCATCTCAATTTTCAACAAAGCCTGCGACCTCTTTGCCCCTACTAAAAGGCACAAAACAAAATCTCTCTCTAACCCATGGGTCACTGTGGCTCTTCTCTCACAGCTGAAACTAAGGGATCACCTCTGGGCAGTTGCCAGGGCCACTGGCAAACAACTGGACATCCCAAATTACAAACAAGCACGAAATGCCTGCACAAAAGCCATACGGCTAATGAAATCCACCTATTACAAAGATGCTTTCACCAATACATGGGGAAATGGTCGTGCTTTCTGGGACAATATCAAGGATGTCACAGGGAAGCAGCCAAAAACCTCTCCGGCCATGTTAATGGTTGATGGATCCTCAACCCTTGACCCCAAGGTGATCGCAAACATCTTTAACATGACTTTTTCAGACCTTAGTGCTGTTCTACCCCATGACTTTTTCAAAAACAGGTCCTACTCCCCAAATACCTCAGCCCCTCAGTCTAACCATCCCCTCTTCTACTTCAGGAAGGTAAGGCTGAATGAAGCTTGCCACTATATTACTGCAGCTATCTCTAAATCTAGATCTAGTAGCAACACCCTGGACCTTAAGCTTCTGTTGCTCACCCTTGATGCGGTAATTCATCCATTAACAAAAATCCTAAACCTCTCTCTCAGCTGTGGAAAATTCCCAGACCTATGGAAAACAGCCACCGTGACACCCATCCATAAAAGTGGGGACAAGACGATTCACTCAAATTATCGCCCTATCTCCATACTGCCCCCATGCTCTAAGGCACTTGAGCGCATCATGGCTGATCAACTTACTGACCACTTGGATAAATACAACATACCTTGTCCACAACAACACGGCTTCTGGAAAGGTCACAGCACCACCACAGCCCTTCTTGAGTTCACTGGAGCTTTGCACAAATCCCTTGACAACGGCCTTCTCACAGGGGCCATTTTCGTCGACCTCTCCAAGGCCTTCGATACAGTACACCATGGATTATTAATACACCAACTACTGAATGCCGGGCTATCACCTGCCTCTTCTCTCTGGTTTAAAAGCTACTTAGAAAACCGGTCACAGAGAGTAAAAATTGGCGGACACTTCTTTCTAACACTTGCCTGTTACGGCTGGTGTCCCCACAGGATCCATACTGGGACCCTCCTTAGCCTTTCTAAACTCCTCCCTTACCACTGCTCTGGAGCAGATCATACTATATGCCGATGATGCTGTTGTATTCTCCACTCACAAAGATCCTGCAGCTCTTCAACACAACCTTCAACTTGGTTTCAGTTCTGTAGAGACATGGTTTCTTAATCATAAACTGGTCCTCAATGACATGAAAACCAAATCTATGATCTTCTGCAGCTCTCATAACCCACACAAGCTACACCACTTGGCTATCTCCACCACCCAGGGGAACACTCTAGATCAGGTGGGGTCCTTCAAATACTTAGGGATACGGCTTGACCCTAATCTCTCCTATGGACTTCATGTAGATAATGTAGCTAGAGCTGCTAATACACGGCTTGGTCTCTACAAACACAGACCACACCTCACGCCAGAAGCTTTGAAGGTTGCAATCCTGAGCTCTGTGATCTCTGTAATAGACTATGGTCTCATCATTTATGGCTCAGCCACAACCACAACTCTTAGATGCCTCTCAACTACCTTAAATAAAGCATGTCGACTCATCACTGGTGCTCACTGTCTCACCCACACATGTGACCTGTACACTCAGACCGGCTGGCTCCAACTGTCAAACCGCATAAAGTTTCTCACCTGCTCCATGGTGAAAAAAATCTATCTTGGCCTTGCACCTTCTGGGGTCTCAACTCTGTTACAACACCAAATTAACAAATGGTGCCTTAGGAGATCCACGCTACAGCTACTGAAAGTCCCTCACTGTCACACTTCACAGGGACAATGCTCTTTTGCTTATTGAGCACCACTCTGGTTCAATGGCCTCAGCCCAACCATCTCCTCTGCCCCAACTATTGGTATGTTTAAAACTAGGCTCCGGGACTATCTCACTACCAACAGCTCCTGTGACTGCCCAACTTAACCTTGTTTCTCCACTTCCCTTTCTGCTCTAGTTGTCCCCCCTCCCCTCCCCTCCTCACTGGATTCTACCCTCACATCTTGGTATACCCAATGCTGCACTTTTCACCCTCTCGCCACCCTTCCTACATTCCTTCTCCCCACCCTCTTCCTCTCCCTATGACTCTGGCACTTCTTATCTGTTGTCTATTTTCTCTGACAAATGCAGCTGGCTGCCTTGTTACAATGCTACCCTTGAACTGTATTAATCTGTACTCTGTTTGCAATGTCCACATTGTTGTAATGCCTGTCTTGATGTTCCCCATAATTTGTATTTCTCTGACGTGGAACCTTTGTAAAAGAGCCATGGCTCAAAGGTATTTGTAATCCTAGACTTGATAAATAAATAAAAAAATAAATAAATAAAATATTCTCCAGTGCTGCCCAGCCTGCTCTGTAACTGGCTGAAAACATCCCAGAAAATTTGAAATGCCCGCCATATTTTTTTTCTCTCACTTAGCAAGAGCTACAGTTCCTCCCCCACTACTTGCTTCAGTGCTGGCTCTTAATAAAACAAAAAAAAAGGAGAATGATTTTGCGGTCGGGAGAGTGAAGACATTTCCATACCATATTCTTTAGTATGGCATGGCTCTCCCGACTGCCATCTCACACTACCACGCTGAACAACAGACAGCACTGCGACTCCCGCCCCCTTAAAACCTAGCCAATGCAGTTTGAAGCAAGCCGGCAAAGACTCCATTCATCTGGGCAGCCAAATTCAGCAAAGTGCCTCTTCTGCTCTTCACCCCACTTTTGCCTCACACCGCGCATAATGTCCAATGTATAGCTTACCTCCTCCTGCATCCTGACATTACTATGCAGGCTGCTCCTCTGTGTTTGTTTTTTCAACTGTGCCCATCTGCTTGCGGTCATGACTCCCAATGGCAGATTCCTCCCTAACTGTCAAAACGACCATACCGGACGATTCCTTGCCTGCTCTGCAAACAAGCGGTACTGCCAATTCCTTGCTCGCTCTCCAAAGCAGCAGTACCGGGCTCCACATACTAAAGCCTCACATAATATTACAACTTGAGCTTGAACGCAATCAACACTTTACATACAACACTACAAGTCCCATAAACCAATGGGGTAGTTTGATACCTCATTCAAGCAAAATTTCATAGATAACATCACCCTCTAGTGACACACATGCCACAGTACAGGAACTACTTTACAAAAACATAGTTTAATCTTTTTCTAAATATTAATTAAACAATTAAAAAAATGTTTTTTCTATTCTACAAAAAAGTATTACTGATGGGCCATTTCTAAGTGCAATAATACCCTCCAGGATGGGCATTATAGGGAAATACCAGACCTTCCAGGGGCTATAAGGCCCTCCGCCTGTGGCGTCGGGCCTCATTACGTCCCTGGGCAGTCCGATATTTCCCAATAATGCCCACCCTGTCGGGTATTATTGCTTACATAACCAATATTCAAGGGAAGCAGGAGCACATATTACACTGCAGTTATGGGAGGAGCATTTTCAGTCACTTTACTTCTCCCATACAGAAGATAATGGAAATTTTAATGTCAATGAACAGAGGTCTGAAACTATTTTACATTTCTCACCAAGGCCTTTCTGTATATATTGGGAGGAAATTAAACAAGATTTGTCCTCAATTACATTCAATAAGACTCCAGGTCCAGAAGACATTCTAACTCACATTTACCAAATGTTTCTTTATTGGTGGCTTCCTATCTTTTTAACAGTATTTAGTAGACTTGTCCAAGGAGAAAATTTTCCAGATAGCTGAAAGGGAAGTATCATCTTTACTATATATAAAAAGTGTCTGGTTTCTTTTTTTATCATACTTCGATTTCTGCGCCTCTGCAGTGCTCCAATGGGGGCATCTAGCCGCCGGCCACCACCGACCCAGAGAACAGCAGGCTCACTCATACGCGAAGATCCAAGCACAGCCATCACCGGACCCCCTGACACGATTCCACAGCAGGCCTCCAGGTCGGCGGGTGTGCGGCCATCAAGCTGCTCAGTCACGCCCAGCCCTTTTTCCACCTTGATTTTTTATTCCCCAGAGCTGGCAGTGCAGTGACGCACTCTGCTTACACAAGCATCTTGTTGAACTCCACCCCATGCTAGCGCCATGCCGTGTGCTTCCCCCAGTCTTCACCAGGGGCTGCTCAAGCGCGATGCAACCCCACGAGCCCACCCCAGAGGAAGGAGAGCAGTCCTAGGATGCTCAATCCAACTTCTCCCCTGCCAGCCCCTGGCGGCCCGAGTCCATTTCTGAACCCAGGTCGCCAGCATGGTGCGAGGTGTGGCATCCAGCGCCTCAACCCTCAGTGCCACCGGGCTGGCCAAAAGTGTCTGGTTTCTGATCCTAGTATGTATAGACCCATTAGCTCCATTGATACATCTCAGAAGGTATTTTGTAAAATGATATTGCAGTGGTTACAGTCCTGGATCCACAAAAATCAGCTATTGAATGAGACACTGAATGTTTTTAAGAGTGGAGAATCTACTATTAAACATTGTTATGTTTTGTCACATCTTATTTATAAATGCAACTGTATTATGAAATCAAAACTTTATTGTTGTTTTGTGGACTACAGGTCTGCCTTTGACAGTATTAGCCATAAATTATTATGGCAGAAATTGCAACCTTATAATATAGACCCCCTTCCTGTTGAATATTATAATAAGGTTACATCAAAACACCTGGGTAAAAGTACTGTACAACCAGTCTAGCAGATTAACATCTGTTGTTTGAACTAATCTTGGAGTCCAACAGAGATGTATTCTTGCCTCCACTTTATTTAACTTGTATACTAATACTATAATAGAAGGGTGGGATTTTTCTGAATTTCATTCTCCAAGTGTGCCAAATAGGAAGGTAAGCTGTTTAGCTTATGCAGATGATATTGTACCAATTTTTACATCATCACTCAAAGGAGGATGAGTCATTTTGTTGCATTATGCAAGGACAGCAGATTGATTATTAGTCTAGATACAAAAAAATGTGTACTTTTTGGCAATATCAGTAGATGGACTCCAAGGCTATTTATGGAAAATTCAAATATTGAAACTCAAAATTATTATGACTACCTGGAAGTAAGATTCTCTGACAACTTTTGTTGGAATAGGCATCTTTCACTGACTGACGCTAAGTTAAAAATGGTGTTTAATGTATTTAAAAGATTCAATTGTAGGTTGGAAAAAAGGTAGAGTTCAGGGTATACTCACAATTATTAAAGGCAAAATAAAAACTAGTGCACTACATGCAGCTGAAATCTGGGCCTGTTCTAATATAAAATCATTGGGGATTGTATTAAATAAGATTTTTTGCAATGTATTGTGTGTCCCTCAGTCAGTTTCTGCAGAGGTTTTAAGACTGGAACTTGGCCAGTTCTCAGTCTGTGCTCTTGTCACAGAGAGGCATCTGAATTTTTTTTTAATCTTTTTCAATTGCCGGAGGAGAGGCTCCCTAGACAATATCTTGAAGAAGAAATTGAATATTTGTCGAAAGGTTTCACTTGTCCGGTGGTTAAAACTATTATAAAGAACTTCCTTTTTGGCTGGGTTTGGGGCATTTATTATATGAAATTTATTACATACCAAATTTTGAAGTTTTTTCTCCAATAAAGAAAAAGGTTAGAAATACAGCCATTTCCAGGGACTTTCTCCAGGTTTCTTCTCTTCAAAATTTCAAATGGCATAAGCAACTTAAAACTGTACACTATTATGAACCGTACTAACCTGTCTATCTAATTCCTTAGACTGCAAACTTCTTACTAGGTTCAGAATTGAACTTTGTGATGCAAATTATATATGTTTCAAACAGAGATGACCTGGTATTAAAACTCCCCACTGTAAATGTGGGATGAAGGCTGAAGATGACCTTAAGCATACTACGTTTACATGTCCCTTGTATTTAAAGAAAAGAGGTGATTGGTTAGGCCCTATACTTGCTGACTTCAGTCTTCCTTTGGATCAGTTAATCCCAGTGTTGTCCAATACTTGAGATGTGTCAATTTTACACAGGTTATCTGGCTTTTTGTCATCTTTGAAACTGTAAATAATAATAATTAAGATAATTATATTCTATAGGGGACATAGGACACTTATTTCTTTTCCTGCAGCAAATTGCCTTTTTTTTCCAATATTCAATAGTTTTTTTATTTTGGAATTTTGAGATTATGGGCATGATACTTAGATTGGAGATATTGGCAGCCAGACCCGAACCCATCCAAGGCCTGCTTACTCCCGTTTCAGGATTGCTAAAGATTGTGCCTCCTCTGTTCCTTATCTCCTACTTCTTTTTTTCTAAATATTACATTGTTAAATGTAGATTGATCATTTGTGGCATTTATGGATAAATGCTTAAATCTTCAGATGTTGTTAAATACAGCTGAGATTTTCCTTTTTCTGTGAATTTTATGTCTAGCCGATTAGTCACACATTATGGCAGACTGTTGTTTTTCCCTTATATTTACATCATTATCAAATATACCTATAAAAAAAATCTAAAATTACATTTACCTATAACCTGATTATCATTTTGCCAATCTTTCTGCATATTCAAATTATTTGATGTTATATTCTAATTGATACTGGACTTGACAGTGCATGTATTTGACAGTGGTCATTAGAGATAATTTGTTATATTTGCAGAACCTATTGCTGATTCTACAATGTCTACTAATGAGATAGTACATGTATTTTAAATATTTTAATATAACTGTACAAGTCAGTGCCATTTATGAACCTTGTATTTTAAATGTTTTAAGATGTTGTTGTAAAGGCCAAAAGCCAAACAATAAACTTGAAACTTAAACTTGACCTGAAGGAAATGATGGAATGCATCCATAGAATGGCAGAAAAAGGGAGATATTGTTGATGGGTGACCTGAATATACCAGATGTTAACTGGAGCACCTTTGCTGCAGCCACATCTAAGAGCAGGGTCATTCTCGATGCCCTACAGGGGGTATGCCCCAGACAGCTGAGTGTTGGAACCCACTCAGGAGGGAGCAATCTTAGACCTGGTACTCTCAAATGGAGACAGAGAAAGGATGTCAGATTTAGAAGTGTGTATCCATCTGGGAACAAGTGACCACCAAACAGTGTGGTTCACAATAAATACAGCCATACAGTCAAGCCATACAAAAGTGAGGGTATTGAACATTAGGAGAGCTGACTTTGGCAAACTGGGAGAGTACCTCAGAAAAACACTAGCAAATGGCAAAGAAGGAGGGGTGGAGGAAGAATGGGGACAATCAAAACTGCCATCACAGAGGCAACAAGTCTTTGCATGAAACAAATAAAACTAAACAAAGAAAAAAAAACACTATGGTTCTCAAAAGAGGTGGTAAGGAAGGGTAGGGAGAAAAAGATAGCATTCAGGAAGTATAGGGGAGCACAGAAGGGGCAGGACAGAGAACTGTACCAGTTAAAGCAGAATGAAGTGGGGAAGGCAGTCAGAATAGCAAAGGCCCAAATCGAGGAAAAGATAGCCAGCTCAGTTAAGAAGGGGGATAAAATCTTTTATAGGTACATTAGGGAGTGAAGGGAGACCACAGGAGGGATAGTGAGGCTTAATAAAGGGGATGGGTGGGCAGAGGGTGACACAGAAAAAGCAGGGATGCTGAATGAATACTTTTTCTCAGTATTCACAAAAGAAGAGGAGGGGGAGGTACCTAAACCAAACAATAGAATCTTTCTGGATGGGGGGGTCGATACCAGTTCATTGACAGAAGAAAGGGTCCTGAAAGAACTCCTAAAATTGAAGGTGGATGAAGCAATGGGGCCTGACGGGCTTCACCCCAGAATTCTAAAACAGCTAAGGGGAGAACTAGTGGCACCACTGACTACCCTTTTTAACAAACCATGGGAGGATGGTGTGGTACCTGAGAACTGGAGGAGGGAAGATATGATACCCCATCACAAAAGTGGGAGCAAGGCACAGGCAGGAAACTACAGACCTGTTAGTTTGACCTCACTGGTAGGGAAGATGGTGGAATCGCATCTGAAAGAAAGAATTATTGAGTACCTAGAGGCCAGCTGGGCACAGGACCCAAGGCAACATGGATTCACAGTGGGAAGGTCATGTCAGATGAATCTAATTTCTTTGACTGGGTGACCAAAATAGTAGGCCAGGGAGGGGCTGTGGATGTAGCCTACCTAGACTTTAGCAAGGCATATGACACAGTCCCACGCAAAAGATTAATAAATAAGTTAGACAGCCTGGGAGTGGGTCCCAGGGTAGTAACCTTGGAAAAAATTGGCTGGACAGCAGGACACAGAGGGTAATAGTAAATGAAGTCCACCCTGAAGAAAGGGAAGTTACCAGCGAGGTACCACAGGGTTTAGTACTGGGACTGGTACTCTTTAATGTCTTTACAGGTGACATCGCAGAGGGACTGGAAGGAAAAGTATGCCTCTTTGCAAATGACACAAAGATATGCAACAGAGTTAATACACAAGGGGGGTGAAAAGGATGAGAAGGGACTTGGCATGGTTGGAGGAATGGTCAAACGTATGGCAGCTTAGATTCAATGCAAAGAAGTGCAAAGTAATGCACCTGGGAAACAAAAACCCAGCTGAAGAGTACACAATGGGGGGGGTACTAACAACAACAAAAATGGAAAGGGATCTGGAGTATTCATATCAGATGACCTAAAGGTAGGCAAGCAATGTGAGACGACAGTAAGGAGGGCTGGGAGGATACTGGGATGCATAGGGAGAGGCATCATCAGTAGAAAACAAGAAGTTGTTATCCCTCTGTGCAGACTGTTGGTGAGACCCCATCTGGACTACTGTGTGCAGTTCTGGAGAACCCATCTCCACAAGAACATAGACAGGATGGAGGCAGTCCAGAAGAGGGCAACTAAAATGGTGCAGGGTCTGCAACAGAAGCCGTATGAAGAGAGAGACTAAAGGAGCTTAATATGTATACCCTCGAGGGAAGGAGGGAGAGGGGGGAAATGATGGAAATGTTCAAGTACCTCAAGAGAATCAACAAAGTCCAAGAGAGTAGCATCTTTCAGAAAAAAGAGATGTGCAAGAACATGGGGGCACAATTTGAAGATAGAGGGGGACAGCGCAGGGGCAATGTGATGAAGTATTTTTTCATGGAGAAGGTGGTGAACACAAGGAACAGCCTTCCAGAGGGGATTGTGGGGTCAAAAACAGTGGCAGAATTCAAGAATGCATGGAACAGACATAAGGCAATTCTAGAGGGGGGTAGGAGGAAGTAGGTTGTTGGTTAACTAGGATCTGCAGCTTATCCAAAACATACAGAAATGGGCAGACTAGGTGGGCCAAGTGGTCCTTATCTGCCATCAATGTCCATGTTTCTATGTTTCTTTAACACTAGGTGCACACAAATTACAATTAGCCGTTTGGCCAAGGAGATGCCCTGGAGTGAAGTGGGAACTGGAGAGGGGTCCACCCTGTTTAGTTCCCATACCTAAGGGCTCCATCATTGATGGTGGGCAGATAGCTGATCCTGATCCAGGAGCCTCCCCTCATTCAACTTGGGTTGTGTTATGTAATGCCAGGTCAATGAGGAACAAGACTGCTATAATGGCTGACTTGATATCCTTGCACCTGGCTTGCATCACGGAGACCTGGCTGGACGAGAATGCTGCTCTCATTTTGGAGGAGGCAGTGCCGGCCAGGTGCTCCATCATACACACCCTGAGGGTGGATCACAGCGGATGGGGGGTTACAATGTGTTTTAAATCTAGCTTGAGCCTTGCAGTGCTATCTGTTGGTCCCATGAGGTCTTTTGAATGTGTTGCCATGTGAAGGGGTCCTGGTGCAGGCTTCACAGTCCTTCTGCTCTATGTGGATTTGTTACAAGATATCAATGAGCTCATCAACAGCCTGGTGCTGGAGTCTCCCAGATGGTTGATCCTGGGGGACACTTGGGTCAATGGCAGGCTCTCTGTATTTCAGGAGTACGGAGGTTCTGGGCCTGTCACAGAATGTTATGACAGCAACCCACTTGTGGGTTGCAGCCACAAGATGGATCTCGTATTTTCTTTGGGTTTTGATATTACTGACCTCAGAGTAGATCAAGTGGTTTGATCGGATCGTAGCACCATGAGGTTCATGTTTAGGACCCCCAGAGGGTTCTGCCCTGTGGAGATGATCTGTTACCACCCTTTACAAGGGATGTCCTCAGTAAGACTATAGGTGGTGCTGAACCTATTGAGTGTGGAGTTTGCATGTGCGATTGGGATGGAGGAGACAGTGGTAGCCTGTAATTGGGCTTTTACTGCCACTTTTGATTCAGTTGCACCCGTTCATGTCGAGCACCTGTCTACTCATCGGAGACCTCCTTGATATGATGAGGAACTCAGGGAGTTAAAGACTAGGGGCCGGAGGTTAGAGAGATGTTGGAGGAGATCTGGACTGATGGAAGATAAATTGGCTCTGAGGTTGCAGTATGCCAACTATGAGGGGACAATCTCCCGAAAGAAGGCTGAATTTTTGTCTAGGGAGATTGCTGCAGCAAGAAGCAGACCAGCTCAGCTCTTCTGCATGGTAGATGGGCTATTACATCCTGTCTGTCTCCATGTCGGTGGGGCAGGTTCAAGCACTAGGTGCGAAGAGTTAGCTCTGTTCTTTGCCAAAAAAGTGTCCTCTATCAGGGCTGAGATCTCCTCCAGCATCACTTGAAGGGGGTTTGGGGTCCATCCTAATCCATGTTGAAACACTCATCCTGCCTGGGATGAGTTTGAGCTAGTTGGGGTGGAGGAGGTGGTGGAAGTAGTCTTGAGGCTGCGACCAACACACTGTGATTTGGACCCAGGTCTGACCCACCTTCTGGTTGGATGTTTGGACCTGATTGGACCTGTGGCATCTGAGATAGTTTGGAGCTCCTTGAGGAGTGGGGTCTTTCCATCAGCCTTGAAAGAGACCCTGGTTAGACCCCTTTTGAAGAAGCCCTCATTGGATTCTGAGTGTCTTGGCAACTACAAGCCAGTCTCAAACCTCCCATTTTTAGGGAAGGTTATAGAAAAAGTGGTGGCCATCCAGCTCAAAGAGCATCTTGCCTCCTCCTCTACCTATAAGTCTTTTCAGTCTGGGTTCCAAGCTGGGCATAGTACAGAGACTGCCCTGGAGAGAGTGCTAAATGAACTCCTGATTGTGAAGGACAGGAAAGAGCATACCATCTTAGTCCTCCTGAACCTTTTGGCGGCATTTGACACTGCGGATCATGAGGTGCTACTTGACCACTTGCGGTTCTGGTGTAGCCTGTCTGGTAATGTCATCAACTAATTCAGGTCATACCTGACAGGCAGAGTGCAGAGGATGATGATGGGATTGGCATCATCTAACCTGAAGCCACTGCTCTGTGGGGTTCCTCAAGGTTCAGTCGTGTTACCCTTGTTGTTCTCGGTGTACATGCTGCCATTGGGAGACATTATCATGGGGATATGGGCTGGATTTTCACTGCTATGCAGACGACACGCAGTTATACCTGTCCTGTACACCCAAAACCAAGATGGCGGCCTCTGTATTTAAAAACTGCCTGGAGGAAATTCAGACTTGGATCACTCAAAATTGTCTTAAACTTAATGTAAGCAAGACTGAGGTACTAGTGGTGGATCTGGATCATTATGGTGCGGGGGGACAGTGGGACCCCCCTCCAGCTTAGTGCCGGAGGCCCCCCTTGCACCATCTAGATGGGTGAAGGATCTGGGCATGATCCTTGATGATGGCCTGACACCTGATGCTCAGGTGTTAAAAGTGCATTTTACCATCTCAGGAATATTCTCCAGATCCGAGCCCTGATTCCACCTGCTGATCTAACTATACTGGTACATGCTTTCATTATGTCCATGTTGGACTACTGTAATGCCCTGTACCTGGGGTTATCTGCAGACAACCTTCATTGGCTGCAGCTGGTGCAGAACACGGTGGCAAGACTGTTGATGGGCGTGAAAAGGAGTGATCACATCACCCCAGTCCCTCACACACTGCACTGGCTGCCTGTTAGGTGGAGGATTGTCTTCAAGGTAGGGCTCCTGCTCTTCAGGACCCTACACAAAAGGGGGCCTGTCTGTCTGCAAGATCTCCTTGTCTCCTACCACCTGTACTGAGTGCTCCTTCTGCCTGTGGTTGCTTCCTTGGAGTTCCCAGGGCTAGGTTGCAGCATTCAAGAGATCGAGCATTTTCAGTAGCTGCACCTACCCTGCGGAACTCACTGACTAGGTATTTTTCAGATGCTCCCTCAGTAAAAGCCTTCAAAGAGGATCTTAAGTGTTATCTGTTTCAACAGGCTTTTAATTGCTAAACTAATTTTATGATGTCCTAAATGAATTAGATAGGTTCATTTTAATTCATGGCTGACTCTCAGTTAATATTATTGTCGGATTGATATTATATCAGTGTTGTGCTTTGAATGTACAGTGAGCCGAGTCCCTGGAAAGGGGCATTTTATAAATAATCTATTTATCTATCTATTTATTCATCTATCTATCTATCTATCTATCTATCTATCTATCTATCTATCTATCTATCTATCTATCTATCTATCTACCTGTCTGTCTGTCTGTCTATCTATCTGTCTGTCTATCTAGCATTCACAGTAATGACATACCACAAAATGGAGTTGCCATGTGACAAGTTACAATATTAGATTATCTATCTGTGATGCAATTTCTGGTGCTGGGTGTCCACCTGCAAACTGGAGTAGTGCACATCTCTCTCCCTAACAACGTACATGATTTTCTTCAAATATGTTTTACTCAAATGGTTAAAATACATTTATTTTATGTTTTCATAACAAACTGTACCTATAACTCCAAGCAATAACATACATTTCTCAAAGCATTTGCCATAAATGTGTATACTGAATAAAGCATGTTTTATAATACAGTCTATTATGTAATGTTCTGAGCTAGGTTTAATCATTCTATGACTATAAATGGTGCACATTCTGTATGCACCCATATTGCATATTATTTCCTTCTCTTACGAAAGAAAATGACTGTTGCAGTCTCTATCTGTTAAATTACACTCACCAAAAAAAAAGAGTATTGCAGTCTCTGTCTTTTAAATTACAAGTAATGACCTACATAGTCTACTTTCAAAGTTTTCAACTTTTTATTTTTGTTTTCTGCATCAGACCAACTTTACAGAAAATGACATTGATGCCGTGAGGACTTTACTGCTGAACAGAACCATTTCACAAATGAAGTCCTCTTTCAACTCTTTTCAAACAATAGATTGGATAGTACTTTTCCAGGAACAGTTAATTCTGGTTCTACCCAGCATCTCTCAGGCGGAGCTTGCACTTCTTCCGGTTAATATTACTTGTAATTCCTACCAAGCAATGTGAGTATAAATATTTTGGCAACTTGAATTTTCTGCATATAAACAGTAGAAAAATATGAGATGACTGAAAGTCCAAGAAAATCAGCAAAATTAACATTCCTTGAATTAGAGCTCAGATACAGCATAATGATAAAAATTAAACAGCAAATCACTAAGCACATATCTTAATGTTCCTTCTTTTTTTTGGAATAGACATAGTAACTGAGACATAATAAACCTTTATTCCTTTTGATTAGTGGAGCACTTTAAAACTGTTGCCAAAAAAGAAGGAGCAGTATCACATTTGGAAAGTAATGGATTAGTAGAGATTTTCTACGACTTGAAAACTGAGGTGTTTTTGACTTTTATTTGCCTTTGAGAAGATTTAACAGACTGAGTTTAAACAACTGTAGCCAGGTATTCAAACCTTTGCCTGGTGGGCAAAATGATTGCCTCCTATTTGCCTGGGCTTTGCACCCAGGCGCATTATTCAAAGATTTAGCTTTTTTCTTTGCTAACAGGGTTAGCACAAGCGAAAAAAAGAATGTATGCAGTGAGCAAAGGAAGAGGTGGGTATAGGAATACTAATGCAGCGAAATATTCACATTTGCACTGTACAAAGAGGTTAGCTCAGGCAACTTTGCACATCACAAATATCACTGTTCAAAACCCCTACTTACTCGAGGCAACCCTTGTGTCCACCAGAACCTCTTTAGCCAACAAGTAGGTAGGTCATTGGGGAAGTACACCAGCCCCCTGGCATCTAGTGGCCACTGATCTAATCTCTGTCCCTGGTAAAGGACAAAATGTCTGTTGTGTACAGTGGTCCCCTCACCCTCCGATCACTGTCCCCCATAATGTAACATTATTTCCCTTGTGCCTAGTTGTTCCCTCACCTTGCAGTCACCATTCCCTTTGTCATTTCAGTGATCCTGGGTGCCCAGTGATCCCCACAACCCTCCAGTCACCATCCACATTATCATATGTGCAATACCTGGTGCCTAGTGGTCCACCCCACCCTCCGATCACCATACGTTTTATTATATATGCAATCCCTGGTGTATAGTGGTCCCCCTGTCCTCCAATCAGCATTGCTGGTATGCAACATGCAATCTGTGGTGTCTAGTAGTCCCCCAGTCCTACAATCACCGACCCTGTCTATGCCCAATTATTCCTTGGTGTCTAGTGGCCTCCATGCACTGCCTGCACTGACAAACCCATCCTGCCAACCCCCCCCACCTTACCTTGTGCTGGTGCTGAGGATCCCATGCAGCTATCAGTAAAGCACTTTTCACACCTCCTTGGCTGACTTCCATATGGAACATATAGAGTGACAGAGAGCACTCATCCAATCTAAAGTACAGGGCATGCATCCCCTGTGTTGTATGGAGAGTACAGCCTGTGTGCCATACAGGGAGCAAGTGGCCTGTGTATTACAGTATACAGTCATCTTAGTAGGCCCCATTCTCCCTTTCCCTGAGCAGGACCATACACTGTGGTTTGGAGAAAGTGGGAGTTTTAGCAGGTACTATAGTCAACACCATCAACTGGTCCATCCCTTACCAAATGGGGCCATCCAGGCAGAACCACCATTCCCTAAAGGATACTATCTCGGGAGGAACAATGGCTTCCAAGGCATAAGGGCTAGCTCCAAACCATGTGATGTGCCCCCTCCCTGTCAGATAGTGCTTCACTGGCAGACCAAGCCCAAAGATGTTATCCACTGAGTAGACCATACAGCCCTGATAACCAGTGATCCACCTCCTGCCAGCCTTGAGAGAGACCCATCTGTAATAAAATAACTTTCTCCCCATTACCCCCATTGTACACCCCTTGCAAGACTACCCCAGCACCACAGGATGAAAACAGTCCATCCCCCAGAGCAAGCCACACTAACATTTCTCCAATGCACAATGCAAATCTGCTTGGAACTTATCATAGCCCATGTCTGGCAAATGGACACCATCCTGTGCATATAGCTGGCATAACCGTGTGACGATCTGATAGTGCCATTGCACCATCACCCCAGTAGAGTCCATAAAATTCCACATTGCCATGTCTGTCTTCCACTGGCCTTCTCAATTGCAGCAGAGTTCCTCACATGCCATCACTGATGCTGTTAGATGATATGCAACCATATCCACACCAGCAAGGCCAAGCTTTCCAGAGAAAATGCAGGTCATCCTTCAGTGCACATGTTCTTGCAAATTGTAACTCTTGTGTATTCACTGCATGAAGATTCCCTGTTCCAGTATTTGTGATTAATCCCAGGTCACTCCTGAATAATTTATTTAATTAATTTTGTTCAATGGGTAGCCCCACTGGGCCCAAGAGGCCATTTTTTCAGGGGTGACCCGAAATTAATTACAGATAAAGTTTTGGGTACAGGACAGTTCAAATACATGACAGTTTTACGTATAATCACAATACATAGCAGATGAAAATGCAGCAATACAATGCAGATTCTGACAGCTTTGAGGTGCAATCACAGTACATTGCAGACAAAATGCAACAGTACAACAAGTAGATTCATACCAGTGGGCAGACCTAACCTTTTTATGGGACAGAAAGATCTTTTATTGTAGCACATTCATATAGCCTGTACATGGTCACCTTCCCATGTAGAGTGTAGGCACCTGTAGCCATATAGGGGGTTACTTACCCAGATTAGGATAGTCTACTAGTGGTGAGGGAGTTACAGATTGTCCTTGACATCTGCATTGTCTGTGTTCCCTATGCAGATCTCAGAGTCCTTTTCTAAAGTCGGTTGGTGAGCCTGCATTTTGCAGCTGGTCCGGGAGATTGTTCCAGTGGGTAGATGCAGTGTGGGTGAAGGACTTATTCGCTGCTGCTATTCATATCCTAGGGACCTCTAGTAGCTTCTGAGGTGAGGTATGGAGCAGTCTACATGGGCGTTTAGGGACCAGTATCCCATTTAGGCCAATTGGGTGTGGGCCTTTTATTATTTTGTAGGTGGTGCACAACAGAGGGAATTGGAGCCTTTGGGTAAGGGATAGCCACTTTAAGGAATCAAGCACCTCACAATGGTGTTGACTCAGGGGTGATTTGGTAGCAAATTTCACAATTTTGTTATAAAGAACTTGCATCCTTCCAGCTCCATACCAGATAGGGCCTGGATGATGGGAGCTGCATAGGTTACATTGGGCAGGAGGATACTGTTTGTGATTGTAACCCTAGTCTCAGGGATAAGTTGTGAATTCAGTCTGTATAGCAGCCCAAGCCTCTGGTATATAGTTTTGATGTCCTGGTCCACTTGGTAGGTAAATGTGAGGCCTTGGTCGAGGACAAGGTCCAGATTCCAAAAAGAGCTCACCTTTTCCAAGGGCATCCCTGAGGATGAGACAAGGTGGAGTAGTAGGGATCTGTCTGAGCCTAGTGTCCTAGGTCCATAGAAAATTACTTTTGTTTTTCTGTCATTCAGCAGCAGCCTGTTCTTCAGCAGCCACTTTTCCAATGTACCGAAGTCTTCCTGTAGCAGTGGCTTCATTCTGATATGCTGGCAAAGGTTCTGTAAAGTACAGCATCATCTGCATACTGTTATTACAGAGCTACCACCACAGTTGTTGCACAGATTGTTGACAAACAGTGAAAACAGGAGGAGCCCTAGGAGAGAGTCTTGAGGTACCCCCTCCTTGATAGGTTGACTACCTGATATGATCTATTCCACTTAACCTGCTGGGTTCGATGGGAGAAGTAACTCTCAAACCATGCCAGGAAGTGGTGGTCTAGGCCTAAGTTCTTTAACTTGTCAGCCAACAGGCCATGGTCAACCAAGTCGAAGGCCTTTCTGAGATCAATGAAAATGGCTCCGGTGGTGTAGCCATTGTCATATGAGGACATTGGCAGTGATGCAGGAGGGTGTATTTGTGTGAATAAGGGACAATTTGTCTAAGTGAGCCTACCTGGTCACCAAAATCCAATAAATGAAATAAATTTGGCAAAAGCAATCTCAGCAACATTACCAGACCCAGGTCACTGCTGCCCAGGTGGATCAGTAGCTCTCCAGGTGGGCCACGCCATCTGGCTACAGCCATGACCCACATCACCCATAAAAGAAAGTCCTACCACCTGCTCTTCCAATGCCCAAACTAATGCACCTAGTCATGTCAAGGAAGAGGCTCTGCCTCCAGAGTCTACTTCACCAACGTGGTTGCCCAGTGAATAAACAAGTGCCCATATCTTCATACCTGTTTTGTCTGAAAGAATCATTTGTCAGTAAACAAACCAGAGAGTTACAGAAAATGTGGCTGCACATACTGTTTACAAGCCTGCAACTTACACAGCCTCAATGCCTGAATCTATCTATTCTACAAACCTTCAGCCCTTGTATTTGTAGCTGCTCCACAATGAAAAAAGTGAGTAGTGAACTCTGCAGAATTCAAACCCAACCCCTTCATGGCACAGCCAAGGATGTGTCAAAACTGGAATATTGCCAGTAAGATTCAATCTTCATGTCAAAAGAACTCCCTCTTCACAGCCACCAGACTTCTGAGTTACATAATTGTGTATCTCAGCCCACATTTCCCATATCACCCCATGTTGCCTCAGGATGCACCCACAACCCCATACCAGGTGCTCCATTTTGCTCTTCTGTAGCCACACAAATGCCCCCTCCTGCATCACTGCCAATGTCCTCATATTCCAAATCACCTTTTGCCCCTGCCACCTTGTTTGTCTAGACCAACTCTGACATTTGAAATACGCTGCAGAAGTTTTCTTGGAAGGCTGTTTGGAACAATATCTGTGACAGGGATGAGAACACATGCAGCAATTCTGCCCAGACATCCTCCAACAGGCCTGGCTAATCAGGCAACAGCCATTGATCCTTTGAGGTGCTCCACATAAACCAGCTTTCCAACATCTTACAAAGCTGGAAGGCCCATGTCTTGTCCTTAAACCTGGTGACACCTGGTAACCTTGAAAAACCAGGATATGCCCATCAGATGTTGCCCAACTACCTTTGGTGTCTAAGCCTCCCATTTCATCTATACCATACAGTGGCAAATAGTCTACTGGGATTGTCCATGCATTAACCCAACTTTGGGTTGGCCATCTGCTTAAGAAATTCTTGACACCCCTCCTTAATGCATTTCTACACTGCTGGTTTGACAAAAATGTTGTCAACCGGTGTTATAGTGACAGTTTTATGTCAACTGCAATTGAGGTTGGCATAAAGCTATGAGGTAAACTGTTTTTTGGGGGCTTTGTCCCCAAACCCTCAATGCAGGGAGCTAGCCTCCTGCACCTGCCATATTTTAATATAATCAACTCTGAGTCAGAGTTGATTTGAGGAGGGGGTGCAAGACCTGGAGAAGCAGTGCTGGGGTCCACAGGTACATTACAGTGGCAACATCAAATCGGTGCTGTAATGTACTTCGCTGTCGAAATGTTGATGTTCAGTCGGCATACCCCTTAATGCTACCCATGTACTGGGAAATAAGATGTTCCTGTGTATCACCCAGATTTCTGGCTAACCAATTCCCACAGGAGGGCTGAGACTTCATTGGAATGTTCTTCCACTTTTGGCAACAGTTTCCAGAACCCCACCACTGTAAATGACAGAGATCATCAACGATAATATTATGGTCATTCCTACCTCCAAAGCTATCATCAAGGGGCTGAGAAGGGTGGGAGCTCTGTGCCTTGCTCTTCTGCCCCCCCCCAGTGTCTGTTGCACTGGAATATCAGAAGAAGCAGCCCTGCAACTGGACAGGACACTGCTCTTCCAGGAGTCAAATGGCCATGCACCTATTGGATGACAACTGTGACAGGGAAGGTAGGACTGAGAAAAAGGGGCAACTTGTATATTTCTCTGCACAAGAAACTCTGATTGTTGGGCATGATTGGTGCCAGTTCTTCTTCTACAGCCATCATAAAAGGATCAAAAAGTGTGGAAGCTCTTTGGCATGCTCTCCTTCTCCCTTCTGGCATTTGCCTCGCTGAGCTTTCAAGAGAAGCAATATTATGACTGTTCAGGCCACCATAATCCACACAGGAGCCAAATGGCCAAGTGCTAGTCTGGTGGTGGCTGCAACAGAGAAGGCAGGACTAGCAGATATCTTAATGGCCTAGGACTCAAAAGCAGTCCTCTGTGCTGAGGTCCAGAGCATGAAGAGTCACAGTGAAAAGGGGGACATCATCCATGGTGGCAGCTGTCTTCTTGAGATGCTGTCCAAGTACCTTGTGGTGAGTGCCTAAACGCAGGTAAACTTGTTAGTTCAGCACCATTTTCTGTTCTACAATTCCTGTAACCTGCCCTGTGCACTGTTAATCAGCTGCAGATGTAACAAATGGACTGCTCAGTGCATTTACACACTAAGAATGGTTATACTTGTTCTGAGTTCTCCCAAGCTTAGTGTGTCAAAGGATTGCTACACTGGTTACTGAATGGCCACTGCTTATTGTATGTTCTGTTCAACTACTTTAATGATGTTCCTATATACCTCAGTTAAGTGCTTACCAGGATTATTAAAGTTGTGCTGCTCTAAAAGGGTTATCTGAATGTTTTGTGTACTAGTACCCACACAAAACATACCCAGGGTTATCCTATTGTGTTGTTGTGTATTTTAGGGTAATGTTGTTAATTCCTATCTGGGTGTCTCGTGTAAATCAACTTCCTGGTGCCACTCTACCTGAACCATAATCTTTCTTCTTTCTCAGCTTACTTTAAAATGTTTTGCCCTGTATCCTAGTTACCACCATCTGTGTGACACTCGTATTGCAAGTCTCAGACACTGCTTACACTGTTCGCCATCTACACCCCATTTGGGTGAACCAGTTACACAGTTTAAGGGTACTGGGTCTCCATATGTGTATATGAACTGTTTGATTTGTTTGAGTTCTGCCTGACCTTCTGATCAATTGTTATACCCCCAAGGGCATTTATTAGTCAAATAATTCTGAGACCGAAGTGTGAACCTAATCATACCCATCTAGGTTTGCTGGACTACACCTTCATACCAAGACTTCACAATTTATTCTGGTGCTTGGAATCTGTTAAAAGCCATTACCATTCCGGGTACTATTTGACATGTGTGCCAGTCTCCATATAGACTGAGACTAAAATGCATAGTGCCTTGTCCTTAACTCTGTGGCTGGAGGGGGGGTATGGTCCTCTCTTCCCTGCTAGTGGATACAGTCCCAGTAGCCACCCACCTCAAAGTACCCTTGATCACAATGATCCTTATGGTAACTTTTACTTTTCTAACATGATACTATCATTCTACAGATGCCCAACCTAACCAGGCTACAGGAGGATAAAATGATTTTCCTCTTAGCACAGCATTTATCTGATAGTCTTATCCAGCCATACCCTCCCCAACTGTCCTTGTAAATGGCCTATCCGCACATTGAGACCTGGCAGCTTTCCAGCTCCTATCTGGGGATACTGAACCCAACCCGCACTTTTGCATTTCCCTTTCTCCACCCCTTTCACTTGGTTGGGCTGCAAAGGTATCAAGGTTGCTAACTTCAACATTCAGAGCCTCCTAGCCAATAAGCCTGATCTTGACTCCTGTATGGCTCTCTACTCCCCAAATATCCTGGGAGCCACCAAAACCTGGGTAAAACCAAACATCCCAGACTCGACCTGTTCTATACTAAGCTACAACCTTATCCAAGTGAACAGATCATCCCCAGAATGGAGAAAGTGTCTTTTTCCTGAGAGCTTACCAGCCATGGCCTTATTCAGTCCACTTCAAACAAGGTAGGTTCACACTCTGGTGGTGCAGGGATATGGGGTGCAGCTATAGGTCAACTGACCCAAATGAGGCAAACACACCACCAAGGTGTAGCTGCACTCAATGAAGGCAATGGCAAACAAAGTCAGGTGTCATACTCATTTATTTAGCACCATTGCCATAAGTGAAAACATTTGTGGTACACAGGAGTGTTTCGGGTTACTGACCAGGTGCCCTGGTGCCTCACTCTGGTAAGCTTCATCAGGGGGCATCATCCTGGTGTGTTTCCTCCTGTTATATAATGGAGACCACACCATTGTCACTAACTATAGACCCATCTCTATCCTCTCACCACTATCAAAAGCTCTTGAAAAAGTAGTCTCAGACCAGCTTGTAGATTACCTCAGTAAGTACCACATCCAGTGCAAGAAACAGCATGGATTTTGCAAGCTGCACAGCACCAGCACAGCACTAATTGAATACACCAGCTGTGTACATGAAGCCTTCAACTCTAGCCACCTTCTAGGTCAATTTACATTGACCTGACAAAAGCCTTTGATCTGGTCAACCGCCCACTCCTGTCTACCAAACTCCTCTCACTAGATCTTGCACATGACACAGTATCCTGGTTTAACAGCTACCTCACTGGCATAACACAGCAAGTCAAAACCAATGGGATATTATCAGTTTCCAAAACTGTCACCATAGGGGTGCCTCAGGGATAAATACTAGGACCTCTCCTGTTTAGCCTCTTTATAAATAGCCTCCCAGTAGCATGCCAGACATCAAGGCTCTTTCTATATGTAGACAATGCCATTAGATTCACCAGCAGCCCAAGCCAGGACACTCTCATTAGAAACCTGCAGGACAATTTCAGCTCACTCAAGAAGTGGTTTAAACAAAATAAACTAGTATTACATTATAACAAGATGAAAACAATGTTGTTTGCTGGACCACAGACAAAGAGAAAATCACATCTGCTAACACTCCTCAATGAAACTGGTGCTACTGTAGAACAGGTCACTATCTTCAAATACCTAAGTATCACTATTGACGGTACCCTATCATTTTTGCCCCCTGTGGGCATTCTACTCAATACAATTAAAAGAAAACTTGGGGCATTGTATAAGCATGGGCACAACCTCACCCAGGAGGACAAACTTATAGCTTTGTTCTGCTTGATCCTCCCCACCATCAACTCTGGAATCACAATGCAGAGTATGTGGCTGCCTCCGACACCATCCTCAGCAGGGTCAAAATAGCCTTAAATAAGGCCTGTCATTTCATTCTCAGTGCTGCTAGCTAACCTGTGCTTGCACCTTATATGCCCAGACCAAATGGCTCACACTTTAGGACAGAATAAACCTCCAAACATTCCTCCTTGGCAAAAAAGCATTATTGGGCCTCATACCAGCTAGAATCCAGGGCCTCCTTTGCCCACTCCCAAATCATCATGCCATTAGGAATGTAACCAGAAATGCCTTAGCTGTTCCATACCATGGAACAAACCAAGCTCTGTGCTCTTTTGCCATTCAGGCACCAAAATGGTTAAATGAGTTAGCAGAGTCACTACTAAATATTCCTAAACTAGAACAATTTAAGAAAACTCTAAAACAAGTACTCATTCCCAACACCAACTGTAACTGCCATTGAGACAACACCACTCATTACTTATCACATCACACTACACTTGGGAATACTAGTGAAGGTGCTACTTCCCCCCATTCCCCTAACCCTTCACAATCAACTACAGCCTTATCTAACTTCACTCTGACAATGCCATGTATGTGCACTGCTCTCAGCTGTTACATCTTGTATGTATCGTGATTATCTTGTGAAAATGTCTTTATTTCTATGAGTCTTAATTTGTACATAATACTTTATCTATTGATGACCAACCTTTGTAAAAGAGCTTTTCAAGCTCAAAGTTGTTGTATGTGATACAATAAGTAAATTAATAAATAAACAAATAAATTAAATAAATAAAATATGCATGTGATGCTCTCTCCAAACTCAATAAAAGGCAGTAGAACATTACGGAATATTGACCTCACTCGGGCTGTGCTGGATTCAAACTTGAATCAGATTGTCAAAGTGCAGCAAAACACAAGTGATTATTACATATATAAACTTATAGTACATACAAGAAAAACTGATTTATTACTTGTTTGGCTCAAACTGAGTCAGTTTGCTAATTGCCTATAACAGTGTAAATTAAATTTAAAATAGATGTCTAAATTCATACAGGTAGAAACAGATCACAGTGTTAGTAAACATAGAAATAAACAAGTGGAACAAGAGAAGGGAGGAGAGAGTGGGAAAGGTGAGGGTTAAGTCTGAAGAAACAAGCATTTGCCGATGCCAAAGTTTCGCTACTGGTACATGTATTAGTATTGTACCGAGTGGGGCAGGGCTACAGGTCCAAGCTCAGTCTTATTTACATGTTTTTTCTTTTGACAAGTGTTTGCAAACCTGAGGGGGGACTGAAAAGTTTAGGTCCACAGTGCGCGGAGGTGCCAAAACATGAACAGACTGAGAATGCAGCCCGTGATTGGTGGACTGGTTGCTGACATCACTACGTTTGATGTATACATGTTGGTGCAGCGCAGTAAAGAATCGCATGGGAAACAGTCAGTTTGGACCGTGTGGCTGCTCAGTCCAAAAAGAGATGGCGTTCTTGGGACAATGGTGCAGGGGCGCCATTTCAGATTTCAATGGGGGGGGGAGGCAACAACCAGCCAGAAAGACTGTGGGGACAGAGCCAGGGACTGAGTGGGGGCAGTGCCATATTCTGAGTGGGGGCAGTTTCAGGGGCTGATGGGGCCAACCAGACCTCCTGCAACTGCAGCTAAATGTGGGTTCTTAACAATAGAGCCCCATCCAGCCACAGTCCATTGGACATCCCTGCTGCCTTGTCACCTTTCTCCAAGAATACCACTGGGGATGAGCAGTACCATATCCAGCTTCTCAGTGAGCATTAGACCTACCATACCAGGCCAGGTATTGAAGAAAGAAGTGGGAGTCCAGAGAAGTGGAGCCAACTAAAGGGGCCAAATTGGAGACCCATGAAGGCTCTGTGGGCAGTTGGGGCTTCCTCTGCTGATTGGTAATTCTGCTGTTTTGTGTTTTCCTCAAAATTTCTTCCACTCTGCTCTACCCAATAAGCTCCTTCTAAAAGCAAAACCAAAATGGATCATGGGCAATGCTCTTACCCATCAATACTGTCCTGTCATCAGTACACATACCATTGAAAAGTTAAAAAAAATAAATAAATAAACATTTCACAACTCCCATCCTCACAACAGAAAACAGCCCCAGTCTGGTTTCAGTATTTTCCTGTCCATTTCATAGTCTTTGCCTGCTGTGTCCATAGTTGAAACACTCACAAGCCACACATATTATAAACTGCCAGACAGTCTGAACACATGAAGTGCCATTTAAACCCATTTATTACAAAAACAAATCCAAGTCAGTTGTCCATCTCTCAGTCCAGTCATGAACTGCCACTGTGAACAGGATGCTCCACCATGAATCGTTACAGCATTCCTTCCACCGTCACATCACTGTGAGAGCACAGCAAGCACAGTCTAGAATGAGCTACTTATCTTCGGCATCTGTTTCACTCCAGCTAGCCTCTCCACTCCTCAGTCTGGAACTCCGCGCTGTGCTTGGCCACTCACTCCCTGTCTGGCCTGGGACTAAACACATTTTTAAACTTCTATATGCCTCCTGTTCGGATTTCTAATGGTGCCTACTGCAGTGAAGTCCACCTGTGGCCGGCGGCCCACACCCCAGCTCAAGGAGTTAATGACTGGACTGAGTGACATAGCAGGACAGGAACTGAAGTTACTGAAAGAACTCAGTTATAATGCCAATTGCATGTGCTCACTGTCTGCTCCCTCCACCATAGGACAAGCTGACGATGCACTCACATGCTTCCCCAAGCACTCCAGCTCCCACTTTTTGATGCCCCATACCCGAGTTTCCTTTACAACATGTGCACTTGTGGTTGGGCTGCTTGCCAGCAGCTTGGAACAGTGGGAAATGGAGTCCTGTATTGATTTAGTGCAGTCAGGTCGGGACTGGCAATTTTTGTCCCCCTTGAAATATGGGTGGAATGGCTGACCCATTGATGCTGAGGGTTGAGGCGCTGAACGCCACACCTCACACTACGCCGGCGACCCAGGTTTGGGGATGGACTCAGGGTTGTTGGGTGCTGGCGGAGGGTGGAGGATTGAGCATCCCAATGGATGCTCTCCTCCACCAGGGGTGGGTTACCGAGGGTGTCCAGTGCACCTGATGTTCCTAGGGGCCGGTGGAAGCACCAGCTCACAGGGGCAATGGCAGCTGTCTATGAGCCAGGGAGGGAGGATGCTCTGGGCATTGACAGTGGCGTGCATCAGCACATCATCTGCCTGGACTTCTGTCCTTTGCGCCAGCATCCTCAGGGGCAAGGGGGGACTGGGAGAAAAACCAAAGGCAAAAAATCTCATGGCCCCAAGCAGAATCATGCCAGGTTCACGCTATGTAAGTGGTCTGGCCGAAAAGACCAGTGGATAAAAAAATCTACTGGGCAGGGACCAAGAGGAAGTAAAAAAAAAAAAAAATATTGGCGGAATGGTGAATGTCCCATAAAATACAGGACTCTTGGCTACTGGGGCTTTCATTCATTGAAAAAACAACAAAAAACAATGGCTTGAAATTGCCCCCATACCCCCAAATGGCACCCCTGCAATGGCGAGGGGATGTGGGACGGTGGGACAGTCGGCCAAAAACCAGGACTTTCGGACAATCCGGGACAGTTGAGAGGTATGCCTCCCTTGATGGTGACAGCAGAGTAAGGAGCAGGGGTGTAGCCAGGGATTGTAGATTTGTCCACAGATCTGTCACACTGCTAACCCCCCCCCCAACGTTGTTGAACTACCCCCCTGATTCAAGCATCATCGAGTCTGCAGCGAATACTCTAAATACAAAAAGTAAAGCTGTAGCACACATACTCACATTCCCATATAGTAAGAAAGCCTTTCACTCACCAACAGTGTCAGGCTAACAGACTGGTGTTTAGTTATAATGTTTAAGATACATTGTGACAAGCCTCTGTACCACGTCAAGGTAGCCAGTCCCACAGAGGTCCACTCACACCAGCCAGTAATTATCTTCACACCACAGCAAAGCTAAAAACCACACAGTGCTTCACATATGGTACCCTGTTAGAGTCAAATACTTACTATGCAAACTTTCATAGCTCATTTTACCTCACAGCACTATAGTCCAACCAGTTTTATTAATAGGTAAAAAGCAGGACGAAGAAATAAGGTATTGCTTCTCAGCTGTGATATCATAGATTTGTGATACATTGTTACAGTTTACAACACTGCTAAAACTACTAAGTGATTTAAACTCAATAGAATGAATGTGGTTCATAGCAAAACACATTTGTGTCAGATAATAAGCTCCTGGCGCCTTACCTCGAACCACGCCGGCAACCCGGTTCAGGAACAGACTCAGGACGCCGGGGGTCAGCAGGGGGAGGATAGGATTGAGTGTCCATAGGACTGCTCTCCTATCCCGGGGTGGGATTGGGGACTGCCTCGCTCAAGCAGCGGCTCCCAGTGGAGACTGGGGTCACTGCAGGAGTGGCGTGATGAAGGAACCAGAAATACCGCTTGCTGGTGGCTCCCAGATGACGGCTCTCCGTCCCCCGATTTCTCTGATGCCTTCGATGGGCTTCCCTTCCTCAGCAGCATCCCTGGGCCCTACTGAAGAGGAGTGCGCTGGACTCCCCCCCCCCCGGTGCCTTCCCCATCGGAGGAGGGGGACCCGCCGGTGAAGGGTTACGTCCGGGATAGCCCAGGGACTGGCTGTGTTGTGAGGTGGGTAAGGCCGGTGGGGTCGGACAGGACTTGGAAAGGAGCCTGAAGGAGTGAGGGTCACCAGGAGCATGGAGGGGATAAACAAATAATGCAAAAAAAAAAAAAAGAAAAGAAGCTCATTAATCTGCCCAAAAATGCTCTAAAACATGAAGATTCCAAAGCAGCTTGAAACATCTTTAGGCAAATGATGTCTCCATCTTGGTTTCCTAGTCCACATCCTATTCAGACACATCATTTGCCTTATCAAATTACTACCCTGCTTCAAGCTTAACAGTGAACATTCAACAACCTTCCAGTGTTGGGTAAGTTACTTTTTCTATTACTTTATATTACATTTGAAAACTTGTTCCAGGAAGCTCTGTGCGGTCACTAGCAAGGATGGAGAAGTACTACAAAAAGTAATGCACCTTACAATTATAGTTACTTATTTCTTTTAACACAAAAACAATGCAAAAATAATAAACAACTATAACAGATTACATTTTTTGAAAATAATAGGTTAGTTACTACTTTCAAATAAATGTAATCGGTTACAGTTACGTATTTCTTTTGTATAAAAAGACATAAGTAAATGTAACTGTAAGGTGTATTACATCTTCCAGTACTTCTCCATCCTTACTAGTGACTGTACAGAGCTTTCTGGAACAAGTTTTCAAAAGTAATAGAAAGTAATAGAAAAAGTAACTTACCCAACACTTCAACCCTCGCAGAAATGAACACAATGTTCGATCCACAAACACACAATAATCAGCATTGGCAACAATCAACAACCAGCACTCCAACAAAAGTCCTTCATGACTATAATTCACACCTACTGGAAAGGTTTTAAAAGACCGTAAGAGACATAGGGCTGGAATTTCAAAACCCCGGTGCAAGCTGCGACAATGGCAGCTTGCGCCGAGTGTGGTGCGCCCGGGACCCTGCACCCGAATTTCTATTTAACAGGGTCCCGGCGCCTAAGTCCAGTGGCTTGTGGCAATGAGGGTGCTGCACCTGACGTATGGCGCACCCAACCAGAATGCTGCAACTGCTGCAGAAAGTCCACAGCACCCACAGACAGGGGCTGGCAACTGGGCACTGCCCCCCCAACACCACCGCTCCAATGGCACCAGCACCGCAACACTCCCCGGTACCCTGGTGGGCTAGTGGCCCCCCTACCCATCTCAGCACTCCCACCCCTTCCTGTACCCCGATCCGGTGACGGCATAGCCTCCACACCCACCCTGGCCAGCCGCTGAATGGGCAGTCTGTGCATACTGTGTACTGTATACAGTACACGCACAGACTGCTCATTCGGTGGCCGGCCGTGGTTGTGTGTGGAGGGCTGTGCCAGTTGCTGGATCGGGTACAGGAGGGGGGTGGGAGTGCTGAGATGGGTGCCAGAGGGGTTGTCAGGATGCATGGACGTGGGTGTCGGGGACCGTGATGTGGGTGAGGGGGGACCACCAGACCACCAGGGATCACCCACCAGGGATGGATGGGGTGGGTCACATGGTGGCACTTACACGATGACCTCCCAGGACCTGTCTAAGTCTCCTTAGACCTGCTCCTCGCTGGTCTAAGGGTACTTGGCACTTGGTTCCTGGGGGGGGTTCTTTCAAATTCCAGATCTGAGGGCTGCGGCAGTCTAGGTCTGCTGCAAGCCCCCAGCGCCATGCCGCAGCCACTTTTGTGGTGCAAGGATGGCGCTAGCACACTTTGGTGCAGACAGCCTGCTGCGTGATGCAGGCTGCCCTTCAAATTCCCACTTGGTGCAGCCCTTGGCGCAAGGTGCCCTTGCATCAGACCTGTTTGATGCAAGCACCCTTGCGTAAATCTAAGGCCTTTGAAATTCTGGCCCATAATAATTTACCAGTTAATATAATGAAGAACAAAGGACACAACCAATGAGAAAGCTCAGCAAACATACAGATGACATGATGAATCAGTGAGACATTTCAGTTGGATATGCTGCACATGACATGTGGCTGCAGTTTGTAAACATAGTTGTGCTTATTCAAGAAAAATTCCTCATATTCAAAATCTCCAGTAAGCCAATAGAATTATTCAGATATATATGGGTGCACATATAGGTTGACATATGGCAGCACAAACCACAACATATTTAATGCCATTTTTGAGTAAAAGAAAGTATAAAATCAGGAAATAGACTGTATTGCAAATATCAAACATGTAACAGTGCTGACAATCAATGTTTATAAATGATAATCCAGTGTTTAACATGCAGACCCCCTGATATATTAGCTTAACATACAGTATTTTTTTTATTTTACTGTAAACCTACTGCCTTTAAGGACTGCATAAAATGCATTCTTATATAGAACTGTAAAGCAATCCGAGAACTTGCAATAACACTTAACATTTAATTCTAGAATTTGTATTGGGATTCTAAAACTTTATTCCAAATAATATTGCTACATGGGGGTCACCTAGAAATGCTTCCAAATGCAATTGTCAAACAGTAAAATAAAAATAACCAACTATTTTCCCCCAAAGAAAGAAAAAATGTAGTGTTGAACGGACATATCAGGAGGTTTGCATGTTAAATACTGGATTATCATTTACAAATGCCAATTTTCAGTACTGTTACATGTTTGATATTTGCACTACCATTTCCCAACTTGATACTTTCTTATATTTAAAAAATGGCATTATGTTTGTGGTTTGTGTTGCCATATGGAATTCAATCTACAGTATACTGTATGTGCACCCATATATGTAACAAATCATTACATTGTTGCCAGTTTTGTTCTGAATGCCTGAGTTAAATAATAGAGGAAACAAATTTTCAGCTCTCCTCCTCAAACAATGTAGTAGGCGCTAGCAATGGGAAGTCTCCATGACCCCAGGAAGCCCAGAGGACCCCAGGTTGATTCTAGTAACCCCATTCGACAACTTACCTTACCTGGTGACTCTAGAGAAGACAGGAATTTCTCTGAATATACAGAAGAGTTTCAGAAAGCAGATTTTTCTTTTAAACTCATTTGGATCTCAGATCACCTATACTCCTCATGATCTGCATGCCACCCTCTCTCTCTATTCAAATGAAATGAATGACAAGTCACAGACTATTAGGTTTTTTGAAGCAAGCCAGTCAGTAAGCTTTCTAACTCTGGCTGCCTGCACCTGCACTGCTGATGCTGCCTTCCTCAGTTGATTCAGTCTCTCTCTCCTGCTGGACCTCGCAAAGTGTCTGGCTGCTGCCGCGCTCCTCTCCAGTGGAGACAGACAAAGGGAGTTTGTAAGTCAAGCAGGCTCAGGTCATGGTCGGATGGTAGATGGTTCTCCAGTGCAATTTCACTGCCGCTGGTAAGGGTGACTGTGGGTCTGCTGCCAGCACTGATGAGCTCCTGAGTCCCGAATAATGATCGGATTCTTCCTTCAGCTACCCTCCAAACCAAATGCTGCTGTGCTGCTGCTGCTCCACCGATCTCTGATTGCCACTGCTGGTCATCCAGAGTCTTCCTCCACTCAGAGTAGCTGAAAAACAACTGGGGATTGGGAAAGATATGCTGGAAAACAGAGACCTTATTGTGCGGGTTTTGAAAAGCCTGAGGATCCATCTCCACCCCCACAACCAGTTGCAACAGTGGGGTTGGGCTGCTTGCATCCTCATACCCAACAGGCTTGTTGAATACTTAATTTGCTACCCATTGTTCCTACTCTACTCAGCCAGGGCCAGTCACACCCCCATGGTAGTGCATTACACCCCCACCCCTCATCCGCATTGAAACCTGGAAATAGACCATTACTGTTTTGGTCCAGCCTGGAAAAGAAAAAAATTGGCAGACAAAAGAAGCAGACTGGGTGGTGGGAAATTACTAAAATGCTACCCCCTCTGGAAATAATGTATGCAGCTGAGTACACTGCATATGCCTGCCAACAAGAGTGGAAAAGGATGGACCAGTGAGGGAAGGGATCAGTGGAGTGGTGAGGGGGGGCAGAGACATCAGCCAGGCTGATCGAGACACAAACAGCTGTTTGCTGGGCGGTGACCTGCAGATGAAAGGAAAAAGCCACCACATGATAGGTGCGGCTTTTTCTTTTCAAGTGCAGACCACTTCAGGCAAAATAGAATCACAATCAGCCTGGCTGATGATTGGTGTGATACTGTCAAGCCCCTTGCAGAGCACTCTACATTGGACAGATAGTGTCATACCCCTCAAAAGTCACTCATAGGAAGAAGTTTGTCATGCATGCGCAAACTTAAAAAGGGAGAAAGCAGTATAGTAAGTAAGATGAGGGGAAGAAATTGTAGGGCCAGGGAGAATAGAATACAGAATCAAGCTAAAAAGATGGCTGTGGTCAAAATCAGCAGAGTCCATGTGAGGATGTACTGTAAGTATATTTTCTGTGCTCTCCCCTGTCAATATCAGGAACTTTTTTCCAAGGGATCAATCAGCAGATTCAACCAACATTCATTCCAGCCCATGGTATAGACTCTAAAAACAGAACTGAGACAAAAAAGATATTAAATAGAGAATGAAGTATGGGTCTGGGTGCGTAAATAGAATTTACACACACCCGCGGGGTTTAATGCTACATAAACCCCAAGAGCGAAGCTCAAGGGGTTTATGTGAAGCATCTAACCCCGAGGGTGTGTGTAAATTCGACTTTACACACACCCAGACCCATATTTTATTTTATATAATTGTTGGATTTCTCTTTTTCACCTCAGCAATTATATAAATAAAAAAGGCTGCTGTGCCGCCAGTCCAATTCCGTCATGGCGAGCAATCTTCTTTCTCTTATTTAAAACATTTTTTCCACAGTATTGTGAGGGAGGATCGATCCGATAGCAAAATGGTACGTTTAATTTAAATTGTATTTTACTTACTGCTGAGTGTCCATGGCAGTTTCTCTTCATGCTTGGGTTTTCGGTTTGGGAAGGACAGCCACCAAGGAGTTCGAGCAGGTGCATGCGCAGAGAGGGAGGAAACCATGCACATGTTTGCTGTTATAAACACTCCTTTATAACAGCAAATTACACCACAGCTTCCCTATGGGAAAAAGAGGAAGCCATTAATTATAAATAAGTTATGTAACAGTCAAATGCTATTCCAACTGTTCAAAAATATTTTCTCATAAAGCACATGTTTAACAAGCAATGGTCAATGCCGAATGTTTGTTTGCTGACATTGGCATTGGTAGTGCAGGAGTTAGAGAGATACATAATAGGAATGGCAGTGAAGTATTGAACTGACGCCAACCCTACCCTCACCCTGCAGAGACTGACAGGCATTGGGTGTATCTTTGGGTCATCAGCCATAGCGTTCATGCCATTTCACCTCACCCTACCCTGCAGAGATCAGGTGTCGCAGTGTGCCTTGGGGTCTTCGGGCCTTATGCTCACCCCATTCCATAAGGAAATATGCTGAGATGGGTGCAGTACAGGAGGATGGAGTGAACTTTGGGACAGAAGAGTCCAAGGCACACCTCGATGCCTGTCACTGGCTGCAGGGTGGGGTGAGGGTGGGGGTGGGGGTGGAAGGATGTGAACATTACAGCTGACAATCCCAAGTCAGACCCCTAATGCCTGTCAGTCCCTACAGGGTGGGGCGTTATGGCTGAAAACCCTAATGCCCAGGGTGTTTGTTGGTATTTTCACTCCAAATTTTCAGCATGGGCTTTTTGTGACCCCACCTCATGAACAGTGACACTATCAGTTCGTTAGCCGAGAGATGATTTTGCATAGTGACTGCGCTATTTGGTGCCACAGGTGCAAAAACACATTTCAGGCAGGATGTGAAAAATGACAGCTGTACTGTTCATGAGGAGATGTAAACAAATGGCAATGTTGCAAATCTGGAGTGAAAATATGAAAAATTTAAGTCACGAGCATGCATAGAAACTGCTCAGCGCATGCCCACAACACAATTATTTATTTTTTTTTTTTTTTTGTGGATTGTGTGGCAGTGGCAGGAGTCGCTGCCATGTTTATTGAAATGTTTCACCAGGAAAGGCATGTACGGGAGGCATATCAGCAGCACGTTTCTTTCAAGTTGGTGGTACTTTACATAATTCTTGTGTCAACTCTAGTATGCTGGCTAATTGTGGAATGAGGGATGCACCTACTAAAGCGTGCCCTGCATTCGCCAACACTGACACACCTCTCACTGTGCCACTACTACCGCAAGATGTTGCTTGAGCACGCAGAAGACAACATAAAAATGAATGAATTAACAGCACAATATGTTGTCCCATCCACATATTTATTTATTTAGCTTTTGTTGACTGGGTAAGCACAGTAGATAAAAAATGCCTATTTTCAGGTGCAACCCAGAAGGTTACAGTAAGATGTACAGACAATGAATGTAATAGGGAAAATATACAGAATTGGAGGACATTTTTACAGAAACGAGGGGAAATCATCACATCCAAGATGAAATACATAGAAAGTCAATATCTAAACATGTCACAACTGATAATTACAAGAAGGGTTTTAAAGCCCAGCCTTGGTTTAACCCATCTGGGGAGAGAGTACCAATATTGTAAATCCAATAACTCTCACATTGAAGGAGTTTCTGAAGTCTGTTGCACCCTTGGACATCCATGTTCACATGCTCTATGCCCATGAACTTCAAAATGTATCTGGCTGCTGTCATGGTAACTGAGGAAGTGCACCCAAATGGGTACATCCTCGCTTCTGTTCCTGTCATCCCTGATGTGTTCTTGAATATGAAGATGTAAATGTTTAAAGGTTCTACCAATGTATACAAGCCACGAGGGCACCATAGATTGTAAAGGACAATCCCTGTCCCACATAAAATGAATTCCTTAATCTGAATCTTCCTGCCATATCTTTCCAGATTGAATTATTTTGCTTGATTACAGTTTTTACAAATGGAACGTTTTCCATATTTAAAAATATCATGTATTTTAATGGGGAGCCAGTTTACATTTTGTGCCTTAGATGTTGATGAAATAAACCTGCTGTGAGTAATCCTTTCACCAGTACTCAGTGCCTTTTTAAAAGAAATCTGGGGGAGATCACATGAAATATGCTTACATCCTCACAAGGACTCTGCTACCTTTGACCACAGCCCTCTTTTATTTTTATTACTAATTTCTACCTCCTGTTTCTGGCCGCCTCAGTCTGCTTCCCTCTTTTTCCCCGCATCTGATCCAGGGGTTCTGGCTGCTGTCTGCCTGTACCCGGTCAGTCCCAGGCACCCATATGCCCCTGTGGTTGTACCCTCCACAGCAGGGCTGCAGGGAGCCCCCCCCCAACTCCTCACAGAACATGGCTCCAGCGTGGGTGCCCAGCCACCGGGTGAAGCTCGCAGATAGCCAACAAGCCACTCAACTAGGCACCCTACCTCCGTTTTTTGCCCTTGGAACCGAGGACATGCAATGATGTTACTGGAAGGGAGCACACACATGTCCACATGCGCTCCTTCCAGACGTCTGCCCTCAGCTCCACCCCTGTGTGCAACAGAGTGTGTAGTCTCCCAGCATCCACCAGGAGGCAACCATGCACTGACTGCTGTGGAAACCCCTCCCCGGAGAAGGAGAGCAGTCCTTCAGACGCTCAATCCTTCTCCTCCCCCGCTGACCCCCGGCAACCTGTCCTCATTCCCGAACACCGGTCACTGGTGTAGAGCATCTCAGCCTTCAGCACCACTGGGCTGGCTTCACAGCCCTGTTAATTCTTTATTCTATTCCCCTCTGCCCCACATTTTTTTCATCCCCCATCTTACTTAATACACTGCTCTCTCTGTGTTTTCTTCAGCCTTCACCTCTCACCTTTCCCATTCCCTCTTCTCCTGACCCCCTTACTTGGCTTCTATTTTACTAACACTGTGGTTGTTTCTATCTGCATGAACTCAGATATATATTAAATTTGATTTACATTGTTATAGGCAGTTATAAAATGGGGAGAGTAAATCCTGGATTCTTATTAGTTCTTACCTGTGTATCAGATCCACTCAATGCACAGGTAAAAACAATTTCTGAAAAGCAGAACCGCAGAGCCAAGAAACCACTCAGCCATTAGAACACACAGTTTTGAAATGCCACCATTTTTTCCTTCTGTTAGTGAGGACAATACCATCCATGTATAAAATCTGAACAGTAAACATAGCTGGCACATTTTTAGAAAAGCAGTTTTATACCTACAGTTATTTGCCATTGAAAGGTTGTTTAAAGTATTTATTTTCAAACTGTTTATTTTCTACTGCGGATCCCCGCTGCTGCTCCCAAAGCACATCTCCTCCCTACATCCTTAATGCTGGGTAAGCTCCTGTCTTTGTACACTTCAGGAAACATAATGTAAGCCCCACAAAATTATTTCTTTTCTGAAACAGCACAGAAGCAAAAACTTCTTCTGCTCTCACCGCACTGCCACTTCTCCGAGTCCCTGCCCACAACTGCTGTAGTCCTCACCCCTCCCAGCTGTTAAATTTAAATAAAGAAGGATTTCTTTCGTTCTGTCAGTCTTCGGCAGCTTTGGCAAGTTCCTACAAGCAAACACAAATTATATACTGCCTCTTTTAATTCATTTTTAATATTGACAGAGACCTCACCTGTCCAAATCCAGTACAACACAGCTCAACTCCCTCACTCTCTCGATCAGGACATGCTCACCACAATAGACTGGGGATGACCTTCCATAGAGCCAGCAGCGAAAACAAAAACAGAACAACAGCCTTCCGCACACTAACTGCATTACTAGTTCTAGCTGTCGACTTGCTACAAGTCCTGTGTTGTGCATATGTGTGTGTGTGTGTGGGGGTGGGGTGAGCTTGGTATCAGAACTATGGATGCCACAACAGGACAAATGCTCTATGGCAAAACGTAATGATATCAGTAGCAGGTGAAAGAAATATTTTACCTCAAATTCGCCTTCTTTTTTCCTTCAATATAGGTAACCTACGTAACCTCCACTCAAGCTGGCCTTCCCCCCCCTCCAGATACCATGCCCATGTGACACTGAATATGCCACACATGTGCAGGGCTGTGCTGGACAACTCAGAAGAAGTGAGGGTTGCCCCACCCCCCATTTGGGCCATGCACAAGTACAAAGACACATGCATCCTCTTACCATTTTGTTTTATTCTTTACACTACTATTGCACTGTACAACCTCAAAATGGTGGCTGCTCTGCCCTTCCATACAAGTGCAGGACACTTTGTCCCACTGCAAAATGGCTGCCACATGGATGACTGCTGTGCCCAATATGGTGTCCCTACTAGTGTGCATGTGTGCGGATGTGCTCCCACTTCAGCAATCACCACATCGTCAGCAGGGCAGTTCTGCCTGGACCCATCTGCCTGCCTTAAACATTTCAGTTATTATCCCTTCAACAGTGATGCCATTATTTTATCGACAAAAGAGCAACACTCCATGCAGACCTTGGAGGCTTCCATATATGACATAATCACTCTGCTTTCTGTTTCACTAAGCCTCCCATATAACTATACCAAGACATTCTCCTTTGATCTGAGAACAGATTTTTTTTTTTATTTAGTCTTTATTTAAATTTTTTTATAACAAAAGCATACAGTTAATATATCTCATTATGCTTTTGGATATTGCAATCAATTCCATCTCTCATTTCTTTTTTTCCCAGCATATTTGGTAATCTTTTCTTTCTTAAAGTATTGTTAAAAATACATTCACTTCTCTTTACATACAGTAACAAACTCATTCATAAACTATTTACATACACAAGCAGGCTTTCTTAATTCAACCATTAATCCATACTAAAGATATAGTTTCTCTCTCAGTTCAATCAATTCTTTTCTCATACTAAGAGTTCTCATGATATTTCTAAGGGCAAGTTGACTATTTCCCTACCGATCTGTTGTGCTCACCCCTCCCTTGTCTGTACATCCATTTCCCCAGCTTGTTAGGTTTTAATTATAACTCTCCCTGTGGGGCCCTTCCTTGCAATCTAGTTGTTCTCATAGGGTGCTTTGTACCTAAGGTACAAAGTCTGGGTAAATGTCAAGTTGGTATCTGACCCATTTTTGCCATTTGATTTCAAAGTTTTTCATGTGATTTCGTATTCTCACTGTTATTCTCTCCAGGGCATATATTTCTCTTGCCAGGGAATGCCAAGATTCCTTGGTTGGAATTTCTTTGGTATCCTAAAGACATGTCACTGCCTTTAGTGCTGCCAAGATCAGCAAAGTAACCTGCCTGTATATTGTCTTATTTACCCTCATTCCCTCTGGTGAGGTAAATGTTAATATATATGCTGGGGTGAGCAAGTCGGCACACTCATATATCTTTTTGATCTCTTGTGTTACTTCTTCCTGGTAAGGGGTGATAAGACTGCATGTCCACAGGATGTGTGCATGTTCTGCCTGATTACAGCCACAACCTCTAAAGCATTCCCCCATCTCCCCTTCCTGGTATTTTGCCACTCTGGCTGATGTGCAGAAGAAGCAAACCCTCAGTTTCCACACAAACTCATTCCAATAGGTGGAATTAGATACTTTATATGAGGGGAAGGCAGCTGACTGCCAACAAATTCTGGGTAGACTATTCCACAGTTCCTTTTCCCATTTACATCTGATTTGTTCTGTTGAGTCCTGTGGTGTTTGCCTTAGGGCTGCATATGCTTAGTGGATCAGGTGCTCATTGGGTGTGCCATTTAATTGTGCCATGATCAATTTTATTAGTAAGGGTGGATTCTCAGCTATTGCCGCCAATCTCTCTTCATGTGATTGTAGATATCTTTTCATTTGTAAGTAGCTGTAAAAGTGTTTTTGTGGCAAACCATGAGTCTCCCGCAGTGTTACAAATGCATGAAGGTCTGTCAGGCCCACTAGCTGTGATATTAGTCTTATCCTATGTTGCTTCCATTAGCGTAGGACCGAGTTCTCTAATTTATTAGGTGGCAACTTAGGGTTAGCTGTTAATGTTCTAGTATAATGATCTTCTGGCATGGTTAGATATTTTTGTCTCATTTTAAACCAGCCTTTGAGAGTTTCCTTAGTGTATTGTGAGATGTTGTTCGATATGCTTCCCTGGATGGGGTTGCTTAACACTTCCTCTACTAAGTTGTGGTTTTGACTCAATTCTATTTCTACCTGCTTCCAATGTGCCCCATACCTGGGGTTTAGCCAATTAAAAAATGTTCTGATCTGTGTGGCTAATGTATATTGCTTGAAGTTTGGAAGATTTAGTCCTTCTGCATCCCTGGGCAGTTGGAGTATCACATACCTAATGGGGGGGGATTCTCTCTTTCCATATAAATCGAGATATCATTTCATCCCAGGTCTGTAAGTAGCTTTTATCTGGAGGTATTGGAAAGGTCTGTATGAGAAACATGATGTGTGGTAGTACATTCTGTTGTATAAGCTCCACTGTGTTTAAAAATCTTAGGGGGAGTCTCGCCCATCTGGAAAGGTCTTCTGTTAATTGCCTGGTTAGGGCATCGTAGTTGATAAGGTCTATCACCGCTAATGTTTTGGCCAGGGAATATTAATTTCAACTGGATTGGGGGGGTGTAGTTATACGTCAGGACCTCTGTTTTTTGCTCATTAATTTTGTGTCCTGATAATTGTCCATATTATTTTATTTAATCCCATACTGCTGATATTGATTTTTCTGGTGAAGTCAACGTCAACAGAATATCATCTGTGAATAGTGAGACTGTATTTTGTCGTTCCCCCACCTGTAGCCCTGTTATTTCTGGGTGAGCTCTAATTGCTGCTCCCAGGGACTCTAGATAGAGGGCAAAGAGGAGGGGTGACATGGGACAACCCTAGCAGGTTCCTCTAGGGTCTGAAATGGATCCATCTATTCTGATGTAGGCCACAGGCTCTTTGTATATATTTTTCAGTTTAGTGATTAGTGCCTCTGGTATGCCAAATTTTGACAGGGTTGCCCATAAAATTGCCCAGGCAACCCTGTCGAAAACTTCTCTTCATCTAGGCCCAGCAGTACTAGGGGTATTCCCTTAGTGGATGCTTTTTCCATCAGCATGAACGTCCACCTGATTGCATCCTGTGTCTGTTTGTTCCTTATGAAGCCCACTTGGTCCTGATTAATCAACATAGGTAGTAAGCTTTCTAACCTATGGGCCATAATAGACATATACATTTTATATTCATAATTTAACATCGAGATAGGTCTGTATGAGGTTGGGTATTTAGCATCTTTTTGGGGCTTGGGGGTTGCCACTATGACAGTGTATCTCCAAGTTGGGGGGGGCTCCTTCCTGCACCGCATGATATGCTGAAAGGAGAAGCAGGGTTAAAAGGTTTTTAAATTGCTTATAAAATTCAGCTGGGTAGCCATCCTGTCCCGGTGTCTTCTGGGTCTTTATTTAAAGTTTGTTTAATTTCTTCTGCCATTATTGGGGTTAGTAGTTCGGTTGCTTATTCCATCGTTAATTTGGGGAGCATGAGCTTCCCTAGGTAAGCATTTGTTTGTTCCACTTCAGGTGCTTTGTGTTCTGTGTACAACTGTTTATAATAGGCTGCCAGGATTTCTCTAATTTCTTTTGGGTGAGTATGAATTTTCCCAGATGTGGAGTCTGTCATGTTAGATATGTATGTTTTGATTTTTTGTTCTCTTTATTTTCTTGCTAAATGTCTTGCTCTTTGTGGGCCCCTTTCATGATGTTCCCACTTCATATAAAGTAACTGTTGTTCTATTCTCTGATCCATCAACTGTTGTAGCTGTTGTTTCATTTTTCTAATCTAACTTCGCACCAGAGGGTCCGCCTGGCCAACCTGTGTCTGTAAACCCTTTAATTCCTCCAGTAAATCTGCCCACTTCTTGTTCCTCTCTTTTCTTTTCCTGGAAGCAAACTTTATAATATCTCCCCTTAACACAGTTTTTACTGTATCCCAGATTATTGGGGTTTCTATGTCATGTCTGGGTGTTTTCTGATACAATTCTAGGAATTAATTCTCTCATTAGTTGCTTGAAATTTGGATCTCACAAGTGGAGTAGGTTTAATCTCCACTGTGTTCTTCTCTTTTACTCTCCCAATTCAAATTTTTCATGTATTGGGGCATGATCAGACAATATTGTTGCCCCATGCCAGGTGTCTGCCAGTGCGCCTTGGCATTCCACATTTGTGAAATTGTAGTCTATTCTAGATGCCGTATTTGTATGAGCGGATGTGTGGGTGTATTCCCATTTTGTTGGGAAGCAATTTCTCCAGACGTCTACCAGACCCAGTGGGAACAGAATTTTTAAATGAATTAAATCCCCCCCTGTTCCTGCCAGCCCTCTTTCTGAACCCTTCCTTAACCTTGCCTGGCTTTTGACAACCACTTACCTCTCCCTCCCCCTTAACCTCATAGTTCCGGCAACCTCCCTGTAGCTTATCAACCTGTCTTGACTCCTACTTTCAGCACAAGCTCAGTCTCCCTTCACTCTGGCACTTTGCACTTGGAGGCTGACCAGTTTGGACAGGTGATTTGTATGCTAATTCATATGTTCTCTATATGCAGTGTTTTGCTATTTTGTCTGTACTGCACTCAACTTCTGTTCTTCATGTCATCCCCATTTTAACCACATCACCAGACTGGCTGTTTTGCTTGTAACTGTGCTTCTCCCCTTCCCCTTTCCATTGGGTTACACAAGGAATGAGTCTCAGTTCAGTGTGCCTCTCTCAGTTACCAAATTTATGTAAATAACAAAATAACTAAATAAATAATAAATTAGTCAATACATTAGTCATAATATGTTATATACCATGTTTTCCGGTTAGCAAAATTCAAGTTGTGCATACTGAGATTCCTTCATTTATTCAACTTTTCTCACCACATACTGTTTTCTCCTTAATTAGTAGAGGATGGCACTGGGAAATATGGTAACAGCCAAGAAGAGCACTAAATCTACAGCGCGGTGAGGGTGGGCGATCCCTACAGAGCAGCTGCCTAAAGGGCAACCACCCAAATACATAGAACGGCAGTACAAGAGCGCCTGTAGCTGCAGCCAGGTAAGGGCGAGACCCAGAGCAGCTACAGGTGACTGTGCGAGCACACCAAGCCTCTGCAGCATAGAAGCAAGTGCAGGGTGTGTTCCACAGGAACTGCGAGTGCCAACAAGAAGGGGCATGGGAAGGCACATAGCACAAAGGTGCCCATAACTGCACAGGGTGGACAGGTGACATAGAACAGCCATGGGCAGAGCAGCAGGATGACAGGACTCCAGAAACAGCCACACACAGCTGGACTGCACAGACTTCGGTCCCCCCCCAAGCCCAGTGAACCACCACCACCACTGTGGCACAGCCCCCCACAACAGCAGGCCCATGTGAGACCCCACCATGATCGGGCCATGGTCCACACCTACACAGCACTGCTGCAGATGCCCACCCACACAGCCACTTCTGGGTCTTCCCTGTGCTGCACACATTACGGGCACCATGCCAGGTGTCCATGCCCCTGTGGCTGTCCATTGTTGTCCGCTGCAGCCCCCCCACCATGCACTGCCGGACACAGCCCTGCCATGGCATGCCTTCCCTGTGCACGGGTATGCCGTACAGTCCGCAACCACCCATGGAGTTCTCGTGCCTTCTTCTGTGCTGTCCATGTCTGGCCACCCCAGCACCATCCTGCCAGATGCCCAGGGCATGTCACCTTGTGCCATTCACCCCGTCCCATCACCCACTGCAGGGTGCTCTTTTCCTGGTACATTGGTGCACACTCTCTGTGCCCATTGCCATGGTGGGCTCGCCCATTACCTGTCACCCCATTGCACTGTTGCACATTGTGATGCATTCTTGCAGCCTCTGCCTTCTGTCAGCGCTCTTTCCACCGCTCACTGTATTCCCCCAGTCACCCTTTCAGCAGTCTGCATCCTGCTTTCACCCTTTGGGGACTCGCTCACATGGAGTCACCCTTATCACATAAAACCAGAAATATGAAGGAGCTCTCCCAGACACATGATGCAACCATCCCGTCACTCCAGTACTGCTCCCAAATGTTACCTGTGGGCATCCAATGTCTGTGAGCTGCAGAGTTAATGCCTCCAACAGGAGAGGTGGGAGTCTGGGGCTGTACCCTGACATTGCACCCAGTATGGTTACAAACCAGCTGACCCCATGCACAGTAGAGTCAACACCTCCAACAGGAGTGGTGGGGGTCTGAGACTGCTGTGCCGATGCTGCACCCCAGTGCGGTCATGAAACTGCTGACCTCCATGGAGAAAGAGTGCAAATACCCATTCCAACTTTTCTTTTTCTTGTCTTCTCAACCCTCTTTTTTTTAAACAGAAAAGAACACTTCATGGCATAAATGGGCATGATCAAAATGTTTGCTAGCCTCCATGGAGCACACAGTGGATTGTCTGACCTGGTCACTCGATTGAAAATTTAATCTGCTACTGTACCTTGATAGTAGACCCAAGGAAAACAGATGCAGGCTTCCCACTTCATCTTTTTCACCATACATTCCACTATCAGGGAGCAGCTTTGACCACCACTCTACCAGTGCTCATAGATACCGCCATATCACTTAACTCAGGCCTGTAGCCAAATCAGCCATCTCATCTATTCCCTTTTCTCATTCTTTTCATTCTTTTTTTAAACTAATGCCTTAAAACAGATTAGTTACTTTTCCTGTCTCTACACAAACCATCGCCAAATGTCATGTGGTCCCCTCCCCGCAGACATGGCTCACCTCACACACAGTTCAGTTCCCCAAAAATTGCAGTAAACCCTTTGGCACTTGACTCATCTGTAGTTACTCCCCCCCCACACACACATTTCACAAGATGCAGTTTTTTGGTCCCAAGTCAATTCAGGAGCTGCAAAACAGTCCCTGCCTATTGGCCACAGGCAGTAATCTACCAAGTATCTTTTTTTTTTTTTAAGGAGTCAGCCCAGTCAGCCGAGTTGGAATTACAGGCCAAGAGATATACCCAAGAAATGGTACTACAGCCCGATTAACCCAATATGAACCCCTCTACCTCCACCTACTCTACCCTCTCTCTATTCCAGAATATTTTACTCAGCTACAATTCTGACCACTACAACAGAAGCCTTCAAAATTCCCTAGCTTACCAGATCTGCCAAGGCCTGATGTGTGCTGCTGCTGCTCAGACAAAGAATTTTTCCCAGAGAAAAGAAATATAAGGGGCTGGGCATTAGTCTGTTGGCCCATATACAGTATATATCCCCCTTGCACCTCCCCTGCAGCCACAAACTCCCACACCCCGGGTGGTCCTACACACCTAACCTCACCCATCACCTTGTGGTAAGCCTATTGCCCGCTCCCCCTGGCTGCTCTAACCAGTTCAGATGTTGGGGGAGATAGCCACAAACACATGTTAATCTGTTACTAAGGTCCCTTTGCAGCCTGTCTATTCCTTGACACTAAGAAGAATTATCAGACTAAGTTTAAACAAATGATCTTTATATTCTAATCTTGTCATAGACATTGTACACTATGAATGCTTTCTTTATTATAGTACTGATTTAACAGTGTTGTTCCTGTGAATTGTCTTATTAGTCCCCATACCTTTTCCCTTTGAAGAATTCACACAACACAGATTTTTGGAGAAATGACTGCAGCTATATATGTTTATTAAATGACATGCAATGTTGGAGTGGCATGCACAGCTGGGAAATCTCACCAGTCACCTCAGACCTCCACAGCCCTTCCAGTGAAAGGCTTTACCCCTTGTGCAGACTGAGAGAATGATAAACCTCTCTGAGTTGGTACCAAAACCTCAGGAGTGGGGGAGTCATGTGGCTGAGTGGCAAGTGACCACCCGTCTGTTGGCATCATTTCCACAGGCAAGCCCCGTGATGTTGAACTTTGACCTTCCCAAACTAGGACCAGCTCTTATGGCCCATCAGACCTCAGGTTGAACAGGGAAGAAGAGTCCTCCAGAAGAATTTGACTCATTCTCCTTTTCCTCTTGTACCATTGTTGTGAGAGACTCCCAAGTTGCCATTTTATAATAGCTGCAACAGTGTGATAGCAAAGCTAACCCTACTGTCTATTAAACCCCCTTTGGAGGAGGTGAAAATCCCGGGAAAATCTCTGTGAGGGAAAACTCCTCCCTGACCCCTAGCGGAGCAAAGGGTTACCTGCTCTGCCCTGGCTGACCCAAAACCCTGCTTTTATGAGGGCAGGTGAGTTGGAAAACTGAAGACGGAGGAAAAAGTGAGGGGAAGCTGCTGGCTTCAGCTCTTTTAACCCCTCACTCTCTGGCTTATAGATGCTTTCCTGCCCTGTGGTAGGCCCCAGTGGTTCCACCCAAGGGGGTGATATCAGATTACTCCCCCACCCATATAGTCAGAACTCCACTTGCCTGCCTAAGGCCACCTTACAGGGACAGGGACACAAACAAAGGTACAGCTGCTGCAGTTATTTGACAGACTTTTTATTGTCTTATTAGTGCACATACCCTTCCTCCTTGAAGAATCCACACAACACAGATCTTGGGGAAATGGGCATAGTCCTTTATTTATTATGTGACTTACACAATACTGGAGTTGCATGTGCAACTGTGAGATCTTGTCAGTCACCTCGGGCCTTCATATCCCTTCCAGTGAAGGGCCTTAACCCTTGTGCAGACTGAGGGAATGATGTACCTCTGTGAGTTGGTACCCAAACCTCAGGAGTGGGGAGATCATGTAGTCAGGTAACAAGTGACAACCCCCGTATGGTGACACCACTCCTGTAGGCAAGCCCAATGAGGTTGGACCATGACCCCCCCCCCCAAATGGGGACCGGGATTTACTGCCCCACAGACCTCATATCGACAAAGGAAGAAGAGTCCTTTAGAAGAATTTGACTCATTCCCCTTTTCCCTTGTACCATCACTCTGAGGGACTCCTAACCACCACAGAACAGACACTGTCTGAACCCCCAAGCTACTCACTCCAATTGTTCCACCAAGGCTTGACAAAAAGACTTTAGCAAAAAGTCCCAACTACTGTCCCATAAATGCTCACCATCCTTAGCTGGCAGGAGGTGACAATATCACAGTGCTGAACCATGACTCCCCCAGTGGAGTCCATAAATGGCCACAACTCTCTGTTGATGCATATGCATGTTTGTCCATAGCTTTAATGTCCATGCATTGCAACCAGTTAAGCCTCTGAATGATATTGGACCAAATAAGTTTGATCCCAACCCAGTGTTCACAAAGCAATTGCAAGTCCTCCTTCATCCTGAGGAGCAAATCAATGGCTTTCCAGAGTCCAGTGTAATTCTCACCCAGGTTAATTAGCAAGATGGCTGGTGGACTCCCATGCTGTGCCTCCACTGCCAGCCCAAGGAGAAGATCCTCCCAATGCTTCACTCTCTTTTCCAATCAATAGGTATGAGCCTTCTAATTTGGAATTGCTATGTTCTTCTTGCCAGGCCAATGTTCTTTTCTCTCCACTGCCCAGAGGATAAAGGAGTTTCCACAGATCCAGACTTGTTTGGGACCATCAGGAGAACCCTGAAACAGCAAGACAATGTTAGAATAAGTGTGGAGGTACATACTGTAACAACATGTGGGACCTCCACCAACCCAGAGCCTGGATTTTCCCATCCATGAGCATATGGGATCTGGCAGTTGTTGCCACCCCAATCATGAAGGAATGGGTATTAGACCCCTTGGCATTCAACCCAGTCCACTGGACTGACAAACCCAAAATATGCCTAAATTTGATAGGCAGTTACTGGCTTGCCATCCATGTGCCACAGAAAAACCTCCCCTAAGGTGGCCAAAGGGCCTTGCAGCCTGTGACCATGGTCTTTATGTTCCATGCCAACCCAGCAGGGGCTTTTATAATGTACTAGCATCCAATTCCCCCTGGTCAGTCTTGATGTTGTTGAGCCAGACATAGATGCTTTCTGGTATCCCCGTCACATCTGCATCCTGCAAGCTCACAGCAACCCTGGACTGTGACAGTTGCACCAGCTCAGAGACCCAGAACAACCCACAGAACACCAAAAAAAAGTCTGTCTTGAATAATTTGGCCTCATACAGGGATCAGCAAATTGCTGGAAGGGCATCCCAAACTTTTTCAAGGATAGCTAAGCTAATAGTGCACCAGTGATTCAACAGTTTTGGGATGACTATACTCCACCCTTCAAGGACCTTCTGGATCTTAAATGTGCAAGTAGCACCAGTGAAACCCACACTCAAGAGAACCATGACAAACCTACCTGGTGTTGCTGCACAACCCCAGCATCAGACTACACCATTTTGATTCCTTGCTATAGCTGCACAATTGGTCTGCAGAGATAGGCCAACTATTAGGCCACCCTGCCTCTACAGGGACAGCATGGTAATGCTCAACAGTGCAGTGATAGCCCACTGTGGTCCAAACAGCAATAGTGTTACCTATACACTCCCAGACCTCAGGGCCAGCACCTTCTACAGATATGGTAGGACTGACCATGGTTCCTTATCCACTGCTAGAGTCAATTCTCTGAATTTATGACACTGTGAAATTCAACTTCTTTATTGTTTTGTCATAAAACTTGCATACATTGGAGCAATATCAGGCAAAAGACAACAGTTAACACAAATGCTATCTAATCACCCCCCTTGCCCACCCTCAGCCCCCCACCCAGTCCACCCCTGGAGTGTGCCCCTAGTAAATAGACAAAAGGTACAACCTACAAGTTGAAGTATTAAGCACATGGAGAGTTAAGAAACCCCAATCCAATTCATGCAGATATAGAGCATATAGTTTGCCCCACTTTTTGTTGAAGTGCTGGAGACTGTTGCAGGAGCTAGCAATCAGGCGTTCAGTCCTGAAACACACTGAAAGTTCATTCAGCCATTCACTGTAAGGTATGGAGAGCTGGTCCATCTAATTTTTAAATACCAGTTTCTTGACAACCATTGAAATTAAGGCCATATGAAATCTTCTCTCCTAATCCCCAATGTTGGTATAATGATCTAGAATGCAAATTTCTACAGTAAAGAGACCATCCAACCCAAGTAAGGGGTCCATCTTGGTTTGGATTAACTGCCATAAGTGGGAAACCTTTTCACAGTACCAAAATATGGGCAGGAGATTCCCTTCTGAATTACCACACCTACAGGATATAGGAGAGGGAAGGCAGAACATTTTGGTCAGTTTGACTGGCGTGTAGTACATGTCATTAAGAATGTGGAATTGGGTGAGTCTGAACCTGTCCTGGGAGTTGCAAATATATAGATCCTTCCATATCTGTGACCAGTTAAGGGGAACATCTGGAAGTAGGGAATTCCTAATTTTAGAACCTGGTAGGGGCTCAGGGTGGTCTATGGCCAAAAGCCAGTAATATAAGAGGCAGATGGCATGTGGTCTAGAGGCTGATTCCTTAAGTTGTACCAAGATTGGACTAAGTATGGAAGGTTTAGGGGATGTGCTAAATAATTGACCCAACAAGTGTCTTTCAACAATGCTGAAAAATCTTGAAGATGTACACTTGATGTAAGCCATATTTCAAGAGAATGTCTGGAAAGGAAAGGAGAGGAGAGAATCCTGAAAATACAAGTCAGCAACTGTGGCCTCTCTTAGCTGGGGTAACCATCCTGGGATAAGGCTCGTGCCCCCAGTCTTAATACTGGGATTTAAAACAATGGGTTGAGCAAAGTCTCTTTGAGGGAGGAATCTGTTGAAGGAGTAAAACTGGGGAAAAAACCTTGATGGAGGTGCCTATCACTGAGTGGCAGAGTGAGACTGGGAGTGATTTCCACTGGAGGTAGAAAATGGTTGGGGTGGATAAGTTATACCGTTGTAAGGTCTGGTTCTCAAGTTGTAACCACAAAGGGGTATATTCCCCTTCAGGACTCAATAACCATCTTCCACATTTAGAGAAGTGGCTGGCCCAGTAATACAGAAGGAAACTGGGAAGACAAAGGCCACCCAATTCTTTGGGAAGGCTCAGCTTTATGAAGGAACATCTAGTATGTTTATGTAGCCAAATGAAATTAGATATGAGGGAATTTACATTCTGGAAAAAGAAGAGAGGGAGCCAGAGATTCAACATATTTAGTGGGTAAAAAAGTCTGGTGAGAACGTTCATCTTTATTATATTGATTTGTCCCATAGGGATATCGGGAGAGACTCCCACCTTTGGAGATTTTGTTGGATGTGAGCCACCAGGTCAACCAGGTTTAGTTTCTTGGTGAGAGAAGGGTCAGTGGATAGGAGTATGTCAAGATATCTGATTGAGTGTGGGGACCATTTCATGCTGAATTGAAGAAAGTCTCTCTTGTGAGTATAGTGATTAAGGGGAAAGATTTCAGTTTTATTAAGGTTCAATTTATAATTAGAAAAATGACTGAACTGGGATATTACATTAAGTGTATGTTTGAGGGAAGTAACAGGGTGTTCCAAGTGAAGAAGGACATCATCTGCATAAGTCGAAAGCTTTAAAGTGAAGCCATACATCAGAATGCCCTGTATCTGGAGGGACATTTTGATATGCCTCAGGAGAGGCTCCAAGTACAAATTAAAAAGGAATGGTGAAAGAGGACAACCCTGTCACATGCCAGAGAAGAGAGGGAAGCAAGGGGAGAAAAGTCCATTACAATAGATCTTAGTGGAGGGAGAGGAGTATATGATATGAAGCCATTGGAGAAAAGAGTGGGGAAAACCCATTCTCCATAGAGTCAACCATAGAAACTCCCAGTCCACTCTATTGAAGGCCTTCTCAGTGTCTAATGAAATCAATGCCATGGGAGTAGAGACAGAATGAGCAGCCTGGAGAATGTGATTCAACTTTCATAGGTGTTCAGTGGAGGACCTTCCTGGGACAAATCCTACTTGTTCTGGGCTCAGTAGGTGCATCCAAACCTTCCTGATACATAAGGAGAGAATTTTGGTTATGATCTTGACATCATAGTTCAGAAGAGAAATAGGGCTGTAACTGGCAGGGTTGGTGTGTAGTTTGTCCAGATGAGGAGAAGAACAATAGTGGCTTCCAGCAAGGAAGGGTCGAGAGAGTCAGCAGTAAGCATGTAGCTATACAGTCTGAGTACAAAGGAGAGAGTTCCTTAGAGACGGTTCTATAGAAGTTAAAGGGGAAGCCATCAGGCCCTGGCACTTTGTCAAGAGTTAAGCCCTTGATTGCTTCTTCCACCTCGAGAATAGAGATGGGAGATGAAAGGGAGACTCGGTGGTGAGCCAGAAGATGAGGGAGGTCAATAGAATCTAGATAAGCATCTACTTCCTGTGCTTCCCATGTCAATTGAGGGGACATAATAAGCAATTGAGGGAAGAAACGAGTAGGACTGAATTGAGAAGGAATAGTTTTAAGTGTAGGGTAATTAATTTGTGGAATAAATTGCCACAGGAGGTGATGGATGCAGATAGTCTTGAAATATTTAAAAATAGACTGGACAGGTACTTTGTTGAAATTGGTGATGCATGTTACCGCTGCTGAATTATGGGGGAAGTCTATATGGGCTTTGCCTTTTTGACTTCCTTAAAAAAATCCAGTGTGAATCTAGATAAGCATCTGTTTCCTGTGAAGTCGGGGGGGGAGGGTGCTTCCCATAGAGATTGTGGAAAAAGGTTTCAAATACCTGGGCTATGTCCTGAGGGGAGGTCTTGGTGGAACCATCCAAGGCAAGAATGCAGGGATTAGCCTGGAGCCTTCCAGTTTATGCAGCCGGAGAGCCAAGAGTCTTCTGGCCTTGTCCCCTTGCTCAACATATTTTGAATGCGTTTTTAAGATGGCATATTCTGCCTTCTCTCTCAGTAAGTCAGTGTATTTATTTCTTAAGGAAAGCAATGCTTTCAGTGCATCGGGTGAGGTAGATGAGGAGAGAGTGAGCTCAGTCACCCTAATTTGTGTTAGTAGAGATAAGGCCTCAGTTTCCCTCTGTCTTTTCCTTCTGGAGGCCAATTTAATAAATTTGTCTCAAAGATGATATTTGAGTGCACACCATTCGATATCCTCCTTTTGTACCGAGCCTTTGTTAACATCAGTAAAGGACTGTATAAGAGATTGCACTTTGGTGAAAATATTTTTTTTAACTTTTAAGAGCTGGGTATTCAATTTCCATGCAGTATCTCTCTGCATATCCGGGTCTGGGGAGAGGACTAACCAGGCTACTGAGTGGTCAGGTAGGACAATTGGTTCTATCCCTGCATGGCATAAGCCATTTAAGAGGGGGAGACTAATTAGGATATAATCAAGCCTGGACCAGGACTGATGAACATTAGAATAATAGGAGTAGAGATGATGGGAAGGATTGAGAATACAGTATGGATCACATAATGCTAACAAGTCAGTAAAGTCTCTCAGGACCCTTTGGGATGAGGCAGGGGGTTTTAGTGGTAGATAGGATCTGTCTAGGTCCTGTGTGGGTGAAATATTCCAGTCCCTCTCAAGATTAGAGGGGTGGGCAAGAAGGAGGCAAGCCTATTGGCTAGGTCCATGAGAGATGAGGGGACACCCCCCACCAGGCCATAAAAGCTTCCCAGAACCACATTGGTGCACAGAAGAGAACCTTTAGTCAGGATAAATCTACCCCCCTGGGTCAACAAGGGATGAGTCAGCCTGAAAAGAAATGTTTCCTATTAATAGTATGGCCACTCCTCTACTTGAGGAGGAATCCCCAGAGGCAAAAACCTTGGAGACCCCTTGCCGGTGCAGCCAGATGGCATCTTTTGCTAGCAGATGCATTTCTTGGAAAAAAATAATACCAGCGTTGAGCAGGCCACAGTGTTTCAGGACCTGGTATCTCTTGATGGGGTCCCTAACTCCCCTGGCATTCCATGTAACTAATTTAACTGTATTACTCATCTATTACCTTAGACAGTTTAACCAGGAGGACTAGCCTAAAAATTAACCATCTATACCCCCTGAGGCACACTCCACCCCACTCCCCACCTTGATACAATCATATCCCAATAGGGTCCAAATGGTAACAATGTTCGTGGAAGACCAAGGCACGTAACTCTGAACATGCAGTGAAACATGACCCAGAAATACAGAACCAAGGATGAAACCCATCGCCCCTCCACTCCCACTTCCCCTCGTTGATCTGAACTCGGACATAAGTGGAAAACAAGAGACTGAGACTCCCTTCCTGTTAACTCCCCTCCCCATAACTTATAACTATTTACAACAACAAATCCCTAAGCGTGTTCTGCTCTCAGTCTGGAAGACAGGTCCTGAGACAATAGGGTAGAAGAACCCCTGTGCCTGATTCCGATCCTCATATACAAAGGTTGGGGGGGGTAAACAAACCCACACCAGTATTAAACCAGATGAAGAGAAGCAGGCACAGACCCCCATTGCACCAGTGCATGATGTTAAACAGCACCAAAAGCAAACCAACTTTGAACCCCTGCCACATCTCTTGCAACACTCCAAACATACAGTACCAAGGGGAATGGAATATAAAATCTTTAAGGTAGGAAGGAACTTACCACCTATTCTGCGAGAAATAGAGGGGCTTCCAATTAGGAGCAGGATTAAGCCTCTAGATCTTACACCATCCCGAGCTGCCATTCCCCCCTAGTCATCGGACTGTAGGGTAGATGGACTAAACCACAGAAGAGATAAGGCAAGAGGCCGGGGTGTTGAGAGAGGAACCTGATCCTTATCTCCTCCAAGCAGAACTTGATCCCTGGGGGGCTGGATGAATGATAAGGACATTCGGTATAATCAGAGTGGAAATAAGGAGCCTAACTATAGCATGAGGCATGTAATCTGCTAGTGGAGGTGTAACCCCCTTCTCTACAGTTTATCTGACGGTGAGTTGGCCCAACCGGGGGGGGACCCATGTAGAGCTGGACCTGTGCACCACAGAATTGGGACCCAAGGAAACCACACCCGCTTCTATGGATCCAGCAACAGGAGGACCAACACTCAGGTGGGAGGCCTGCAGCACAACCCCGAGGGAACGCAAGGCCCCCACACGGTGACCCAGGCCAGGAAAGAGCAGCAAGAGAAGCCGCAAATCACATTTCTGCAGTCCCTACCATCAAGCCCCTTCCCCAAACATCCCACTCAAGGAGATAGATGCAGAAAAACAAGGGAAAACTCGTAAACAGCTTTAGGCATCAGCCAACAACAGCAACAACACAGGTAATAATGTTCAAACGATTATTAGCCACAGTTTACACAGGATGGTGAATTGACAGTTCAAGTGGAGTTAAAAAGATTAGCTAGGCACTGGGACAGTTCCTTTCTGGCATTCTCAGGGCTCTCAAAGGAAGACCAGGTGCCATTAAGACAAACTTGTAGGCTTGCTAGATAGATCAACTCTTGCAGTTTGGTCAAAACATCCTCCAGTTAATGAATTTGCTGGGACTTACACATGTTATTACCTCCTCAACCCATATTAGAGGGCACTCATTGGACTTGGTGTTCCTCCTGGGGATGGAGATATCCGATTTAGTGATGGAACCAGTCAGGTGGTCCGACCATCATACCATTGGGTTCAGTTTCATGGCCCTCCCAAATAGGCCTGCCTCTACGGAAATGGTCCGGTACCATCCCTTAAGAGGTGTTACCCAGATGGCCTAATGAGGGTGCTGGACCTATCGGGTGTACCAAGTGAATGCATGGGTCCAGGGGATCTAGTACTTGCCTATAATAAGTCAGTGATAGAGGCCCTGGATTCCATAGCACCTGTTCTTGTTCGCCCCCTTCCCCTCCGCCAAAGGTCTCCATGGTTTGATGAGTCCTTGAAGGAGCTGAGGAGAGTGGGGCGAAGGCTAGAGTGGAGCTGGTGAAAATCGGGCTTGGATGATGACAAACTTAGATTGATGGACCATTATACAGCCTATCAATCAGCAATCACCCATAAGAAGGCAGAATTCCTGTCCAGGGAGATTGCTGCTGCACAGAACCAACCAGCTCAGCTCTTTCAGATGGTGGACAGATTGTGCAATCCAACCTGTCTCCAGTCTGAAGGAGCCTTGTTGCAAGAACGATGCGACAAGTTTGCTCGATTCTTTGCAGAAAAGGTTGCCACAGTCAGGTCCGATATTTGCCCGGCTCACTCTAATGAAATTTGCCATGGTTGGCAGGAGATGTCAGCCCCTCAGTTTACCTGGTCTGACTTTAGCTGGCCTGCAATCACTGACATAGTGATGATCATCCAAACGTTGTGACCAACCAGTTGTAGTTTGGACCCAGGCCCTACACGCCTCCTGGTAGGTTGCATTGATGTGATCGGCCCAGTCCTAGCTGAGATAGTCTGGAGGTCATTGGAGAGGGGGATCTTCCCAGATTCCCTGAAGGAAGCTGTTGTTCAGCCTCTTCTTAAAAGGCCCTCCCTTGACCCCGACTGCTTGGCAAACTAGAGACCTGTCTCTAACCTACCCTTTGTGGATAAGGTTATTGAGAAGGTGGTTGCGTTGCAGCTGGATGATCATTTGACCAGCCACAATGTCTATGATTCTCTCCAGTCTGGACTTAGGAAGAGACATAGTACCGAGACGACCCTTGTATGGGTGCTAAATGATCTCCTAATAGCGAGAGATCGGAAGACGCGTTCCATCTTAGCACTCCTAGATCTCTCTCTGCAGCATTTGACACTGTGGACCATATGACATTGTTGTAACGCCTGCGGTTTGTCTGTGGCCTGTCTGGTACAGTCCTCAGATGATTTTGATCCTTCCTCAAGGGTAGGACTTAGAGAGTGGTGTCGGGAATTTATTCCTCGGCCCCTCTCCCCCTATCCAATGGGGTACCACGGGGCTCATTTTTTCACCTATGATGTTCGCAGTGTATATGCTGCTGTTAGGAGAAATTATTAGGTGGTATGGTCTGAGTTTTCACTGCTATGCAGATGACACTCAGCTATACATGTCCTTTGCACCTGGTCAAGATGTGTTCCTCTCGGTATTTAACAACTGTCTCGCCTAGATCCAGGACTGGATGAGTGCAAGCTGGCTGCGGTTGAACCCGGTTAAAACTGAGGTGCTGGTGGTGGACCCTGATAGTCGGGAGGAGGGTTTGTTGGCAGGATCACCCTCGAGACTATGTCTTGGGGGTGTGACGCTAACTACCTCAGACCGGCTGCAGAACCTGGGCATTATTATTGACGATGGTCTGACCCTTAAGTCACAGGTGTCAGCTGTCATCAAAACCTCTTTTTACCATCTGAGGAATATCACCAGGGTGAAACACCTAGTTCCTCCTGAAGATCTTCCAACGTTGGTCCATGTCTTCATTACCTCTCACCTTGACTATTGCAATGAACTACACCTGGGGCTACTGGGGGTTGACCTATGCTGCCTTCAGCTAGTGCAGAATGCGGCAGCCAGGCTAATGACTGGTACAGCTAGAACCAGCCATATAACGCCTGTGCTCCATGGACTGCACTGGCTTCCAGTGTGGTGGAGGATCACCTTCAAGGTCGGTTTACTGACCTATAAAGCCCTACATGACCAGGAACCTAGCTGCTTGCAAGATCTCCTTCATCCCTACTGCCCCCTCCGTCCTCTCTGACCCGCCAATGAGGGATTGCTAGAGATTCCCAGGGTTCACTTAAAGACATCTGGAGCCCATTCTTTTCATTTTGTGGTCCCGACCCTGTGGAATTCTCTACCTCGTCGGATACGAGATTGCATGACCATCCAGGAGTTTAAAACTGCACTCAAGACTTATTTGTTTGTGTCTGTACAGTATATGGTGATTTTAGTGAGTATTAACTTATAGTGAATGTATATGTAAGGTTTTATTTAAATCAGCAATTATGTTTGTATGTCTGCATTAATTATGGTGTGTACAGGTGCCTTGGTTGAAGAAAGGCACCTTTTACAATTAAATTATGATTGATTGATTGATTGATCTTGAACTTTATACCGGCTGCTATAATCTTGGAAATGACTGGATGGAAAGCAGTGCATTTCTGCCAAGTCGCAAGTGGAAAATCCTGGGAAAATCTTACGGGTTTACCCTCCCACAGAATAGCCTGGAGTTCCTGGGCCTTTGCTAGTACATGTTGCTTTTTCAGGAATCTTAAAAATTTTAAGATAATCGGCATCGGGGGTGCACCTTCGGGAGGTCGCAGTCTCAGTGACCTATGTGCACGTTCGATCTGGTAGCCTGGGTTGAAAGGGGAGGGCCCCACGATTTTGACCAACAGTTTTCGAACAAAAGTTATCACATGGGAGCCCTCCTCAGCTTTGGGCAATCCAAATATGAGGGTGTTGTTCCTCCTGCTCCTTCCCTCTAGATCCTCTGTTTTAGCTTGACATTTGTTCACTTGTTGTCTTAACTTGACGATCTTGGGGTTGGTCCAATCCTTCCAGGCCTCCAGCGATACGGTGCAAGCATCTAAGTCCCCAATCTTATGCCCAGGTCCCCTATGTCAGCTCTCAAAGACTTAAACTCAGAGGACATGTCCACTAGGGCTTCTCTGAAGGGATGCAACTCTTGGAGAAAGTGATCCTTGGCTAAGAGGCCTGCGGATGTTGGATGAGAGGCTGAGCATGCAGGATGTGCTCCCTGTGCCTTGGATTTCTTGGCAGCCTTGAGAGGTGAGTTAGGAGGCATGTGGTGCAGTGGGGCCTTCCACATTTTGGTATCCATCATGGCAAAATGATCGCCGATAGCAATGTAAGAAGGTGATCCTCAAATGAAAGAAGTAGGCAGGCACACACTGTTAGTGATTTGGAGTATTTCCTGGATAATTAGAAGGTAGATTCAGGTGGATGTCGATGGGGAAGAAGAGAGCTCCTCTAGAAGGCTGCTTCTAGTCTGCAGATATCACATGACTCCTCTGAATTTATGACACTGTGAACAAGATAAAGCATCGGCACTACCAATTTCAATGCCAGGAAAATGTGACAGTACAAGTCACATTAAATTGTTCCACCAATGAGTTGTTTAAGCATTTCTGACTGAATTGCATAAGTGTTGCTGGATTTAGTACAAAACCTTGCACACACTGCTTCATAAGAGTTACAACTCAGTTTTGCATTGCATTGTGATTAGGCTTAAGGTGCATGCCAACTGAGTAGCAAAAATCATTTTATAAACATTGCTCTTGAGCTCATTAAATGTTGGAAAACAATGCAGTAAGAGCTGCCAATACATTGCCAACTGTGAAAAACAATGCTAAAGCAACTCTTTGGTGGAACAGTTCAATTTGACTTGTACTGTACAGCCTTAAAGTGGTCATTCAAAAGCATGCATTTTAGGAATAGTATCCTCATACAATTACATAAAGGACCCGTGGCCCCCAGTTGCCATTTATAGTGTGGACCACATCCATGCTTTCTGATCAAAAAATTGGGGCCCCAGACACACAAAGCCATTATCAGTAATGTTTATTTACTTGTTATTTATTGAAGTCTCAGACTACAACCTTTGAACTAAAAGCTCATTTACAGAGGTTCCATGTCAAAGACAGTACAAGTACAATAATAGGCATTACATACATACAAAGCATTGGAAAATGTATACAATAATTAAGAATACAAAGCAGGTTCTGGTAATTAATCCTAAACAATATGATAGGGATACAACATAGAAGAAAATAAACGTAATAAGAAGCAAGATTAGAGGACAATTGCAGGAAACCAGCAAAGCATGGAACCCTTGTAAAGGGGGAGTGCAGGTAGGAAGTTGAAGTTGATAGATGGTGGTTCTGTGCCATAACGGTGATCACGGAATAGCGATCGTCATTTGGGCAAGTGTACATCACCAAAAATTAATTATGGCGATGTACACTCGCAGCGACTAGAAATCTGGCAACTGGTTTTCTATGTTATGCAGGGGGCTCACCTCTTGCACACACACCCTCCCCACAAGGGGCTTCACCCCTCGCACACCCCTACTTAAAAATTCTCAACTCCAGGAGGGTGCATGGTCAGGGGGTGAATTTCTTAAAAAAATAACAAGACGCCTGTTGGCACAAACAAAACTGGGATGCTCCGGACCTGAATCCTGCACCCTGCACACCCCAACCGACCACCCTCCCCACCACACTAGCTGAACAGCTCAGCAGCTGTCTGGCACACTCCCTTCCACTTACTTCCCCTTCCCTTCCTCTCACCCCCCCTTGTGTGTGCACATGTACATGTGCGTACACTTACCGTCGCCCAACCTCGCCCACCCAGGTATCCAGTTGCTACCCTGCTTGATAGCCCTGTACACAGGCGACGTGATTGAGTCACCCTTTTTGAAAGCACTCAATCACGGTTGCCTTGTACATGGTATACCAGTAGATGGATAGGGTAGAGGGATGGAGAAGAGGAGGTAGGGAGGTAATAGTGGGTTGGGAAGGAAGGGGGCAGAGGTGGGAATAAGTAGGAGAGTGGGAGGGAGGTGAAAGGGGGAAAAAAGAATAAAGCAACTTAACTGGGGTGGGAGAAGTGCTAACAGTGTTGGTACAAACTTGTGATGAATTCCAGCAAGTTGATCTATTTTATAAGTCCAGACACCACCTATATATGGGACCATTCCATAGCATATCACTTACCATTGAGGATGCCCCAAAACCTAGCCTCCTGTGGCATCCATGAACAGTTTCAGCTCCAAGCTTTTGATTGTCTCCAGTCACATTGAGATGCCATTGTAATGTGAAATGAAGCTTATCAATACCTCTAAGTCCTCTCTGAAACCCTTTGTCACCCAAATCTAGTTATGCAACTTCCAGGCACCAGATCCCAACATTGTCATTTACTGTAAGAATTTCCTCCCTATAGGGATGACCTGGAAGGCAGTGTTTACTTGACCCACTATCTGTTGGAGCTCCCACAGGGTAGCCTTCTTAGCTGCTATAGTGCAGCTCCAAAGGTTTCTCAGTGTCTCAATCTTATTTATCATGGGGCAGGCAACATTCTTGCACCCCCACACTGATCCCTATGCCTACAAATGTCATTACTGAGTTTGGTGACCTAACTTTGCCCAGGGTCAGGGGGACATCAAAGTGTTTCTACAAGTGTAAAAAGATGTCCAGTGTCTGTCTGCAGGCCAGGGAGTGGGTTGGCTCCACAAACAAGAAATTGTCCAAGTAGTGAATGATCCTCTGCTTCCCCACTTCCTGAGCGGTTGCTTAATGCAGGAAAGTGCTGAAACTTTCAAACACTGCGCAGGCCACTGAGCAACCCATGGGCATGCAGTTGTTGATATAATATAGCTCATTGAATTTCATCCCAAACAAATCCCAGTCAGCAGGATGGACCAGCCACTAAGGTTTGTGGATCTGCAGTTTGTACCACCTCAACCACCCTGTCAAATGGTGCATATTGAACTGCTATGTGGCACTGATCAATGTGGTCATTCACTGAGTCACACTCATGCAAAATTCACCTAGGGCCTTCTTGGGGTCTAAGACAATAGGTAACACCCTGAGATTTGACATGTGTGGTGAGGGGTAAAGACCATTCACCCTCCCCAGCCCTGCCTCTTTTTTCAGATTTTCCAGACCACCTACAGCCTATCTCTAGCAGATTTTAGATTATCTGCCTCATACCTCCACTAGGGACTGTTGTATGGAATTCTGAAACCCACTCAGAAGTCATCAGCTAACAGAAAGGGCTGCCTCACAGTCCTGGCAGTGCTTCAGCAATGGTCTGAACTGGCCCACCCATACTGGAGTTGGCAGGCTTACCCATGTAAGGCTTGTTGAACTTCTTCCAAAAGGCTGATTGCCCCCATTGTCTGTGTTTGCTAGATTGGCAGTGAAAAAGAAAAATTGTCTTTGTGAAGGACCCAGCCCCTATGCATGACCTCTACAAGCAATGACATGCACAAGAAGTCCCAGTCCAGTGTCAGGTCATATTACTTATGGAGCCTGTATGTCTTGTTGTATTTCAAGCAGACCAACCACCCTCTTTTTAGCTGTGGGCCAACATAATCCTGTTTGGGTAGCTGAACAAGCCAACACCTTTTGGGGGGCCATCTGGCCAATTGTACAGGAAAAAACCATAAAGCCTGCCATTCAGTTATCATCTGTGTGTTCTACCTTGGCTTTCCTTTTCTCTGATCCTCTTTTGTATCTTTATTATCCTCCCACTTGCTGGGACGGTTTAGTAGTGAAAGCATGTCAATGTGAACCCACTCCAAAATCTGTTGTCTGACATTATTCATCAATGTGGGAACCCACGGGCTTTGCCACACTGATATAGTACTCAAGAGGTGGTGGCAAAGTAGCCTTTGCTGCCCCACTGCTGCTCACTGCCATGGTGACCACCTGGCTTGAGCCTCCCCAGGAGGCACTATAGCGTAGTGGTTTAAGGCTCTGAGTTGCAAACCTGGAGACCTGGGTTTGAATCCCACAGCTCCCACTTGCATACTGTGTGACCCTGAGCAAGTCACTTAACTTCTTTGTGCTCCCAGGTCGCACCTGGAAACAAGCTTCTGCTTAGTGTGCCTTTCCTGGTTAAACTATTTCCCCTTCCCCCTTGCTGCTAGGCCTGCACTGAGGCTGCCATCCCTAACATTGTCTCCATAAATCTATCTAGTTTCTCATCGGAGGTAGGAGATTAACAGGGTCTGGCTGCATTTAGGGGGGATATGAGGAGGGCCTAGCTCACTGGCCTCTGGCACCAACATTGGGTTTGGGATACCTCAACCTCCTCAACATCCAAGTTCATGCCTTTTGGGTTGTATTTTTTGGCCCTAGTGTTAGGAGGTGGGTGCTCCACCAAAAACTCAAACCACTATCTGTTTGAACTCTTTGTCTGATATCTCAGAACCCCCTGACCTGTTCTTACATTCTAAGGGATTCCTGGGTACCTTAGTCAAAGAGGCTGCAGGCTCTTTCCCAGCCACTTCTGCTTCCCCAGGTAATGGTTCCCTTTTGGCATGGTGGAACCTTCTAGGCATGCCTCCAGCTGCTCACAATCCTTTATTTCCACATATGGCCCACAGCTGTACCTCAAGCAGTGCTACTGCTGCCACCTTTAGAGGAGTAGTCTTGTTCTTTTTGTGGGGCATCTTGTCTGGAGCTGAAAAGACTAAACTACTGTACTCCCCCGAAAGGAAAATAATATTAATATCCTTATCATCTTCTGACATCTGGGCTCATGGGGAAAGGCCTTGCTGTGGCAGCCCAGCTTCTCACTAATGCTCTTCTAAGAAACCAGGTCTACTGTCTAGAACAAATGCATGTTTGTTAAAGTGATTCATGCAAATTTGCCATAACAAATGGGAGTAATAATCAGTAGGAGTTGAGAATCAGTCTCCTACTATTCAAACTGCCAAAAAGTGTTGTTTTCCATGAAAGAAAATCCTTTTATTTCTGTGCTCTGCTTCATTTGCATGACCCTACCCCTTTTTACTCAGTACTGCAACCCTGAACTGTGACATCATGCAAAGGAAACAAAGTTATTAAAATGACACTGTCAATTTTTAGTTTTAGATAGAAAAATCAGCTATTTACTGTACCCGTATTGCCTCACTGTGTAAATTAGTATACCGGCTATTATATTTCTGTGCTCACTGCAGAAAAAGGAGACTACATCACTCGGTAAAGAAATCTTTTCAGCTAGATACTGCATGAACAATGTCTTGTTTTGAAAATAAACATGTGAGAGCTTATATTGTTGAAGTCATTAAAGAAATATGAGGCTGCACCTCATAGTAAGGAAATTGGAATGCAGCTTCTTATTGTACCCACAATTCCTTGCGATGTATATTTACATATAAGGTGCTATACTACAGTCACCGCTACCTAAAGAAAAGACTGCACCTCTGAGTAAGGAACATTCAAGTCAGCTTTATTGTTTACTCAGAATCCCTTGTTGCTGTATATAAAATATTGACAGTTCCCTTGTATGATATCATTCAGAAGGGGTGGCCACACAGAGAAAACTTCAAGGCAGCCAGAAAAAAAGCTCTGATAAAAAAATCAAAAAAATGATTATGGCAGATTTTTTTACAAAACAAATTGCAGCTTCAACAGCTGAAGCATGGCTGGTAGAGGCACACTAAGTGAAAACAGCATTTGGGAAACTTGTGCAAATCACTTTAGCTTTTATTCAACCCCTCTGTTACTGCCTCAGCTGTTCCCTTCCACTAATATAAGGCTATAAAAACAGCAATGCCTTTGGTAAAATAATAACAAATCAGATACAAAGAGGTTTATGTGTAAAATGCCATCATGAGTCAAAGACTGTACAGTCTTATTAAGACTGACAATTATGCATCTAATGCTCTTTTTACCCTGAACTAACAATTATTTTGTTGCATTATTCCCTGACTCCCAGATCAATTTCTGATAAATTAAAGTTTAGAATTCTAGTCTTTATCCATATATTTAACTTTTTTTAATTGATATTTGGAAGACCCTAGAGCTCAGAGCCATTTTTCAAAGGTGTTCAAATCACAGAACATAATACATGATACAATAAATAACAAGCACTGGTTCAACAACAGATAGCATATAAGTAATGAGCAGCAGTATACAAGACTATTAAATAATGTAATAAAGAGCTCAGGTTAAGTACACCTATACAACATTTTATCAGAAAAGTAAGAACTTGCATGTTTTTTTTTTAAGGAAAACAGTGGATGCATTCAACAACAGTCAGTAGGCAGAGTTGCATACTTTGGTGTCTCTGTACAGGAAAGGTCACTACACAAGGACAATCCTCAATAGCATTTGGAGCCTACCAGTGCATATCACACTCATAGTGTACCCTATTTTTGAATGCCAATTGGCATGAGTCCTAGTACAGCCTTTTCGCACAACAGTGCCAGCTGGAAGGGTACTCTATGGTAGAAGAGGAACCAACTTAGGGTAATGCACAGATCACATGTGTGAGTATCATTCTTGAGATCAAGGGTAAATTTACAACCCTAGTTAAAAGCACTGAAACTGATGTTGATTCAGACATAGGATTTAAATCTTATATATTATATAGTGTATGGTGGACCATTGTTCTCTCTTGAAATCCCACCATACTGAAATGCTGTTCAGCTACAGAGAAAACAATGAATGGAATGCTGTACTGACTGTACATGCAGAACAGCATTCCATGCATTTAGAATGAAAAGAGCGAGCAGTGTTTTCAAAATCAAACTGTGACGCGGTACTGTTATTGAAAACCTCAGGGAGGATGGCCACTGCATTTTTTTAATTTTAACAAGAGTGCAATTCTTTATTCAGGATCAACCAGATATAATCTGAATACTTTCAAAGGGGTTTATCCCTCCAGTTTGTTAGTTAAGTCACTAAGCGAGGTGTCTGGTCGCCATATCTTTTTTTTTTTAATCCCTCCCACACAAGTGCTACAACCAGTGGGAGTGTACACTGCTAATGTAGGGATGCTCAGTCCCTAGCAACCACACAACTCACCATAAGAACAAGATGTAGCCCCTGAAGTACGAAACGGGAGACAGCAATTTATTTTAACATGAAAAAAAGAGTTTTGGATAGCATTAAATATTATTAAATTGATTAGAGGGGCACCATACACTATATAAAATACAGGATGAGCAACCCAATGCAGAACCAGTGTGTTCTGCCACCTCAGGGTATGATTCCAAGGTCCCCTCGAGCTTTTCTCTCTCTAGGTCACAGAGAATCATACCCCTCTGTGGCAGAACACACTGGTTCTGCATGGTTGCCCCTCCAGTATTCTTTATGTTATGATACTGTTGTGAAATATACATGCTTTACATAATTTTATATTTGATCTCTTTTTAAATTCACCCTGCTTCCTCATTTCCTGCTTCTCTGTTTTTCTTGATTAATGTGTTAGTCCCAGTATTATGTCTACTTTGGTTTCCTTTGTCCTTCTCCCCACCTCACTCCTTTTGTTCTTCTTCCCCTTTCTTTGTTTATATGTTTGCTTGCACGCATGTGCAAGAAACACAGTGCCATCATCCAAGATTTCGGAGGTGTGTCACCCCCTCTTCCAATTCAGTCAGTGTGTCGGCAGGCACGGCCCCTGTAAGCCAATGCATGCTGGAGTTGTCTATGAAAAGCTCCAAAATGCAGTGCCATACGGTTGAAAGGGGGAGCTACGCTTCAGTGAGCAGCGATAAGATATTGCCTGCTCATGCACAGCTCCCCCTACATACACACACACACACACACACACACACACACACGCATGCATACTGCGTGCTGCCCTATCCCACACACACGTATGCAGACGGGGAGTGCCCAATCCCCCATCAGCTTGTGCTGCACTCCCCCCCAAAGCCTTCCACATGCCATGCTGGGTGCCCAACCCAGTGTGGCAACTCATAGAATAGCCGACGGGGGTGCCCAATCCCCCATCAGCTCCACTGTCCTCACCCCCCCTGAGTACTGGGTGCCACACTGGGAGCCCACCCCAGCATGGCAACTGATCATATGGCCGATGGGAGTGCCCAATCCCCCGTCAGCTCCATGGCCCCCCCAGCCATCCTTGTGCCATGCTGGGAGCCCACCCCAGTGTGGCAAACTTACCACATCATCTTTTTTTAAGCCCTATAAAGAAAAACAGTCCCACATAGTCTTCTGCCCCCCTCCCACAACCCGCAGCCACCACTCGCACCCAGCCTCCCCACCCCCCACCCCATACTTACCTCTGAGCTCACGGCGATGATCTTCGGTGGACTGGGAACACGCTCTGCACTCTTCAAAGCCAACCATGAACTGAGGAAATGCCAGTAAGCTGTATAATGGGCTAGATAGGGTTTTTTCAACTTTGTTTCATATCTCAGGTGTTTTTTTGGAATTTTTGCACCCAATTTTTAACATGGGGTTTTTGGGACCCCTTCTCATGAATGATGTCACTGTCATGGCATTATTCAGGCCCGAAGGGTGATTTTGCAGTCACAAAAAACATGTTGAAAATTTGGAGTGAAAATACCAACGAATGCCTGAGGTATTAGGGTTTCCAACCATAACGCCCAACCCTGTAGAGAATGACAGGCATCAGGGGTGTGACTTGGGATTCTTTGCCTGTGATGGTCATGCCATTCCACACCCTGCAGCCAGTGAGAGGCATCAGGTATGCCTGGACTCCTTCGGCCCCAAAGTTCACCCCATTCTCCTATATCGCACCCATCTCACCATATTTCCTAATGAAATGGGATGCGCATAAGGGCCAAAGACCCCAAGGAACACTGTGACACTTGTCAGTGTCTGCAGGGTGGGGTGTGGTGAAATGGCATGGCCATTATGCTTGACGACCCAAACACACACCCCAATGCCTGTCACTCTCTGCAGGGTGGTGGTGGGGTTGGCTTCAGTTCAATACTTCACTGTCATTCCTATTACACAGCTCTGTAACTTCTACACTACCACTGCCAATGCCAGCAAGCAAACATTCGGCATTGACAAATGCTTGTTTGTATAGCACTACTTGCAGTATTTTCACTCTGTATTTTGCACTGTTAGATTGTCGCAGTATTGTTCTATATTTGTACATATTGATGATTCACTATGAATTCTGCATTGTATGTGATATTTTGCACAATTGGTATCTATTACTTGAAGTGTTTAGGATTTAAGATTTAATTGATGATGTTTGCCTTGAAAAAGTGCTTGAATTTGGTGTGAAATGTCAGTGGGTGGGGATCTCAGCTTTTACTGTGGTATGTATTTTTGTTAAAGCAGCAGTATTTGTTAATACAATTTTTTTAGCAATAACGTTCAGTGGGCAAAATTATTAAGATACACATTTTTCTTTTCATGTGTTTGCATTCCTGAATCCAGATAAGAATTTTAAAGTTTTTACAAGTTAAATATCTTGGTACTGTGTTGAGCTGTTTACCTCCAGAAACATTTGGTGGCACCATTCTAATACAGCTACAGTATGAATCTAGCATTTACATTCAACAGGTAACCTCAGTGGAGGAGATTTTAAAAAATTGGAAGTGGCAACTGTCTTTAATAATGTGAGTCAATAATTACAAAATTAGCAGTAAAAGCAATTTTAACAATATCTGAGAAAACTAAAAATACACCAAGGATAAATCTAAGGATGTCAGAAATACATTTTTGCTAAAAAAGAAACTATATGATGATTTTTTTTTTGCTGACTTACAAACACTGTTACTTTAGTAAAGTATTGTTTGTAGCCCATACCACATTGGTACTTTGTCATCTTTGGCAGTTAGCCCAGCTTTTTCACAGTAGAATGATAATCTTTTGCAGTGGTTCCTGGTACAAGACTCCGGAGCTACCTCCTTACAAGTGCGGGTTGATAAGTACTTAAAGTAACATTTAGAAAAACTAGAACAAGACTCCTAATGGTGGCTGTTTGAATGAACCAGCATTCACTGAAAGATATTTTGCCATGTTAGTGAAAAAAATAATCCAACTGGTTAGCAATGGCCATAGCCTCAGTTAAACTACTGGTTTCAGCCTTTAGGACAGTAGGAGATTGACAAAAAGCTCTGCCTAGCATACAATTTGAAAAATTCCAGAGTTTCTGAGGGGCATTGTTGCATTCAGCTACCTGCCATTACAGCATGACACACAAGCTGTTTCATTGCTGTATTGGTCCTTGTAAGAATAGATCCATAAGCAAATGGTTTGATAACTTTTATTGGACCAGAGATGTTACAAAAAGAACAAAGTGCTTTAGCTTTCGGACATAAAAAAAAAGCAGAAATTATTCTCATTGGTTTAAAATACTCATTTTAACTATCACTGAAGTTTGCATCAGGGAAACTAGATAGCACCAGTTTGCCTTTAGCCGAGGAGCTTGGTGTCATTTGACCTTGAAAGGCTTCTCAGCTAAAGGCAAACTGGCACCATCTAATTTCTCTGATGCAAACTTCAGTTATGGTTTAAATGAATATTTTAAACCAATGAAAATTATTTCCATTTTTATGCATGATATGGGTGTTAATAGTATGTGATTTTCTGGGTGACTATCATAGGCTTCTAATGAAAGACTTAGTTGATTTGAACGCTAAAGCACTTTGTTCTTTTTTTAACATCTACGTCGGTCCAATGAAAGGCATCAAACCATTTGCTTCTGGATCTGCCCTTACAGCAGTCACTGTTTGTGTTCCTGGCTAGTTGTTTTTACAGTGTTTTCTCAGCACCTTGAACTTTATGAGATGGAGTTATGATCCAGAGCTTCTGTGGATTTCCCAATGCATATCCCTTTCCTTAAACTCAGCAAACAGTTCAGGAGTCAGCCAGCTATTCTGGTCAATATTTATTCTTTTCTTTATTGGGCAGCAAGCAAATTGCAAGCCTCAGAAAAGATGTTATAAAAATAGTCAAAGGCAAGATTTGTATCTGGAATGCAGCCTAAGATTTGCCAGTCCGCAGAATCCAGGTATCACTTGAAAGGCAATAAATAATACACACATTTTAAAGTACAGACAGACACAAACTTTGGCTGGGGCCTGCTGCTCCTGGCTGAACAGGAGCAGTAGACCAAGAAGGCACTAGGTCAAAACTGTGCACACAACAACAGCATGGTCCAAAAGCACGACTGCAAAACTGCACTGTAAACAACAGTGCCTGATGAAAACAGAGACTGCATAAATGATGCCAAAGGTAGTAGTCCACAAACAGACCAACCGTTACTCTGGCTATTAAAAAAAGGGTAATGAGTCAGCTCCCTGCACCCCTGACACAAGGGGCTTCACCCCCCAACACCCCAATATTTTTATAACAAACTCTGAGGGGGGGACTCGAGGATGGGAGAAACATGGGGGGCTTACATCGATTGAGATCCCCCCATAAAATTTAACTTTGTGGGGGAGGATAGAAAACAGCAAGTGCATCAATCGAGAGGCCAGGAACAGAACTCCGGTCTTCAGGAGGATTCCCTGCTGTAGTTGCTCAGGGCCTTAGCCCACTCCACCACAGGAGCAGCTCAGCAGGACACCACACTGCCAGATACTTCTCCTCTCTTCCAGCAGTGTGCCTAGACAGCTATAGGGGTAGCAGTAACTGCATTGGACTATGCTATCCCTGTAGCTATTTAGGCACATGCTATTGTGGAAGCACGATTCTGACAGCACTATTATGCAAATGCTGTTTTCACCCGGTACAGACTAAGGAGTGTTCACTAATTTGGTCAGGTAAGACCTTGACTATCTTTATTCTGTCAGGATAAGTCAACAGAATCCAGTCAATCAGGGATTCAGTGGATGCTTTGTAATGCAATCTAGTGGAGCTACTAATGATTTGGCTAAGGAAGACTCCAGTTGATTTACCTTTAAAGGGAGAGTTTTTACAGGGCAGTGAATTTATATTAAAGTCACTGAGAATTATTTTCTTGCTAGTCCAATTTTAATAGAAAACATCATCCAAAAACCTTGAAAGCCAGGGTCCACAAGGTTAGAGGGAAATTAGACTGCAGCCACAATTAGGGTTTTACATCCCTGGCCCCATTTAATGTTTTTTTTAAAACATATTTTACTAAGCAAGTTAGATAAATTGTACAAGTACACGCAACATACAGACAACGTGTCAAGAACATACAATTGAGGTATAAGGAAAGGGGAAATAGTAGAACCAGGAAAGGTACACTAATCTAAAGCTTGTTTCCAGGTGTGACCTGGGAGCACAAGGAAGTTAAGTGACTTGCTTAGGGTCTCACAGTATACCAGTGGGGCTGTAGGATTCAAACCCAGGTATCTAAGTTTGCAGATCAGTGCCCTAAACCACAGCACTATACTGTCTCCTAAATATAAGCATAGCATTGAATGGATAATGGGTCACCAGCCCATGGTACCAACTTTAAGAAAAGTGTAAGTATAGAGAAGTGCAGGTATTAAATGGACATTCAGCTCAATCCACATTGATAGCAATGTTGAAGATGCAGCTTGTCTATTATGTCCAATGTATGCTACTGGCATTCTTACAGAGTCATGTGTTACTACCTTTACACAGGGTGTTACCTAAGACAATTCCTTAAACACTAGTGTATGTGACAACAATACACCTATACACAGCTGTTTAGATAGATTTTGAGCTCAGTGTGGGTTAACAGAAGTGCAATGTTTTAACATGGCCATACATCTGAATCAATGACTGCTATTAGTGGGTGTCATCTTTTTTGAACTACTTGTTTGTGTCCATTGGCTGAAAGTTGTGCCCACTCTATCTTCATACAATTGCCCAAATTATGGGTCCACTGCTAATTTAATGTTAATATACAAAAATTCACATACTGGGTTTCTATCTTTAACTGAATGGAGCGTAGCCATAAAATGCTCTTCAAGAAATAAAAGATAGCCCCACCCCTTTTTTCTACCCTGTCAAAACATAAAGTTATTGTCAAAACATCCTTAGCTACATATTCACAAGCCTATACATAGCCAAAAATATGGTCAAGGCTCTAACTAGTGTGCTGAATTAATGCTTTGATATTAAATGACAATAATAATTAATGAGTAGATCACTGATATTCTTTGTGATATACGTCTTAAAGATTCTCTTTTTTGTATTGGACACTTCCTCTATCATCCTTTCCTTCATATGGCTTTGTTAATTTTTTTTTACTTGAAAATATTGTTTTGTCTACTTTCATAATAATATATTCCATTTCTCATTGGTCTATAGAATCAAAGGACTGGACTATGTCTTCTTACTACTCACTTCTACTAGGAAGACAGATGTAGTTCACTACAGTTTAAATTATCTCACTATTCAACAAGATTTAACAGGTAAAGACAAACATCCAATAAATACTATCTTTAGGTGACTTGACATCAATAGCTATGGATTAAATTAAATAAAAGTTTAAATAAAATGTTTTGTCATAAGCGCAATAAGACGACTTTTTCATGGTTTGATAAGAATCCAGATGCAATTGCTGTTTGTTTTATTGTTAGTATTGTGAGTGTACTGTATGTTTTGTGTGAACTAAGAAAACTTATTAAATTGAAAAAAAACATAATCCAAATGCAAGAAAATGTATAGTTTTATTTATACTTGATGTATACATGCAAATAACATTATCCAGTATAGACAGTATCATGACATCAATTATATCAGTGAATTTATTTCTTAATTCAGGTTATTTGGTGAGAATATTATTTCTCAGCTGTGGTTACAAAGATTGATTTTATCACAAAAGCACATACCTAAAATACATTTAACTGTATCTCACAGGATCAGCATGCATCTCAAATACAAGTGATCTCAATGACTGGCTGCAAAAGAACTTTGGGCATTTTCAGGATAATATTTCATGGACAGACATTGCATTTCTGTATAAGAATTCTAGCATCGTAAGTCTACATTTCTAAGTTTAATAACTGATTACCAACTAAAGGTAAATAAAAATATATTTTGTGAACACTTAATTTATAGAATTATACAATACTGAGGAGGTAATGAACAGAGGATAAAGCGTACTGAGAATATGTAATAATAATATGTTTCAGAGTCTTTTGTAATGTTACACACACACACACACACAAAGTTGAGCAGGCACTTTAATGTTAAACCTCAAATTTTGCACTTGAATAACTTTGCAACCATTCAACGTATTCACACAAATGTTTCCATGCATGGTCTCCTGGTATAGATCTCCTGATGTGCCGAGTTTTGTTCTGCTCGGATTTGCAGATTTGGAGATCCAGATAGTGAAAAAAACTGAACATGTGCCACTTTTTGCAGTTTTTTCTCATCCTGCTGCACACAGATGGTGTTGTGATTTGGTCTGACATGTTTATGGTAGAAAGAGCATGGGGCACAGAACAGGCTAGCATTTATTTGATGAAAAAATCTTAATATGTTGTAAAGATAACAGCATTTTTAATATCCCATTATTTTCAATGAGATTTTTATTTCAGGATAGTTGCACTGCACAAAAAAGGATCTTTTTTCTTGAGGGCGCCAATCCTTGTTCACCAGAAAAAAATTCATTTTTCATGAGCCGCCATCTTGTTTTTTTGTTTTTGCCCCTGAAAAAAAGGATCATAACTCAGCCCAGGGATTGCGTTACACACATAAACATGTTTCTTGATCATCAGGAGCTGCTGAGCTGTTATCTGTGGTTTCCAAGCTTTGTATGCCCCTAGACATTTTTTTCATCAGTGTTAATCCTTTTTTGCCACTCACTAAGTTCCTTTTCTTACCATTCCTTTTTCACCATGGTTAAAAAGGGAATTGTCTCTTGAAAAAGGATTTCCAATTTTCATGTCTAGATGTGCCTTTGGCCAACCAGATGGCCCTTCAGGGTCATCTGGTTGGCAAAAGGGACATCTGGTCAAGAAAAGAGAAATTCCTTTTTCACCAGCCAATTTCTTTTTTTGCCATGACAAATAATGAATGGAGAAAAAGGAATTTTACTTGTGAAAAATAATTCTTCCATGGCCATCTAGTCATGAAAAAAGGATCTACAGCCATCTGGTTGCGAAACATGGGGTATCTGGTCATTGAAATGGATCCTTTTTCACCAGACGGAAACCTTTTCTGCCACTAGAACAAAGGATTGGTGTAAAATTATTGACATCAATAAAAAAGGACTGCTGCCGATGAAAAATTATCCATTTTTTTATTTTGAAATGGTTTCTCTTTTGAAACAGTTGGAAAATTGTTGGTGTCTAGAGGCACCCCACCCCACCCTGTATGTTATTAGACACCTCCCCGTTTGTTTTATTTTATTTTTAAAATTAATTATTTTATTAATCTTTTTGTAAGCCCCTACCCCATTTTTTTTCCTTGGGAGGCTTACCTGCCTCCCGGCTTTGTCCCTGGTGACTAGTAGTCCCCCCCACCCATCAATGACTATGTTCTCATTGGTGGCAGTGGTATCCCACCTTATGATCCCTTTCATAATGTTTGTTTTCTGAAAATGAAATAACATCCCTCGATGTCTGTTGCTATTTTTAAAGCCATAATTTAAAAAGTCCATTGCCAATCATGCTAGTACCCTCCAACCGACCTTCCACTGTGCACCCACCTCCCCACACACCCCTGACATCCCCACAGACCCTCACTCACCTGAAGAGATCCCAGCTTTGAGACCCACTCTGCTGTCAAAGACATGTCTTGCTGCTGGTACTGGCGACTGCAATATGAGAAATTAAGGTAAATGTGCTTCAATGTATTTCAGTGGAGAGGTTTCAACTTTTATTCATAACTCAGCTGTTTTTCATGATTTTCACCCCAAATTTCCAACATGGCCTTGTTGGGGACCCCACCTCATGAACAATATGACTGTAATTAGGCAACTCCTATTGGTAAGGTGATTTCGAGGTCGGTTGGTGAAATTCCCTTTTCCAGTGGGATTTCTGTAATGACAGTCATATTGTTCATGAGTCGGGGTCAAGAATGCAACGGTATGTTGAAAATTTGGGATCAAAATATCAAAAAATGACTGCATTATGAGTATCTGTTGCAATCTCACTATGCACACTCATAACTTTGGAAATTTTCAATATTATCACCCCATATTTTCAACATAATCTTCTCATTACCCCACCTCATGTATGTCATAGCTGTCATTTTTCGAATCCTGACCAAAATGTATTTTTGCTCCTGTGGTGTAGAATGGCATTGCAGTTGCACAGAATGACATTTTGGAAGGGACTTGAACATTTTCTGTACTGTGTAACTCTGGTGAAGTCATAGGAAGGCTATGTTGAAAATCTGGACTCAGAATTTAAAAGAATGGCACAGTTATGACTATTTGTTGCAATTTCATTATGCATGCTCGTAGTTTTGTGAATTTAAAATATTTTGAGCCCAAATTTTCAGCATAGGCTTATTATTATACCACCTCATGTATGCCACAGCAGTTAGTTTTTAAATCCTGACCAAAATGTGATTTTTGCACCTGTGGCGCAGAATGGCGTTGCAGTAGCACAGAATTACATTTTGGCAGGGATCTGAAATTTTCTGTGCTGAGTAACTCTGTGAGGTCATAACAAGGCTATGTTGAAAATTTGGTGTCAACATTTAAAAGAATAACATTGTCATGATTATCTGTTGCAATTTCACTACGTATGCTCATAGCACTGTGAATGTAAAATAGGTTGAGCCTAAATTTTCAACATAGGCTTCTTATTATATCACCCCAGGTATGCCACAGCTGTCATTTTTCAAATCCTGTCCAGAATGTGTTTTTGCACCTGCGCTGCAGAGTGGTGTTGCACTTGCACAGCATTACATTTGGCAGGGAATGGGCTATTATCTGATGGGTACATGGGGTGGGGTAATAACATGGCTATGGTGACAATTTGGTGACTGTTGTCTTATAACTGGAAGCACAGGAGATAAAGTTCCTGTGCTTCTACAGCTAGATATACATCTGCATCTATGGAGAGATGGGAGCCACAGTAAAATAAGGGTACTATTATACTATCTCAAAAAGTAAGAAAATAAATTGCGAAAAAATTCATTAATTCATCAGTTAGAGTTAAAGCAACAAAAGTGGGACAACGTGGTGTTAGGATTTCCAACCCTTACACCCCATTCCCTATCCTGCACAGACCCACAGGTGAGGGGGAAGGGGCTGTTGTGGGGCTGTGAACCCTAATGCTATCCCCATTTCATTATAAAATTAGATGACATGGCTACAGCATAGGAGACTGAGGTAAGTGTAAGGGTTCATGGCCCCAAAACATCCCTCCACCTGTGGATCTGTGCAGGGTGGGGAATGGGGTGTTAGGGTTGGAAACCCTAATGCTACATTTCCCTATTTTTCTTGCTTTAACCCTAACTGATGCATTAATGAAGTTTTTTGACATATATATTATATATATATATATATATATATATATATATATACACACACACACACACACAGATATATAGGATATAAATATATATCTTTTGAGGCTGGACCTGTGGTGCTGAGGGTTGAGGTGCTGGATGCCACCCCTAAAACTGCACTGGTGTCCTGGGTTTGAGAAAGAGCCCGGGTCATTGGTGGTTGGTGGGGGGAAGGTGGAGCTAGATTGAGCTGCCAACAGGCAGCTGTCCTCTTCAAGTGAAGGTGGCACCAATCTGACTAGCAGACAGTGTCAGGAGGGGGGATGCCATTAGGTGCTTGGCGGAAGTCATGCTTCTGCATGGCATCCTGCCTGGATCTTGTCCTGTGCACCAGTGCCCCCAGGAGTGGGTTTAGCACTTAACGTAGTTACTACAAAGCAACCACAAATCCCCCACCACCACCATTGAGCAGTGTGGCCCTTGTAACAGGATGAAGGGGTGATGGAAACAGAAAGCCACCTCCTCTCCTGGGCTGGTGAAGGGGTAAAAAGACAATATAAAAAAAGATGTATATCTTATAACAGAATGAGTGTTAGCAATTAACTGTCTAAACTGTTGTTTCTTTCTTCCAGCTTTCTTTAGTGGACCAGATGAGTGCTGACCAGGTTGCTGATGTTTTGGCTTCTCCAGAGTTTCTAAATGACAGTGTTTTGCTACAGAAGATAGTCTCAGTCATCAAACCAGAGAATATTACAGACTTTATGGATAATTTCAGTTTGGCTGCCAAACAGGTTTGCAAGATCTTACATTGAGATTGTTCCTCACTTACTGAAACTTTGTTCAATAAATTGCAGTTTGATATGTAATCACTGACTTTCATTCCAAACCTTCCAGCAACCTCACAAATTAATCAAGTATTAAAATACTGAAATGCCTGCATTTGTTTTAATTATAAATATGACTGTTTGTGTCAATAGATTTGCATATGCCATTTATTAGCTTACAGAACAAAAATGCATTATCAGATACAGTATCTAAGTGACATTACTGAGCAATACAATTCTTGAAAATTCTGTTGATGTTCTTTGAAATTCTTGGAAAGCAATTTTCTCCATGTCGTAGGAATAGATATTGTGAAAAATTAGATGTGCTATGTGGCTGATCCAACCAATGTATAACATTTTTATAGGAGTTAAAATGCCTTTCCCAGAGTTCTAAGGGGCATTTTGAGAACTGACAACAGTTTTCTTTTTTTTTCAAATCAGTTTACTCTTTTTCACTACAAAACAGAACAGCTACAATAACTAACATTTTGTCTTGAAATCAGGAGAACACACAAAATAATACATCCAGTTCACATCATTCCAACATTTCAGGAGAGAATAATGTAAAAAAAAAAAAAGTCCTCCATTAGAATCCTTCATAAATCATCAAATGTCACGATCCTACAGTACTGCTCATATTGGGTACAGCGGGCCAGAATATCCACTTTGTTTCAGCCAAGAAATGAAAAAAGGGGAATCGTCTACCCTTAAACTTCTCACCTTGTAGTCTGAGTGATGCAGTAATTTGTTCCAAACTCAAAATCTTACAATTTTTCATCCACTGAGTCTGCTTTGGAAGTGACTTGTATAATCACAATTGTGTGATAGTTTTTAAAGCTATTCCCACTAAAATACAAAAAAGATTAATAGCTGAGTTCCCTCTCAAATCAGGGGGTGGCAACCACAAGATCCATATTTGAGATAGAAGGGGTATAGTAATGTCAAACATTTTACCTATCACCTCTGCCAAATCTTGTCAATATAAAGCTAACTTTGGGCAACTACAAAAGCATGCATGTGAATCCCCCGGCAGCTGCATCCTCTGCAACAGTCATCAGAGCAACTCCTACCAAAGTATTTCACCTTAACAGGGGTATAATAATATTGCATGGCTACTCTCCTAAGAAATTCTCTCCACATTGGGGAGGAGGAAGTAAGATGAATGTCTTTTCCAAACCCAGGACCAATCCACCTCTGTCAATGTTACTCCTGCCTCTACTTCCTACCTGTGTTTAACGTTGGAAAGAGAACCCCCTCAGAATCCTTAAGTTGCTTTTAAATCTTAGAAACAACAACTCTCCCCTCTGAGTCATATACTAGAGACTGAAACAACTGTTGAATATGGTTAACTTTTTCCAGAAGGGTCTCCTCCCTCATAGGGAAGAGAAATCCTGAAGCCACCTATATTGGGAGGGGAGTTGCTGGCAGTCACAAGGGAAGAAAGGGACTTGGGCATCATCATCACAGATGACCTGAAATCATCCAAGCAGATCACTAAACCAGTAGGTAAGGCTAGAGGGATGTTGGGGTCTATTAGCAGGAGTATCACAAGTCATAAGAGGGAGGTAATAATCCCTCTTTACAAGACATTAATTAGACCCCATCTGGAGTACTGCATGCAGTACTGGAGGCCACACCTGCACAAGGACATTAACAAAATGGAGGCAGTCCAGAGAAGAGCAACCTAAATGGTGCAGGGACTGCATCAGAAAACATATGAGGACAGATTAACAGAGCGCAATATGTGTACCCTAGAGCAAAGGATGGAGAGAGGTGATATGATCAAAACATTCAAACATCTTAAGGGCATTAACAAGGTGAAAGAGTCTAACATGATTCAATATAAGAAAAATAGCAGGACAAGAGGACACAGCATGAGATTAGAGGGAGGCCGATTAAGGGGGAATGTGAGGAAGTTCTTTTTCACAGAAAGTGTGGCAGATGCATGGAATGACCTACTTCAAGAAGTGGTGGCTATGAATACAGTGCAGGGCTTCAAACAGGCATGGGACAGGTATAAGGGAGCAATAAAGATGAGTATGAATAGACAGGCCATTGACAAAGTACAAGCCTATGGCACATTCATAAGGTAGAAAAAACGGGCAAACTGGATGGTCCTTGCAGTTCTTATCTATCGTCAGCTTCTATGTTTCTATGTTTCCCTTAACTCTTCCATCATATAGTGCTGGACTTGAAAATATCTAAAAAGCTATTGCGAGGGAAAGCTAAATTCTCTCCTGAAATGCAAAAAATGTCTTAACAACCTCCCCTTCTAGCAGTTGCCCAACATGCTTTAATCCTAACATTTCCCATCTTCAAAAGCCAAGGTCCCAACTACCAGAGATAGAGCTAATGCAAGAAATTATGGGAGTTTCATTACAAATCCCATCCCAAAGCTTCGAAGACTTACACACCTCCCTCCATACCCAAACCGTGTTCGTCGTTCATGGATTAGTGATCTTTAAAAATCTGAGATGTGAACTATCCACCATAGGTATTTCTGAAATGTGGAGTGGTGCTAACGTCACAGATTCCATGTTTACTCAGCTGGAGGGGTCCAATAAAAAGGATGTTCTTAAAGAACTAAGCTGCACTGCCTGATAAAAACTTTTAAAATCAGGCACCGCCATCCCTCCCCTATCCTTGGAAGTTAACATTATCCTTGGTCTCTTCCCTCTCCAAATAAAATGAAATTACACAACAATTTCTGTAACGCCTGCCAAAAAAGACCTCAGCAATGGTATGGGTAAATAAGAATAAAACCCTGGGTAAAATGTTCAGATGAGAAGAGTCCACCCTACCTCCCGTCGATAGCTGTAAAACCTTTCAGCGGCTACAGTCCTCTTGAACTTCCCCTTGCAACTTACCATAATTCAGTTTATAGACAACAGTTTTCAAATATGGCAGTATCTTTCCACGCTCTTGACAATTCTTCATCTACTAAAAGTGTATTGGCATTTGCTGGACCAAACAAACTGCTATTGCCAATGTTTTTATTATTTGGCCCTTAGTGTATTATCCCTTGCACAACAAATAAAGTAGTACATTCGGATCTTTAAATATTAAGCTGCATATCTTCCAGCTTCTGCAGCATTCCCTAATCCTAATTCAAATTGTCAAAATGCTGGTTTTGGTTTTCTACAGCTTAGTCTAGCCTTTTTGATTGTCTACAGTACATTAATTGATGAAGTGCTCTGGTTTTTGCATACACTTTTATGACTGACTGCATTGTGTAAGTGAATTTAGTATTCTGGAGTGCATAAATGCCTTTACAGATGATTCACAAGCATAAGTGGATTTAGTATTCTGGCTCATAGACAAGCCTTTATAGTTGGCTCCATAATGTGAGGTAATACTACTGATGAGATTGCTTGTGTCACTTGTAAACTTGATTGTACGTGCGTGTACATCAATATACGTGTTTATGGATTTGTTGGCCCAGTAAGATTCAGAACACAATTATAACAGCTACATTTGTGATAAGTTACTGATTAGTTTTGTGATTTACATGGCAATTTCCATTTGAGTTGTACTCTCATTTTCATCTATAAATGTTTAACAATGATGGTGTGCAGTGAAACTTGTTTAATAATGACCTCTTCAAAACCAAAGAATTGGTCCTTGTTATCACTTTGTCATTAATGTGCAGCTTGCTGTTGAGACTGCAAGAAGCTTCCTTAAATATCACCATGTCCTTAATATTGAGGAAACAAAAAGACAAGATCAATTGCATTTGATTTTAAAAGCTTCATCTGACTAGTTAATAGTTGCAGTGTAGATAATGTATTTATTTCATGTAGAAAAAGGCAAAAAATAAACTGTTACATCAAAGCAGTAACAACATTCATTTTTTAAATAGTTGTCATAAAATGGCCTAACAGAGAAGCAATCCAGTAGAAACATCATCCATTTCATGTTCTGATGATGATGATGATAAATTTGTATTTTAATTCAAGATACAAATTGTTAGGGTGTTACCCCTATTTTCAACAATGTTCTGTCCATACTCGTACAAACACTTGTTCAAGACAATTATTTACATAGCTAATTTCAACAGTGTACTACATACAAAATTGTAAATTCTGACACCAGTTTAAAAATTCTGAACAAAATATCATACTGTAAATGTGCTATACCTTAGTGCATGTTTTACTCCATTTTCACTGAACAGGTATTTAAATATTTTAATCGTCTCTTATAGTATAGGTAAAGCATTACAAAATCCTTATCCAAAGTTTTCAAGTTGTTTCCAATGTTTTCTGTATTAGCGCAACCTCACAGAAATGGAAGTTGATGTTGTAAGAGCTGCATTGCTCAACAGTACCATTTCACTACTCAGGACCACACTCTACTTGTTTAACACAACAGACTGGATAGTACTTTTTCAGAATCAGCTAACCCCAGTGTTGTCCACCATCACCCAGACTGAGCTTTTACTTCTGCCAACTAATATTACTTGTGACTCCTACCAGGCAATGTGGAGTATCAGTATTCTTGTTTGTAAACAATATAAAACAATATAATGAGACTGAAAGTACCAGTTACCAACTGAAAACAAATGTGATGATCGTGTATGGAATTACTAGTGTCATGGTGTCTATAACTGAGTCATTATACCTACTAGTAACAAGAATATTGCGATGACAGAAGGGATTTAGGGTCCAACTTGTCTGACATCTTTGCCACACAGCAGTGAGTATACCAAATTAAAGTATAGACAGGAACTGGTCCAATTGGCACAATGGTAGCACTACTGCTCAAAATGCCAGTGACCCATGTTTGGGAACGAGCCTGAGTTGTCAGGGGCCAGCTGGAAGAGGAAGGGTTGAACATCCCAGAGGATGCCTCCTTCCTTGGGGTGGGAAGGTGTCCTCCACTGCTGCCACACTGACCCCTGCATGCAGAAGACAGTAGGGCTTGGAGTGATCAGTGGTGGGAAGAATCACACTGGCTGCACGTGATGTCATGCGCTGACATGCACACTTGTAGTGCAAGCACATGCGGCTCCTGAGGGTGGTGTGAAAACTGGTGGAAAAGATGAAGCCAATGATGATGATCCACCAGTTCCACCAGATCTCCCTGCCTGGACTTCTAAGACTGCCACCTGACACCTCAAGAAGTGATTGAGGACAGGACCTTCACATCATCCTCACCGGGGGGGGGTTAAACCATGGCTCCATGGAGGATGGCACCTCACATTTGGTCAGTTAAGAGGGACAGTGGATAGCCTTGGGGGACAGGGTGTAGACTGGGGTTAGAATGTGTAAGGGGTCATAAACAGAAATTACAAAAAAAGAATTTACCTCCAGGCTTATCAGACATCATGGTACTGCTACTCATGTTGTATAACTTTCAATGTCATTCCCCGTCTGGAATCCGTCTAACTCTGTTTTGAAAGCCTGAATGGTGCTAGCTTCCATAAACTATTCCACATGTTAACAACCTTCTTTGTAATGTTTTCTCTAATCTTTCTCAGTTTTAGTGCCTCTTCGTTGGTTCTTCTTGCACTTCTCAGCTCAGTCACCTGAGCATACTTAGCCCTATAGGCTGTCAGTTCCTCATAGCATTCAGAACACCACAGTCATGTTCCCACTCAGGCTTCTAGATTGTAGCTGTCTGCATCAACTGAACATTAATTCTAGAATACCCCAAATAAGAGGGTACTTGGTATTTGGATAGAAGTACTAAGTTTTTTTCCCTTATTTTGGGGGGGGGGCGGGTATTAGGGGACAAATATTCAGGAATCTGAATTCATTTTTTTTTCAATTGAAAAGTAATCTCTATTCCTTCCTCAGGTGGCCTAAGATTGTCCCCTGATCCCCCACAAGAAATAAATCTCTCCACACTTGCTTTATGTTGGATGCACGCTGGCAGTATTTATTAAGGCACACAAATTATATTTTACATTCCTAACTTCATACTTCAACAGTATATGGTACAGTACAACCAAAATTCAGTCCGCTTCTTCCTTCCAACTTGACCCTCTTCGTCTTGCTTGTATCGCTTTGGAGTCTGGACACACTGGATCCAGCCCCCCTCATCATTACCAGTACCAGGTACCAGCACCAGGTAGCACTAGAACCAGGTACCCCCACTAGGCACCACCATAACCTTGTACTCCAATCAGGTTCCTTCATTTTACCCAGGCCGCCCCCTCATGGGGTCAGTTCCCGGTAGACACCCCACTAGGTCTGGACATGTGATCCGACACCTAGTTTTCTATCCCCTCCCCCTTCCCTACTTAGTTCCATGCCTCGGTTCCTCTGCACCCAGCCCATGCTGCCTACCCCCCTACTCCCTCTCCTACCCCTTTCCCCATTCCGCTCTGCCCCTTTTCCATTGACCCATCTCTGGCTTGTGACAGATGATGGGGTTACCCCCCTGCAGGCTAGGAAAAACTGGTACCCTCCTATGGCACCCCCATCCCCACAAGGCCTCATAGGGGCACCCCACCCTCCAAGGTGCCCATCCCCCAATTTGGTATCCTTTTTGACCACTAGCATGGGTCAGTCCTTCCCCCAACTCCTCAATTCTTCCACAGGGTGGTGATCTTGTCCCCGTGCCTCTGATGTCTTATTTGCCCTAGTTTCCCTTGCACCCTTGCCACTTGCTTTCTCCATCCATCCAGCCTGGGTGGGCTGCCACCCATTATTCTTCTTTTTAGGCAGGGGAAGGGCCCAGCCACCCACCCCATCCCCAACCACCCCATGCTACACTCCTTTTATAGGGTACCACAGTTGTGATACTTCCTGTGGCAGAGCAGGAAGGGGCGGATCAGTGGGGCCTCCACAAGGTGATCTAATTTACAGGGGCACTAGTAATTTAACTTGTTATAACAAGTTAAACAAAGCACAATTAAACCATTACTTGCATTTTTTTCCTTTTTTTTCTCCTTCTAATTACTCTGACTAGGTTACAAACCCAGCAACTTATTTGGAATGGATTTCATTAACTGCAGGTACTGTGGAACAATTTTCAGAAGGACAGTCTTACAGGATTTAGGACACTGTCCTACATGCTGGGCCTTTGGAGATCTTAGGGCTCAGCTCCGGGCAGCATGGGCAGAGATTGCATGCCTCAAATTTCATATTGAAGAGGAAATACATTATAAGAACCACCGCCATTTCCCCAGCATCCAACAGAAAAACCTCGACAGCAGAGGGTAGTTGGTCCAGGAGGTTGGCAGGTGGTTAGGAGGAAGCAAATCAGGTGCCCCATCACCTCTGCTCTCAACACATTACCTCAAAAACCATATAAACACTACAAACAGGTATCTGCCTCTATCTCTGAAATCAAATAAAGAGGCAGAAGACACTGCAGAGCAGGACACTGCGGCACAGGAGCTAGCACAACAAAACTCACCCAAATCAGGAACCAAAACAAAACAAGCACAAAGGAAATCCAAAAAACTTCTGATCATAGGAGACTCCATGATTCGGGGAGTTGATACCCATCTCCAGCCAGGGGTGATGGTCAGATGTCTCCCAGGTACATCAGCATGGAGAGACACTGACCGCATTGCTAAAATTGTTCACAAAGCAGGAGAAAACATTGATGTCCTAGTACACATAGGGATCTAATGATCTCACCAGCCGGACAGTTGTGGGAGACCAAGGAACACCTGACTAGGCTGGGTGACAAACTATCATCTATTTGTTCGCATCTCCTTCTCTGAGATCCTGCCAGTCTGGGAGAGGGGAGCAGATGGACGGAAGTAGAGAAGGGGAGATAGGGAGCTAAACATGTGGCTCAAGGGCTGGTGCCAGGAAAAGGACACAGATTTTTAGGAACTGGCAACAGTTCTGGGAGCGAAGTTCTTTAAATTTGATGGACTGCATCTGACTAAAGAGAGTCAGTGCATTGGGGCAGATTTGACGTCTTTGCAGAATATTTAAACTAGCAAATGGGAGAGGGTGCAGCACCCATCGTCTGAATGGGAAGAACACCCCTCCCCCTCAGCTAGTGGTCAAACAGGAATTCAGCATGTTTGGCTGCTCATTTGCATCACCAGGTAAGAAAAAAGGTTTGTCTCCCATACGATGCACAGGGTAATGCCAAACTTCACCCAACAACTAACACACCAAAATCTGGCCAATGGAAAATCATGTACACAAATGCTCACAGCCTGGGAAATAAGATCCCAGACCTGCAGACAATAATGTCAGAGGCTAAACTGGACATAGTAACAGTTAGTGAGATGTGGTTTACCAGTAACCACACTTGGGAGACTTCAGTACCTGGCTATGTATTGTTCAGAAGAGACCGAGGTGCAAAAAGGGGGGGAGGAGTGGCCCTGTATGTTAATGAAAATATCAAAGCTACAGAAATTCAGAATACACATAAGGAGCCAGAAGAACTGTGGGTCACCCTGGAAACAGGAAATGGGACAGCCATAAGAACTGGGGTTGTCTACAGGCCCCCAGACCAGAGGAGGACATAGACACATTACTGTTAGAAGATATACAAAACATGACAGCTAAAGGGAGGTTCTGATAATGGGAGACTTCAACATGCCGGATACAGATTGGTCAATACCAGCAGGAACATCTGCCAGAACTAGACTCATAGTGGATTCTGCAGGGAGGCCTCAAACAACTGGTACAGCAACCCACAAGAGACAGGGCTATCCTAGATCTAGTGCTGACTAACAAAGAAGGGATCACAGATCTCCAGGTAGAAGAGTCACCTGGGGCCAGTGACCATCACATGGTATGGTTCAATTTGGCTACTACATCTAAATCATCCCATTCCAAGGCAAAAATATGGGATTTCAGAGGAGCTGACTTTGATAAGATGGCCAACAGAGTTAAGCTAGCCCTGGCAAAAAGAAACACAGGTGAGGGGGTACAGGCAAAGTGGGCAAGCATTAAGGATGCAATACTTGAAGCAACATCCCATTGTGTTAGACAGAAAAGGAAGTACAAAAGAAGAAGGAAACCACTTTGGTTCTCAAATACAGTAGCAGAAAAGGTCAGAGCCAAAAGGCTGGCCTTCAGGAAATATAAGGGAACACAGCGGGATGAAGATAGGAGGCATACCAAACTGCCCTAAGGAAGCAGGTAAGGCAGTAAGGCAGGCAAAGTCCCAAACTGAGGAAACACTAGCATGAACAGTAAAAGAAGGTGACAAGACTTTCTATAGATACATTAGTGAAGGAGAAAGTCCAGAGGGGGTATTGCTAAGCTTAATGGAGAAAGGGAGCATGAGAGGAGGAGGACCCTGTAAAGGCATCTATCCTAAATAGATACTTTTGCTCAGTATTTACTGAAGAGAAGGTAGGCAGGGCCCACAGCTCAACATCATGGACACAGGGGAGGGAGGTGAGCACTACTCCCTTCACAAAGAAGGTCCTACAAGAGCTTGCTAGCTCAGGTGGATAAGGCAATGGGACCTGATGGCATACATCCCAGGGTACTTAGGAGCTAAAGGAGGAACTAGCAGAGCCATTAGCAGAATTGTTTAGTGAGTCTCTGAGCACAGGAGAGGTCCCAGAAGACTGGAGAAGGGGCTCATGTGATCCCGCTCCACAAGAGTGGTAGCAGGAGGAGGCGGGAACTACAGACCGGTCAGTCTTACCTCAGTAGTGGGCAAGATTATGGAGGCACTCCTTAAGGAAAGGATAGTGCAACACCTGGAATCCATAGGGCACAGGATCCAAGACAGCATGGGTTTACAAAGGAAGGTCCTGTCAAACTAATCTCATAGATTTCTTTGACTGGGTAACCAGAGTGGTGGACCAAGGGGAGCAGTTGATGTCGCCTACCTTGACTTCAGCAAAGCTTTTGACACTGTTCCACATAGAAGATTGATAAATAAGCTGGGTAGGCTCGGGGTGGGTCAAGTTGGTCAACTGGGTGGCAAACTGGTTGACGGGCAGAAAACAGAGTGGTGGTAAATGGTATACAGTCAGAAGATGCAAGTCACAAGTGGGGTACCTCAGGGATCAGTCCTGGGCCAGTCCTCTTCAACATCTTCATTAGTGACTTTGCAGATGGACTAGAGGTAAGACTTGTCTGTTTGCAGATGACACCAAGATCTGCAACAGAGTAGATGATCCAGATGGGGTGGGGAGAATGAGAAGAGATCTGGATAAACTAGCAGAATGGTCAGAAGAGTGGCAACTGGGATTTAATGCAAAGAAGTGCAAAATCATGCACATAGGAAGAAACCCTGAAGCCGCCTATAGGCTGGGAGGAGTTGCTAGCAGTCACAAAGGAAGAAAGAGACTTGGGCATCATCATCACTGATGACCTAAAATCATCAAGCAGACCTCTAAAGCAGTAGGTAAGGCTAGGGGGTGTTAGGGTGTATTAGTAGAGTATCACAGTCGTAAGAGGGATGTTGGGGTCCTGTGCAGGAGTATCACAAGTCATAAGAGGAGAGTAATAATCCCTCTTTACAAGACACTGGTTAGTCTCCATCTGGAGTACTGCGGCAGTATTGGAGGCCACACCTTCACAAGGACATTAACCAAATTGAGGCAGTCCAGAAGGGCACCAAAATGGTGCAGGGACTGCATCAGAAGACATATGAGGACAGATTAACGAGCTCAATATGTATACCCTTGATCAAAGGAGGGAGAGAGAGGTGATATGATCGAGGCATTCAAACACCTTAAGGCATAAACAAGGTGAAAGAGTCTAATGTTTAAATATAAGAAAATAGCAGGACAAGAGGACACAGCATGAGATTAGAGGGAGGCCGATTAAGGGGGAATGTGAGGAAATTCTTTTTCACAGAAAGGGTGGTGGATGCATGGAATGGCTTACCACAAGAAGTGGTGGCTATGAATACAGTGCAGGGCTTCAAACAGGCATGGGATAGGCATAAGGGAGCAATACAAATGACTATGAATAGATAGGCCACTGACAGAGCAAAGGCAGATGGCACATTTATAAGGTAGAAAAAGAAATGGGCAGACTGGATGGGCCTTGCGGTCCTTATCTGCTGTCAACTTCTATGTTTCTATGTTTCTATGTGGTCCCCATCCTGGCCCCTTTAGGCAATTGTGCCAGCCATATCCCAGGGATGTGATGTGTACCATCACTTGCTTCCCCTGTACTCCACCCCTTACGACCATCCACTCTACTGCCTCCTGCAGTGAAGCCCAGCCACCGTCATGTGGGTCAATCAGACCCCTTGCCAGGCAGCTGCTGGACATCAGATCATTTGACCCAATTTGCCCTGCCCTGCTTTCCTCATCTGCTCATGGCCCCTTGCACAACAACCTCCTGTTATCAGGCCTGTCTCCCTGATGTGCCTCCTGTTTGGTCACTGTGGGACAACCCGCATGGGACTCTGAGCCCCCCGCCAAGCCTGGCTGACTGTGATCTCCTCCTTCTCCTTTTGAGAGTTAAACCTGACCTTATGAGAGGGGCTGCACCTCCCTGCACTGCCATGGCCAGCTGGCCTTCTCAGGACCATGCCCTTCAGCACCCCTCTAATTGGTGCCTTATTGACCAACTTCACCTTGTCCCCCAGGTTCTGCCAGCTGCTTCTCTGTTGGCATTACCCCACTGGATTTCCATTCTCAGCCCTTCCAGCTCTTCTCCTCTCCTCATGCCCAGCTGTCCCCCCAATCTGCCCCCACCTCCCTTCTGAGTCTGCAGAGTGGAAAGCCTCTGGTGAGCCCACTCTCCCCGGGGACAAGTTGGGTGCTCAAACAGGCACCCGCTCATGCACCTGGTCCTCCCAGTGGTTTGGCTCCACCACCCTCTGGACCCAAAGGCCATCTCAAGCCTCTGGAGCTGTCCAGGACTGGCCTGGCCTTGGAGGTCCCTAAAATGCTAGTACTATTACTGCCAGCCTACTGCCCCAACTACAGCCCACTGGCTCATGTCCTGCACTCTTACTGTCACATTCCTTGCAAGCCATGCCCTTGTTGTCTTCTTCTTGCAGGCTCTCCTCCCTCTGTACTGGAGGTTCCATAGCCTGGGACCAAAACCTGGCTCATCTCTTCTTACGTGCTGTGACCCCTCCCTCAAAAGCACATCCCCATCTGTCTTCCTTCCTATAAACTGGATCAGAACCCCTGACCAGACATACATGTGCCAACAGACTTATCACAATGCTCCACAGAAAAATTCTCCAGGTTACTCACAAAACATGGTGGAAGTTTTCCCAAAACCTGCTTCTTTACCCCCTCTCTGTGCCCTCCCTTTTTTCCTTAGTACTGTCCACCTGGGATCCCATCGGGGTGAGTCTCTAATACCTATTGTGTGACATGCCCGGGGGATCCGTGATCAATTGAGGCTGTGGGATCAAACTCCTGGACCTCACTATCTTTCCTCTTGGAACCCCAGTGAAAACTCTGGGACTCTCTTACTGCCTGAGAGTCACTCTGTGGACTGTATTGCCACCTGAAAGTCCTTCCTTGCACTGGATTAGGTCTTTCTCTTCTGCCTGTGTTCTGCTCCAGCCAGCCTCCACCAGGTCCTGAAAATGTTTGCCATTATGACAGCTGCTTTCTGGTAACCCTGTAGTGACTCTAACTGTGCCCTATACCAGTCTCCCCTTCTCTGGACCAAGGGAGACTCGAGTTGAACCCCCTCCCCCAGCTCTCTCAATCATTGTCACAAGACTGCTCATGTCTAAAAATCTGCCCCCCTCCACATCCGGAAAGTCATTCTTTGGCCCAATCAGGCCTTCACCCTTCCACTGTGTTCTTCTCACCTGCCTGACTCTGCCAGAACCCCCTAAAATTATGACCAGTGGGGGGGGACTTCCAAGTACCCAGCTGGAATTATTACCCCTGCTCTAAATTTTCCACTTCCCCAGACCAAGGCAGCCCTCAGTACCCCCCTTTTTGTCTGTCTCCCACAGTATACAAGGCAGTTTGGCTGCACCCAGCCCATTGCCCCTTATGTTTTCTCCCATCTTATTATGACCCTCCTAGCCACTCCATGAATGTACCCTTGCCCACTCTTTCAGATTTTCTCATGCATACCACATGCACACCCCACTTTTGGATGATGCCACAGTGTTACTTATCTTCCCACCCCAACTGTAGCCATCCCCCTTCCTGCAGTATCACAGAATGCATACCAGAGCGGCAATGTGGATCCCGGCCCCCTCAGCCACTTCTCGTGTCATGCCCACCATATACTCCCTCCCTTCTAGGTAAGGGATGATGATGAGTTAACCTCCACACATGAGCCTGCAGCCTACCCTGAAGTTCAACTCTGCACTACTTTTGTTCCCCTATGTCTCCCATGAGAATAATACCTTTATGTGCAGCCTACCAGGTACCCTGTACCTGTACCCTTTCCCTTTCTATGTCTGCTGCAAGGCCCCAGCTCTCTTGCTATGCTTCAGTTCATTTCAGTTATATACAGTATAAGCTAGGTATACTTTTGTTTATTTATTTATGTATATTTTTTTGACACCTTCTTGTAACTCCCATTGCTCTGTCCCATGTAGGACTGGCCTTGGTCCTGGCTCTTGCCTGCAGGAGTATGAAATCCATATGCCTGCATCGTCCACCCATTGCCCTTCTATTCGGGCCCTGCCACTGCTCATTAGCTGCTTTAGAAATCCTATGGAAGTCCACCTCCTTGGATGTCGCCCCCTCTCTCTCTCTCCTGCCCTGTTCCTGCCCCTCTACTGGAGGAAACCAAGGGCACCTTTACCAGGGCCCCACACCACCCTAGCTGGAATCTCCTTCTAAATGGAGCTACTATGCCCCACCCATCGGCCTATGCTCAAGTGTGGCAGGGCCCCCATTTGGAGAACCCACTCCTCTGGCCTTGTCATGCCTCTCCTCCCCCAAAAGAGGCTAGCAACAGCAGGGAAACAAATGATCTTAACCTTGCTGGCAACCCCCATGAGGTGATGGGATGTCCCCTGGCCTCGGGGGCCACCTGTCCTGGTGCCCAGTGGCCCCTTTGGTAAAAGCTGACAGCCAGCTGTAAGATGCCATGCCCTAAAACCCTGTCATGTCCCAAGTGCACCATTCTGCCTTGCCAGCATAGGAAACCCAGGGCCCATTAGGCCACCCAGATAATAGCCATCACCCGGGAGCAAGATAGATTAAGCCCAGCCAACCAGCATTGAAAGTGTACCTGCTCAGAAAGGAGAGAGGGACCCCCCCACCCTGCAGCAGCTCTGCTGCCTGGTGCACTGGGGCCATGCCCACACAAACCACCACCATGCCCCCTGTTTAGGCCCTGACATGATAACAACCTGAGTGGCCTCCCGGGCCTAGCATCCCTGTCCTGCACCTGCAGTGAATCAGGACCCACTAAAGCAACCTGTGAGGCCACCCAGAGGGAGAGCCACACCCAATCTGGCATCTTGGCCCCATGCCCTCTTGTGACTCTGCTTGACAGTGGGGCCCACAGAGCAGCCTGCGAGGCCACCCAACAGGAGAGCCACACTCAGCCTGGCATATTACCTCCCTGCCCTCTCATGACTCTGCTTGACAGCAACCACCCCAAAACATATCCTGCCCCGCTAGTAAAATCCATCTCTCATGTCCATCTCACCCAGTGAAGCACAAGAGAAAAACTCTGAGCGATTCTCGGCCCATGCCTTCACTTCCAAAACCACCACCACCAGGCGCTACGTAAGACAATGTAAAGCACCCCCCTGTCCCTGCTACATCTTTGCGACCATACCGTGTTGCACCAGCTCCCTGCCCTCTGCTTGGCAAAAAACCCTGACCTGCCCTTTTCCCCGAAAAACACTCAAAATTTTCATCATTGACAGGATCTGAACCTCTGCAGAGAAACCCCACTGGATTAAAAGTCCATCGCCTTCACCATTTCACCACACGAACCTCCAGCCCATACATCATCTCTTCAAGCTGCAGCCCCAGCCCATCACCCCCCTCGCATTGACGGTCTTCCACAGAATACCTTGCTGCTGCCCCCCCCCAGTCAACCCCCCATGAGCATGCAGTTCCACTGACACACCCTTCCCCGCTCTGGCCAGCATTCCCTCTCTGGGTAGCCCTTTACTTCAAAAATAGGCTCCCCACTTCAGGCCTGCACTGCTCGCCGGTGTGCCCCATGGCACCATTGCCACATGGCCAAAAACCCGAACCAATGTTGGGCCAAGCCAGCAGCTGTGTCACCCTCCAGTTCTCCCCCACAGCATTGGTGAATGCCTGTCCAACCCTCCAGCACGGCTAGTTGCTCTGTGCCCCACGAAAGCCCAGCCTACCATAATCATTACAAAAATCTCACAAAACATTTTTTTTTAACAAAGAAGCTCCTGCTTCCTACAGTACCTTACTGTCCCACCCATGCACAGTGTTCAGTCTACCTCTCCCTCCTGACAGGTCCTGGGCCTCCGGTGACCCTTCCTGAGTGGTAAACGGACCTACCAGCACCACGTGGTCTCCCTTTGCAGGCCCAACCTGCCCTAGCAAATGCTGGGACAATTACTAGCCTGCCAGCCCCTTGACTGAGCCGTCTGTCTGAAAAACAGGACCATCACCCACATGGACCACCTTCCCCGATCGTCTGCTCTGGCCCCACACAAACCTGCCGGACCAAACCAAACAATTGTGCCTTCCATTGAGGTGACCAGAGCACCACTTCCTTTCCCCAAATTGCTCCATCCCCGAGAATGGCAAGCCCCAGGAGGCTTCGTCCTGAGCTTTTCCTTTTTTTTTTTTTTAAATAAGAAACCCGCCCAGCTCTGGACCTCACCTCGTCCAGAAGGTGGCCTGATTCTTCCCTTGCTGTTAACTGGTCAACCTACCAAAGCCCCCTTCATTTGGCCATGTGGCCCAAGGTTCCCAACTTAGCGTCCAACCTGTGACCACCATGGCGCACCTCAACCCGCAACTGCCCAGACTGCCCGCAGACAAACACCAGATACCATTTAAAACCAAAATATCCCTCAAATCAAAATACCATCCATGTACACGCAAGACACGAAAACACAGGAACTGTCTATAAAACAAATAAATCCACATGTCCCTTCCATGAGGTGCCAAGGCAACTGCGCACCCTGTCCTCCTGTAGTGGGCACCACGTGAACAGAAAAATGCTCCCATGTCTGAGCAGCGCTTCCACCTGTCATTGCCCGTCTGCTCACCCATCTGTCCACCCTGACAGCTGCAACCACCATTCATACTGCTGTGCAGTAGAAACAGCCCCATTTTAGGACTGCTACAGTAAAACCCTGGGCAAACTATGACATGCAAGCTGAGCACCAAACATCCTTCCACCTACCTCTTGAATGGGAGCCATAAGCCTCTTCCAACCCCAATGAACACAAACAAACAGTTTCCTATTGTTATCTGAGCAGCTCCTCCTGCTTACTTATTTATTGATTATTATTATTACTATATATTTTTTATAACACCTCCCCTACATATTCTCCCATTGAAAAGCCAGGGAGCTGTACTTTGCCTAAGGCCTAGGGTCCCTGGCCCATGCCTTACCTCTCCCTTGCCAATAAAGTGCTGAGAGGAATATGCTGAATCTTTTCCCAGCAAAAGAGGCAGCCCATAGGGTTGCAAGCCTTTAAGTATCCCCCCGGTCCCTCCCCAGCCCCCACATTAGTCCTTCCCCTGGCTAATTGAAACTTCTCTCCTGCCCTGGTCATTTGACCCTCTCAGATGTCACCAATCTCCTCCCCCTTTCCTATCCCCCTTCCCCCTTCCCTTTACCGTTATTAGGCAGGGACCATTACAAGCTACAAAAACAGCTGATTGTGTGGTGTCCCCATGGCGATGGCTTCTCTGTTGGCCTCTCACAGTCCCCAGGAAGCTGACAGAAGGACAGCGCCTGCCGCTCAGTGTGCCTTCCTGGTGAAACATTTCAATAAATTAAAAAAAAAGCTGATGGGGTGCCCAATCCCCCTGTTGGCATACTCCCTTCCCAGTTCATTTGCCGACAGGGTAGCCCAATCCTCGTTGGCATAATGCACCCCCCCATGGCTCATGTGTCCCCCCTGCACACTGCATGGCAAACGAGGTGCCCAATCCCCTGTTGGCTCCACTGCACCCCCAAACAAACTTTTATCTGCCATGCCAGGAGCCCACCCCAGCATGGCAAAAGTATCTTTGGCCAATGGGGGTGCCCAATCCCCCGTAGGGTCCACTGCCCTCCCAAACAAACTGCCTGGTGCCACCCTGGGAGCCCACCTCAGTGTGGCAAAAGTCCCCCATCATCTTTCAAAAAAAAGACCTAGAAGAAAAAAGGTCCCTCATTGATTCTCTTGCCTCCCTCCCCCAAACTATGCCCACCCTCTACGTACCCCACACCCCCACCTCACCCCATACTTACCTCCGGAGCCCAGCGTGACAATCTTCAGTGGACCAGGAACACGTCTACACTCTTCAAAGCTGACCGCAAACAGAAGAAATGCTGGTAAGCTGTATAATGGCATGAATGTTTTTTTCTCAACTTTGGTGCATATCTCAGCCATGCTGGGAATTCGTTCACCAAATTTTCAACATGGGGTTCTTGGGACCCCACCTCATGAACTTAGTTACTGTCATGTTGTTATTCAGTCCCAAAAGGTGATTTAGCTGTCACTGCATGGATTGGAACCACCTTTCAGGACAGATTAACAAAATGACAGCATCACAGTTCATGAGGTAGGCCCCCAAAAAACATATGTTGAAAATTTGGTGAAAAAATTCCACAAAATGACTGTTTTATGAGCCTGAGTTGCACAGTTCCTACGCACACTCATAACTTTGAGCATGTTTAATATTTTCACTCCAGATTTTCAGCATTGCCAATTTACAGCACCTCCTTATGAGCAGTACAACTGTCATTTTTCACATCTCACCTGAAATGTGTTTTCACACATGTAGTGCACAGTGGTGTGGTCAATATGTGAAATCAATGTTCAGGATAGATGAAGAAAATCACAGTGACACTGTTCATGAGCAGAGGTCTTAAACTAGCTTTGGTGAAAATTTGGTGACGTAGTTCATAAAATGACTGTGTTACAGGCATACAGTGTGCAATTGCTATGCACCCTCGTAAGTTCATAAATTCATAATCTTTTCAGTCCAGATTTTCAACATTGGCATTTTTCCACACCTCCTTATGAACAGTACAGCTGTCATTTCCGGCGCAGAATAGCACAATCTGTGTGGAAAATCAGTGTTCAGGATAGATTAAGAAAATCACAGTGACACTGTTCATGAACGGAGGTCTCAAAGTGCCTATGTTGAAAATCTTCTGTAAAAAATCCCAAAATGAATTACATTACGGGTGTGCGTTGCGCAGTTTCTATGCACACTTGTGACTTCACCAGTTTTTTTTTTTTATATTTTCACTCCAGATTTTCAACATTGCCATTTTTTATACCTCCTCATGAATAGTACAGTTGTAATTTTTCACATCCTGTTCGAAATGTGTTTTCGCACTTGTGGCACCAAATGGCGGAGTCGCTGTACAAAATCACCTTTCAGCTAACAAACTGATAGTGTCACTGTTCATGCTGTGGGACCACAAAAAGCCCATGTTGAAAACTTGGAGTAAAAATACCAAGAAACGCCCAGGGTGTTAGAGTTTTTGACCATAACGCCTTACCCTATAGGTACTGACAGGCATCAAGGGGTGTGACTTGGGATTGTCGACAGTAATGCTCATGCCATTCCATTCCACCCCACCCTGCAGCCAGTGGCAGGCATCGAGGTGCACCTTGGACTCTTTGGCGCCAGAGTTCACCCCATTCTCCTATACTGCACCCATTTCAGTGTATTTCCTTATGGAATGATGTGAGTGTAAAGCCTGAACACCTCAAAGCACACCTTGACACTTGTAAGTGTCTGCAGGGTAGGGTGAGGTGAAATGTTGCGACCGTTATGAGTGATGACCCAAAGGCACACCCTAATGCCTGTCCATCTCTGCAGGGTGGGGGTGGAGTTAGCGCCAGTTCAATACTTCACTGCCATTCCTATACTACATCTGTCTAACTCCTGCACTTCCACTGCTAATGACAGCAAGCAACACTTGGCATTGACAAATGCTTGTTGTAATTGATACCTGTATGCACCAGGACAATCTTCTACAAAAATGGATCCATATTCAATATTTGCCAGTCCTTTTAATAATTTTCTCTATATACACAACATGAGCACTAAATGTGGTAACACAATTTAACCTTTCAGTTTACTGCTCTGTCTTCTCCTCCACAGATTGGTTTAGAAGCTGTCCTGTGGATTGATTTCTTGAAAAATTATTTGCCTCAGCTGCAGTGTCCATGCTATATCCCCTTTATTGAACATATGCCCTTTCTTGAAGTCTCTTCTATGTCACTTTCTTCCACTTTGTTAATTTACCTCTGTATATACTAGCATGGAAGCACCACTATAGTTAGGGTTGAGTAACATTATTAAGAACATTGGTAAACCTTTGCAGAGCAAGGGTAAAGTTCAGTGTAAAAATCAAATTCATAGCAGTTAAAAGGTATGAAAGGGACAGTAGCTGCAGCGGTGATGCAAGGCAACCTAACTGGGCAGGCTCCTTGCATCACTGCTGATGATACTCTCCACCCATTACCCTCATGACCACTTGCTCACATTTGCTTCCTTGCTCCAGCAATCAAACTAAACTAATAGAACTGAACCAGCCTGGGTGTGCTGCAGAAGGGGCTGATTGGCTAGTGAGGTATGACTGGCACAAACCATGGAAAAGACACTGTTGGTTAGCAGTTAAGAATTATTTTCTAAAACCTCTGTGACAGTGTGGGGAAGGGAGATGTGGGTAGATAAGAATAGAATGGGGTGATAAGGTGGTCAGGTTAGTCCTGACCATATAGGAAGGGTGAAACATTTTTACTGTATTTTTTTAATATTCATATTTGAATTCCCATACTCATAAATGAAAAGTAAAACCAGTTTATTTGGCTTGATATTTCGGAAACCTACTGTTCATGACACTTGGAAATTAATATTTGGTGCATGCACACTCCTACCATTAATGCTAATGTCCCAGTTATGGTCATATTTTTCATCCTGTGTGATAACATAGTTATTTCCACAGCAATAGATCTTGGTGTTACAAACAGCAGATGATCTCAGCTAGGAAGGAAGTATAAGAACAAGGCAGAATGTAGATATTTGTTGTACTTTAACCAGTTGTCTAACTTTGTACTTTCTCTTTCAGAATTAAAGGGTTTGATAACATATACAAAAATCTATCAAATGACGCAAGAAGAGATGTTTACAGGTACATCACAACATATCTGAAACAGCAGGCTAATTCTACAGGTATGCATATGAGGTGCTATTTATTAACAGATACATTATAATATCCTAGGTACCTATTTAAGTATTAAGTCTCCTGCAGAAAGGAGCTTTAATTATCTGACTGCTCTTAGCCTGAAGTACTGTATATTTATCTCCTGCAGAAAGGAGCTTTAATTATCTGACTGCTCTTAGCCTGAAGTACTGTGTATTTCTCTCCTGCAGAATGGAGTTTTAATTCTGCTGTTGCCTTTAACTTTAATTAAAGTCGGTGTCAGTGGCTCAGTAGGTAGCACACTCACCTCTGAGGCTGGGAGATCAGAGGGCTGTTTGTTCAGTTCCCACTTCTGGCACTTGGGTTAATATCCCAGTACTGACACTGTAGTGCAGCATGAGAGGGGTGCTGCACTTCTGAGGTGCCATCTTTCAGATGAGACATTAAACCGAGGTCCCATCTGCCTGAATTGGTGGTAGTTCAGGTGGATGTTAAGGATCCCATAGCACTTATTGAAAAGAGTAGGGGAATTTTTTATTGATATCACATCATCACAAATCATAACACATTGTACAAAAACTAAAGAGGAAAGAAAAAATAAACATACAGAAAGAAAGAACAACAGGTATTCACTTCATGCACTTGATGCAGTATGTTAAAGACCACACAATAATCACTCCTTAACCCCAAAGAAACCTTCCCCCTTCCCCTTATTATCTTTCCCCATATCATTGTGTCAGGGGAATTTTGCTAGTTGTAGCTCTCAAACCTAATTACTTCTGAGTGTGTTAAGTCACATGAAAGAATACAATTTTAATCCCAAATAAACAAGTATTTCATTCATACTCTGGTTAAAAGTGATCGTTCAAAGATAATTTTCCAACTACTGAGTAACCAATAAACTATTAGGGCAAAAATCAGTAGTACTTTCTAAACACGTCTTGTTTAGAAATAGGTTTTTAGTCTACTTCCTTACTTGTATTTGATAAATCCAAACAACCCTTTCCATTTCCTTAAAACATAGCTCTTAGGATTAGCCTGCAGATCTTTCTTAAACACTGCCCCCATAGCTTGTTCTACCAGTGTCTTATAGGTGGTATATGACATCAGACTCTGTTGGAGTGTCCATTGACACATATTGCTGATCTGGCCTGATTTCCAGACCCCATATGTCCCGAATCCTAACTGCGTTCCTTCTAAGAGCAGCCTCTTTTTTTGATTTAGCAAAGAGTTCTGACAATAGTGGGTGCTGGGGATGGGGGTCAGTTTGTTTTTCTTCACCTTCAGGTGCCGTTCCTCTTCTGAGATCCGGGGTCCCTGCAAAGGTTGTTTCATACTTTCTGTCCTGTGCCGGATCCCCCTGGGATTCCCGTATGTTTTTCTCTAAAGACTCTTTTTCCAGTATAATCAGTTCAGTTATATTCTTCTTTCCCATATTGCCATCCCCCATATCTTGGGCAGAATCTGGATTTCTACCCCCTTTTCCCCAACAGAGATTTGAGGCAAACCCCTGGGACACCATTCTGGGGTGTTTGCAGGCCACGGTGGGTCTGGCAACCACTGGCCTGAAGGCAATGTCTTCCATCCTGCCTCCTGTAGGGCTTTTCCCGGTGACCAACTGCAGAAGGGTTCAAGTCCCTGATTTAGATTAGTGTGTAGGGAAAATGCTTTGCCAACTGCTTCTGTTGTTGTTGGACAGGACTGCATAAATATATTTTGTCCCTTGTGTTCTATATGCCCTTTATGAGTATTAGGCCCATCTAGATTGCGTTTTGCCAACATAATAGCCTCTCTTCTGTTTTTCCCTTCCTTTGATCCTGGTTTAGCAGATCGTGCTAAGAAATAAAAAATGGCAGCATCAGTCTGTTCAAAGGGATTATTTTGGAAAACGACTTCCCCAGTTTTCTTTTCCTCTGTATTTGGGCCTTTTTGAATCTCTGTGTTGAACCGGGGGACTGTATTACCAGAGTTAGGATTGTTTTCCAGTCCTGAAACTACATTAGGCATTTCTTTATCTTGTACAGCAGTTTTTAAACCTTTGTTCCCCTTCTCACTCCTTTTCTCAGTTTTAGAGCTAGTTTCGGTAGGAACTTCTGCCTTAATATCACTGCCCTCTGCCTCCCTCAGGTTATTCAAAACATTCACCCTTTGGGGCTCTAGGCACCCGAATCCCTTGGTTTTCCTGCCAGCCCTATTCATATTTGCATCAGTGGTTGAAATAATAGGGTGAAGATTTACCTGTGGGAGTGCCTGTCAGCTTGCTCCTTCCTCATCCTTTGATGTTGATGCATCATATTCGGAGCTGTCAGCTGGGCCTTACCCATTGCCAGTTTCTTCACTGTGATCCAGCGACTTTAATTCAGCTTGTTTTCTTGCCATAAAAGCTGCATAATTCTCCTTGGCTTTCTCTAATTCCTGCAGAAATTCTTCTTTACTTTTGCCCTTAATTGCTCCCCTTTGAGTTCTCTCGCAGTCTTTATTTCCATCTATATTACTCAAGTCCTCGATCGAGAAAAACATCTCTTCTTGTTTATTTTGAACTAATTCTTGGTTTATTTCCAGTAAAGCAGCCTCTTGCAATGTGAGGTCAGGGGAGGAGGCCATTTCCTCCGACACATCAGCACTTCCTCCTCCTCCTCGGTCCGGCTTCCAACTGGGCTCCTCCATCCATGCTCACAGGAAGTCAAGTCCCCTGCTGGCAGGAGAGATGGGGAATTTCCCCGGTGTCCTGGCCAAATTTCCCTCATTCACTAAAAAATACCACCAACAGTTTCATCTGGTTCAAGGTCAGTTGGCATTCATCTGTATCCCCCTCCCCCGGGTCATGCCTAAAATAGGCAGGATTTGTCTAGTGCATTTACCCGGTCAACAATAACTAAATAAAATAAATAATTGCTGTTCTCCTGCAGAAAGGAGCTTTAATTCTGCTGCTACCTTAACTTTAAACCCGTTTGTAAAGTAAGCTGTAGTGAAAGTCTACAATCCTGTAGTGCTCAATTCGAATTATATGTACTTGCAGCTCGCTACCCATTTAAAACAATGCTGCTTTTGCGCTTTAATCCTGTAGTGCCCTATCTGAATTAATGTCTGTAGAGCTCTGATAACATATTTTTGTAATTGTACACTGTGCTGAATGTTAGCAAGCCCCTCACTGGCTCTTAACTATTTATTCTGTTCTCCTTCAGCTCCTGTTGTCCATTTTGTAGGTCATGAAAGCAGCCAAGTAGCCCTCCCCCGAACCGGAGCGCGGACCCCCCCAAGCAATCGCACACAGCAAGCAGGTCCGGCACAGCACAGCTCTCTCAACAAAGCGAGCCCCGCTAATGCTTCGCGTCAGCTCCTCGCATCCCTACCACCACCCTTGGCAAACTCTGAGCTATACAGGGGTGATCACATGCCAAAAAAAAAATCAGCTCACTTTACCATTTGCAGGCTATACCGAATATCCACTAGTGGCCGCTACACACAGGTGTCAGCATTAATAAGCCCATCTCAACCCTTGCACTGCTGCCTCTCCATGTTGATTCAACTGCCCTAATAACCCTCTTTACCTCATCCCTGGGTGTCCCTCCCACCAGCTACTACCCTACCCCTACCAGCCTGCCAAGTACCATGTATCAAGCTGCAGACATATATTGATACCTCTACTACCATAGTTGTTTCACACCATGGCCACCTCATCCAGACACTTACACTGGCCCTGGGCTAATCCCCTCTACCTTCCGAATTAGCCACCTCATCCTGCTTCCACATGCTTGGAGATCTAAAGCCTATATAGCCAAGCCCCTTACTGTTTCAAGAAAGCTTCAGTGGGTGGCCTATCATACCAAACTCCTAGCCACCCTACTACTTCTCCTTGCTGGCAATATCAAGCTTAACCCCAGACCCTCCCACCACAACACGGGCTGAAGCCACATAACCCTGATGCAGAATTTGCTATACCTGGCTATACACTGCTCTGGCATGACCATATGGGCAAAAAAGGGGGTGGCTTTAGCTATGTACATCGCCACCACCATCCAGTTTTCCTCAGTTGCCCTATCCATACCTTCGCAGTCCATCGACGCCTTAATAGTAAAAGTCTCCATCCCCCACTCAATTCCAATTTACATAGCAGGTACATACTGCGCTCCTGACACCACCACACCCGCCATACTTGACCACCTGGGTTCCTTAAACTCCCTGGCAGCAGGATGTGAGATCCATATACTTGGGGATTTTAACCTGAACTGGCTCACTGAATCTCATTCTAAATTTCATGACAAGGTGACAGCCCTAATCCTAACTCAACTAAACTCTGAACCCACTCGGCTAAACCACAAAACACAGAACCACACTCTTCTGGACTGGTCCCTCCCCTCTCACCCGCACAAGATCTTAGCCTCCGGCCTTCTTCCAGATGCCCTCAGTGACCACCACAGAATCTACTCTGTACGCAAAATTTTCAGACCTAAAGCTCCCCCACCCAGAGTAATTATGACCAGATCCTACAAATCTCTTTACCTCCCCCTCTACCAAATGATTTGGGCAACATAGACTGGTTGCACATTAGTCAATTCGCCTCTATAGATGAGGCCCTGCTGTTCTTTAAGTCCAAGTTCACCACCATCTGGGACTGATACGCCCCCCTCAGACGTACCAGAGTTTGTGGTGCTCACCTCCCATGGATCACTCCTGAAATCCTAGCCTACCTTCATATCAGAAACAAGGCCTGGAAAACCTTTAAGTCTTCTGCATCTCCAGCTGACCTGCAGATTTACTGTGAGCTTCAGAATTCAAGTACCAAAATAATCCACCAAGCAAAAGCCAATTATTTCAAAGGCGCATTCAACTCTACCTCCTATCTCCCATCAAAATTCTGGAAAGTAGTCAAATCGCTCCTCAGCCCTCCATTACAGCCCCCCACCCCTTCCCTGCAGGTAGGCGGTCTTACCTTCCCTGATCCCCCAGTTGTGGCCACATTGTTTAACTCTGTCTTCACAACTAGCCATGCCACTCCCCTGTCCACTCCTCACCCTGCTCGGCACCCTTTCCCCTCCATCCCACCTAGTGGCACACCCAAAGATCATGCCTTCTCCTTCCTGCTGGTCACCCTAGTCGAGATATATAATGCACTGGTTGCCCTTAACCCAAAGAAGGGCAAATGTTCCACTGGGCTGGACTCCAAAATGCTTCACCTATCTGACCCTCCTATAGCTCAACCCCTGGCCTCCCTTTTTAACTTATCCTTCTCCCTAGCTGAAGTCCTCTCTGAATGGAAACATGTCATTGTAATCCCACTTCCTAAGAGTGGAGATGCCTCAAACTCTAATAACTATCAGCCATCTCCTTCCTACCGATCTTGGCCAAACTACTGAAGTGCCTGGTACTCTCTCGTCTATCCTCCTTTCTGGACTCCTCCTCCTTTTCACCCCGTATCAGTCTGGTTTTAGGAAATCCCACTCTACCACTACCTCCCTTCTCAGAATTACCGATTCCATCCTCACTGCGATGGATGCCGGCCACATCACAGCTGCCATCTTCACTGACCTGACTAAGGCATTTGACACAGTGTCACACTCCCTCCTCCTGGTAAAACTTGCCAATGCTGGACTATCCAACAGAGCCACATCTAGGTTCCTCTCTTACCTCACTGGCAGATCCTAAGCCGTCCGCATCAGTTCTTCCACCTCGGCACCCCTCACAATAACCTCAGGGGTAACACAAGGCTCAGTCCTTGGTCCACTCCTGTTCTCGGTCTTCCTGAATGACCTGCCCTCTGCCTGCCCACACTCCTCTATCCACATGTATGTGGACAATACAGTGCTGTATGCATCCAGCCCCTCATCCATAGAAGTTGTGACCAGGCTGCAGCAAGATTTTATCTCAGTTCAGCACTGGCTTCACTCAAAGCACCTCCTCCTCAATGCCAAAAAAACAGTCTCACTAACCTTCGACACAAGGCAGAGAATTTCCAGGCTACCTTCCCCGATCACATTCCACACCCTGGAAGGGTCTCCTCTGGAGGCCTACACCTCCTTCAGATACCTCGGTGTCTGACTTGACCAGCACCTCAATTTCTCCATGCACATCAACTCCATACTCAAAAAGCTGCACCCCAGGCTTGGTGCACTTTACTGGCATCGTGACAACATCCCTCTATCTGCCAGGAAGGCAATAGTGCAGAAAATGATCCTCCCTGTCCTCGACTATGGTGACGTAGTCTACTGTGCCAGCCCCAAGTCCACACTAACCAGACTTGACCCTCTCTTCTATTCTTTCTGTCATTTTGCCCTGAACTGTCCCTACACCACACACCACTGTGCCCTATATCAATCTATGCACCTCACCTCTCTAGACATTCACAGACAGACCCACGGCCCCAAGATCCCAGCCAAGTTTTGGTCCCAGCGGCTCCTCTCCTACCTCACTGATGCCCTATCCAACCCCTGCACCCAAGCTTGCTCTCTCAGAAACACTGCCTCTCGGACTCTAGCTGTCCCACACTGGTCTACTACCGTCGGCCACGCAGCTTTCAGCTACCGCCTTCCTTTATCATGGAACTCCCTCCCAACTCCCGTTTGTCACTTTTTCTCCCTCTTGCAACTCAACTCCTTGCTCCAAGTTCATTTTGCCCCTACTTGTGCATGTGTCTAGGTGTTTTCCAGTCTCTGTGTGGAACGTCTGAGTATATCTCCACTAAGTAACACATTAATCTGACCAACTTGTTAGAGACCAACTTGTTAGAAGTGTTCACTATGTACTTATTTTATCATGCTGTATCAACTGTGGCCACCTACTATCTCTCTTGACCCACTATTGTCTAGCAAACAGCACTAATGTTAGTGTTAATGCAACTATGTAATATCAATTGTTTTTATACTGTCTTCAAATGTTATCCACGTTCCTCCCTCCCCCAGGACGCATCTGGACTCGAGCAGTAGTCTGCTCAGCATGCCTTCCTGGTAAAACATTTAAATAAATAAAATAAATAAATAAATTGCCTTTGAAAAACAAGCACAGGTCAATACAGTATAATTAACTACTATGTAGTGCAATTCATAAAGCTCCTCAACTCACACTAGTGGACTGTTCATATTCATCGATGAATACAGCATCATTGAGCATGCACATATAATATAGCCAAGGATATAAAATGTTGGCATAGAAAGTGCAGCACTGTAAATTCTGTGCTATATTGCCAGTAATTCATTGCAAAATAACTGTGTTAATTCATCTGTTAGGGTTGAAAAATACAAAGCAGACAAAGTAAGAAAATTAAAATTTAGGGTGTAAAGTACCATAAGACTTGACAAATCAGTGGTGTGGTGTGGTGTGTCACAGAGTTTAAAACTTAAATATCCACCCCAAAGGCCCTGCTGAAAGTATGTTAGGACTCAGCTTCTGTTTCATGCAGGGACCAAAGTGCCCTGTGTGAAGCAATCTATGACTCTTCTGTCTCAAAACGTAAGGAATGCATTGTAAACAAATCTACGTTGCAACATCTATTAGGATTGAAAAATGGAAAGTAAATGAAGTAAGAAAATGTATTTTGTTTTATTTATTTATTTTCACTTTGTTAACCGGGTAAGCACACTGGACCAAGGCCCGATTTTCAAGAATGACCCCGATCCACTACATATGCAGCTATGATGGAACAACAATACACTGAAAACAGTACAATGAATAACATATAAAACATACAGAACACAGTAACATGCAATTAAGTTCATCATTAATAGCATTTACAGGTAGTTTGTTGCTGTATATAGGGTTTTAGCTCAGTTTTAACATTTACATGATTATTAGCATTTAAACAAAGTTGAGGCAAATGAAATAATTGAAGTTCAGACTCTCATGAGTCTAGCCAAATTGGTGCTGTGGTGTTTGGTTGGATGTCATTAGGAGGCCCTCCTCAGAAGTGAGTGCCCAAAATGCTACAACTGTCCATGTACTCAAACCATAGCTGGGGTCTAAGCATCTGGAGAGCCACACTGGAGGGAGCTAGTGTCACCTCAACCAAGGGACCCTGCCACCATCCCTGGGCCCCCAGCTCTGGTCAGTGGTAGCCTTCAGAATGGAACCATGCTGAAGAAGAAAGGGAACATAAAACTACTTTTGGAAGTCCGGAGCCCCTACTCTTAGCCCCTTCTTAGGTGATTAATATTGCCCAGGAAACCCTCCTATGCAATAGGCAATACAGATGCATATAAGTCCACAAATACCAGCACTCCTCATCATAAGTTTCAAAAACAGGCTTACCTTTATTAATCCAAAGTGTTTAAAACATACCACCAGATAATGCTATGACAATGCTGTAGCTACTGGGAACCCTGCCCAGTTTTGTACATCAGTACATCATCATCAGGGGATTGGTTCCCAAATGCAACACCACAGGTATAAATGGATCGGTATTTAAAGTGACAGTATCCCAAATTCAATAATCACAATAAAAAGTGCAAAGTGCATGAACAAATATAGAAATAAATATGGCACTCTAATAAATACACCTAAAACCAGAACCACTTATAATATCAATCACCTAGGTATATCTTCCTATACAACAGAAAATAGCATAAATACCTAAAGCAATTCTACCAGCTCAATGGTTCCATTTCATGGCTTCTCACACCAGAGGCAGTTCATAAAATTCCTCTAATCCTGAAAGAAAAAAAAGTAAATATTAGTTAGATCATGTATTTTTAGAAGCATCTATTAAGGATGGAGGGTAGAAAAACTTATATCAACACAGGACTACTCTGGGCATCATGCAATTCCTGTTTCAGTTGTAAGCCTGTTTTTGAAACTTATGCTGAGGATTGCTGATATTTGTGAACTTCAGGGCTAACTTTACCCCTTGCACCCTCTACTAGCAGTGGAACTGTTCTTGTGGTGGTTCTAACACAGGTGCAAGGCTTGCAGTTAGATACAAATGGTCCTAAGCAGAATTAGACATCACATTCACCATGAACAGGGTACCCTTTGTTAACATTTCATTACATACACATGCTACACCTGGCATGTTACTCATCAGAACCTTGACCAGATACAGTGTGCAGAACTTTAGCAAAACCATAACAGCAAGCCTCCATTCACTCTCTTTATGTGCACTTTATTCATCTGCACATGAATTTACCTGTTCATATTACAATTTCACATAACATATTGAAAAAAACTTCACACAAGTATCGTAATTCAAAAATAGCCCCTGTAATCAGCTGTAATGACAGTCTGGTTACACTTTCAGTATATACAGTGCCCATCACTTATTGTGGGCACATCTCTGCTTCCTGAATCTGCATGCTATAGTCAGTGGTCACTATAACCATTCCAACCCCAACATACTATAACATAACATCCTAGCAGTGACACTTGAAAGAAAGTCTTGCACCCAGTACTGTATTTCAAATATCAAACATACTTTATTAATGACAGTACAGAACTGTAGTATTAATCAAATACTTTATTGAAGTGCTCTAAGTTATTTAGTCAAATACTTTATTGAAGTGCTCTAAGCTATTAAAGTGCTGTAAGTGCTTTTTAAAATATAACACTGTGCTGTAGTGTAGGAAACAAGTAAAGTTTCACTGGCGCAGAGACAGCACCATTCCTACTTGAGTCCAGTAAAGAACTCAATAATCCTGGTTTGCATGGTTGCACGTTGGCAATATGGATGCCAGGTCATTTCAACTCTCTGGACTATCTCCCAGTCCAGATTTAAGTTTTCATTCTGCTCCATTGCTCTGCAGAGCATTAAAATCACAGAGCGTTTGTCAGCAGGTGACACAATAGCCTCTGCCTCCTCCCCAGTGGTTTCATCCTGGTCTCCATCAGTGTCAGCATCCTTGTGATCCTCATTGGCCCAACTCATTGCTCCAGTGACAGCTCCAATGTCATCCTCCTCCTCCTCCTCCGTTTCTGCTGGTGGATCATTGTCACCTAGGCGACGGATTTGCTGAAACTCTTCAGCTGTCGATCCTTCAGGTGCGGGGAGTGCTTCTGGCTCATCAGGGTTCAGGTCTTCCTGTGACTTCAATGCAGCCTCGCATTGTTTAAACAGAACCCAGCTTTTCAGAAGCAGCAGTGTACAGTTTGCTAACCTACCATGTCCCAGGACTGTTTCAGCAAATGGACTGCTTCAAGCATGCTTATGTCGTTAACACAATCAGTAGCACTGGCAGCAGGGTTAGAATCACGTTTATCAATGACCCTTTCATGCATAGCTCTGATATAATGCTGCTTTAAATAGTAGATGATCCACATGTCTAGGGGCTGGCTCATGCAGGTTGTGTTTGCAGGAAAGAAAACTAACCAGATGTTTTTCAGTCCTGGGACTTGATGGTATCCTGAAAAATTAACTAATGTCAGGAAAATTGTTCTCCCTCTCAGTTTTCTATCCCATGCCAGCAGCCACTCTGAAAAAAATGTCATCTGTCATCCAGGAAGAGTGGGACATAGCATTCCACTTCCCTGCCATGGCAATTCAAGCACAGCTTCAGCTCAGCACAAACAGCAACAAACAGCTTCAACTGCAGGACACTGCAAGGAGGGCAAAATCAGAGCCAGGTGAAGTGATTTTAATGAACCACTAACTGCCACTAATTAACTGCATCTGGGTGTGAATATCACAAGTACCAGTTAAACTGCCTCTTAATCTGCCAAAAATTGCCAGATATAGCAGGTGGCTCATGATCATTATAACCAGAGGATTTTAGAAAGTCAGCTATTGACTTGGCAAATGGTTTTCAGAATTTGCCCAAAATAAGCAGCTGCCTGCATTAAACATGGTTGCTATAAGTGGAGCAGACTGTATAGATAGAAACATAGAAACATAGACTTTGACAGCAGATAAGGACGACCTAGTCTGCCCATTTCCCTACCTATAGGATAAGCTGCAGATCCTAGTTAGCCCACAGCCTATTTCTTCCTACCCCCCACAAAAATTGCCTTATGTCTGCCCCATGCATTCTTGAATTCTCCCACAGTTTAAGACCCCACAACCTCTTCAGGAAGGATGTTCCATGTGTCCACCACCCTCTCTGTGAAAAAATACTTCCTCACATTGCCCCTGAACTGCTTCCACATCTTCAAATTGTGTCCTCTTGTTCTTTTGCATCTCTTTTTCTGAAAGATGCTACCCTCTTGGACTCTGTTGGTTCCACTGTGGTACTTATAAGTTTCTACAATGTCCTCCCTCTCCCTCCTTTCCTCAAGGGTATACCTATTAAGCTCCTTTAATCTCTCCTCACATGGCTTCTCTTGCAGACCCTGATTGATTAAGTTAGATTGGTGCTTGTTTTGCTTCAAAATTTATCCAACTCAATATTCAATAACACATTGTAGTCCCCCGTCAATACTATATTATGTGCTGTTATAGCCACTAGTGCTGTAGAGAGTTCTGCCATTAAGTCAGAATAATTACCAAATGGAGCATATATAGAACCCACTTTTATAATAGCTCCCCTTATAACCATTTTAACTAATATAATTGACCCATTTTTATCTGAAAAAGTCTGCAGTATCTTTACTGGATCCTTTTTTCTGAATAAAATGGCTACCCCGGCACTCTTTTTCGTACCTTCTGAAAAGAATAAACGCAGAACCCATTTTTGTTTCAGTTTCTGAATTTCCTTCTTTTCCAATTGGGTCTCCTGTAAAGCTGTACAAAAGACATTTGTTTTTTTTAAGAAAGGCAAGCAACCTGGATCTTTTTATAGGTGCATGCATTCCATTGGCATTTAAGGAAACACATTTAAGGCTATCCATCTTTATATAAAAGAAAAATGCTTCTCATTCTAGCACTTTCCCACATTATATTGGGGAATGAGAAGTTTAACTGGAGAAAAAGAACACCCATCTCAATATTCCCAAATATACTAAAGACCCTATTCCCTTGTATATGCATCCTCTTTATAATAAAGGAAGAAAAAAGAAAAAATATATAATAATAACACACAACCAGAAAAAAAAGGGAAAAAAGACCATTGAGATTCACCTGGATCTCTCTTAAAGAATTTTATTTTTTGTAACTCTTTAATAGTGCCCCCCCGTCCACTGAAAAAAAGAAAAACAAAAAGATAATGAACAAACATCACATTAACATTTTTACAGTCATAATTAAGAGCCGTGGAATAAATTACTTTTCTCCCCTTAAAAGATAACCATCTCTAATATCACATATAGATTTCAAAGGTCGTTAATCAAATAAAGTTGAAATTTGCATTTTTAAATCCTCCTCTGCTTCGTCTACTTCTGAGTAGGTCAAGCATAATCCTTCCCAAATAACTTTTAATTTGGCAGGGTAGAGCATAGTCACTTTTATTCCTTTAGTCCACAGCTTAGTGTGAATAAAGTCAATTTTTTTCTGTCTTGGATTATTTCATTCTGATAATCTTGAAAAATGTTAACTTTAGCATCCTTAACCATCATTCTTTTTTTTATAAACTTATGCCATAAGAAGTTCCTTGTCCTGAGATTTCAAAACTTTACAATCACTGGTTTTGGTGTTGCATTTTGGCTGGGAGCCCCTCCAGATCTCCACACCCAATGGGCCCTATCAATCCCCAATTGAACTTGTGAAGTTTCCTGATCCAAAAATGCTACGAATATGGTATTTAAAGATTATTTTAATGGTCTAAGATTATCAAAGGTTTCCAGTACTCCCAACACTCTAATTTTCTTTCTACGGGCCCTTGTCTCAAAATCAATCATCTTTTCTTTTAATTCTTTGTTTAACATCTCCAAGTCTCTCAATTGTCTCTGCATAGGGGTGTTGGTGTCCTCTATATCAGATACTCTCTGCTGTAGTCCCAGTGTATTCTGCTTTACTAAAATATTCTCAGATACTGTACTAATGTTTGAACTGTAGTTTGTATGCAGTCTATTTTTGTTTCCAAAGATTACATTTTTTTAACTCCTTCTGTATCGATAATTGCTTTAGTATTTGTTCAGCCCACCGGGACAGCTAGACTCTTCCTTAGGGGGACTTTCCAAATCAAAATGGGCCTCCTAGTACTCTAGTTCTGCATCTGTATCTGTTTCATCAGCTGTTAAGTGCACTATGACTTTTTGTGGTTTATTTTTTAGCCCTTTTCCCTTCAAGGTTATCTTTTTATTTGGTAGATCCATGTTCCTCTTGTTTGTTTAATATCTTTATTATCCCCCATACTGGATTGTCCCTCATCACCAGACAATGTTTCTTGTATATCTGTCATATTGTTGTTAACACCACTTTTACCATTTTGTGTCTGTTTTGCACTTCGTATTATTCAGGTTATATCAGATATATTAGGGTCAAAACTTAAATCACTCACAGGGGCTGTAAAGTTTACCTGGTCCTGTCGACCTTCTTCCTTCTGAGAACTCTCTAGTTCATAAACTTTCTCCAGCATTTATGCTTTTTCTAACTGTTGTGCTTTCCTATTTTTTTCCCTAGTGTTTGTCGGCAATATATGGCTCCCTGTCTCACCTTCAATATCAGCTCCTTTTTCCTCTGTAACCGGTGTGCTTTTAGAGGCATACCCTAGTCTGCTCAATTCTTCTGGTGGTGTCCCCACTTTGACTTCTGCTCTGACCTCCATAACATTCCTCTGTAGATCAAATGAAGCAGAGTCTCTTCTATGACAGAAAATTGGAATGATTTTTAGTGTCAACACTTCCTCCTTCTGCAAATTTTCTCCAGGGACCATTTTCTTCAAATTCACCACCATCTTGCTACCTTTTTGCACTCCCTTGTCCAGGCTTTTGCAGTCTAATAATGTTGCCTTCCGCATTGTCACCTACAACTGCATATTTACTTCCTGACACTGGGCCACTTGATTTGGCGAAATGGTTAAATTCAGTCACTTTTCAGGCGGCATTGTAAACCCATATTGAGAAAGAGTTTTAGATACTTTTGCCTCTGAATTCATTTGCTCTGACCAAACCACTGACATAGCTTTCAAACAGATGCCATGGCATGAATGAACACTCCTGGGGGTTGGAGCTGCCACCTTCTCAACTGCTCATTTCTGCTTCCCTCCACTATGCCTATATATATATATATATATATATATATATATATATATATGTGTGTGTGTGTGTGTGTGTGTGTATGTATATATATATATATAGATATATATATAGATATGTGTGTGTGTATATATATATATATATATATATATATATATATATACTGTATATCTTCCTGTATAATAGCTATCTATATATCTATCTATCTATCTATCTATCCATAGATAGATAGATATACACATATATATACAGAGAGAGAGAGAGAATAAATGATGGCAAAGTGCAATATCCAAGTCATAAAGCTATAAGCCCAGTGGACAAATGGTCTTTATGAGCTTGTTCAACCCCAAGGGGGTATCATTTCATGAGTATTCTGGACTTTGCCATCTTTTATCTTATATAATGCATTGGGCTACACACTGTTTGCTGTGTCCTATGTTTTGGTACACTGTACAGTGGGTATTTTCCATAGTGTCATGGTATATAGGTAGTGTTTTCTGTAGTGTAGGTTTCTGTAGAGTAATGGTAGTGTAGTGCAAGTGTTTTTCCCGTAGTGTAGTATACTGCAGTTTAGTTTTCTAGCAACTGCTTATTTTGTTCCCTTAGTGTTTCCATAGTACAGGGGCCTCCTATAAAAGGAGACGTGCTCCTTCTGTCTTCCCTTATTGTCAGGATGCCAAGCGGTCTTGCATGTGGTCAAGAGCAGCATGTGGTGTGGGGTCTGTAGTAGCAGTTCATGGAAAGTAGCAGAAGAATGGCACCATGTCTGCAGTGGGGATCAGGAAAGCTGTGGCAAGAAGAACAGCACCATGTTTGCACCCAGGAGCATTATGTCTGGGGCTTGGAGGGAGAAACATCAACAGCTTGGAGCACCTGCATGAGAGGTCTGCAGCTTCAAGGGACCACTGCTTGATGAAAGAGGTTGGAGGAAGGTTGCTGGGTGGAGTTTAAGTGTAGGTTAGGGTAGTTTTTGTATGTAGGGTTGAAGAGGTTTTTAGGATTGTCGTTATGGAATTTAACAAGGTGGCTCTTTTATGTATTAAGGGGCTTGTTAGATGCATTATTAAGGGGCTTGTTGGGTGTGTTATTAAGGGACTTGTTATACTGTATTTTATTAGGGGGATTTCTAGTGAGCTGGGTATTAATGTATTATTAACGATAAAACTTTAATACAGTGCAGTTAACTAACTGGTGCCATAATAATGTAACTGACTACCATCATATATGGGAAAATGTATGATGGCTTTTTCTGTGGAGACAAGGGCCCAACCATGCAATATATATTTGTAATATATGGATATGTGAAAATAATATGTCAGTAAAGCATACAACAAAATCCATTGCACAAAAGTGATAATATCATCATTCCTCCACCATAATACTTTTGTTCAAAGCTACCTGACAAAAACTGGTGAATCAAGACAAATTGAAGAAATCCCCACAGAGCAGCTAGACAACATACTAGCAGACATTGTCTTTCAGCTCAAAAAACAGGATGACTTAGAATACGAGCCGAGTACAACAAAAGGCATACTAGCCAGCACTAACCATTACTTAGTGAAAAAGAGCTAGCCAGCATCTATTTTCCAGGGTCCCTCCACAACATTTAAACAGGCCCTGGAAACATTACGAGTGAAACAGAAATATTAAAAAAAAACAAGAATGGGCAACAGACCAAGACAAGCTGAACCCTGTCAGAAAATTATATTAATCTCCTGCACATCAGTGGTACACTCAGGTACCACTTACCCACAACTCTGCTACTTGTGCTTTTTAAATATTGGGCTGCATTTTGCCCTAAGAACCAGTGAGAAGTATCAGTTCAGAGGGGAAGACATACTGCCTGGCATGGACAGTGAAGGTAATGACTATCTGGAGTATCACGAGCACCAAACCAAAACAAGGATGGAGGCAAACATATGCGATTTTTATTTATTTATTGAAATGTTTCACCAGGAAGGCACACCAAGCAACAAGTCGCTCATCTCCCGGTGTGACCTGGGGGGAAGGGTGCACTAGGAATGAGACATTAGACATTAAAATGAGACATTAAACATTCAAGTTAGAAGGTCAACATTAATGTACAGTTATAACGCAGGTGTTACAAACAGTGTTGCAACAGTGCTGCGCATAATAGGTAGAAAGAGTGGACAATAATAAGTGCCAGGGTAATAAGTAAACAAGTGCTTATGTGAAAAAAAGGGGGGGAAGGAGAGGGAGAGGGAGAGGAGAGGGGAGGTGTGGGGATAGGGAAGAACTGTATCCCTGATGACCCCTTCAGGATGCAAGGAACCCTGCAAGGGGACTGGGAGGACCATAGAGAAGAGCATAAGGCAGTGTCCCAGAGAGACCCCTTCAGGATGTGGGGAACCCTGCAAAGGGGCTGTGGGGGCTAGAAAAAAAGGGGATAAGGTTGTATGGATCTAAAGAGGGATGAGACAGAAGGAAGTGGTATGACTTAATGCTAGGAGGGGGAATGACCTAACCCAAGAGCGGACCCTTCAGGATGCAGGGTATCCTGCAAGGGGGGTTGTAGAAGGTCAGTAGATAGGGATTAAGAGAGTGATAGGAGAGGGAAGGTGTGAGAATTAAACCCTTGAGGGGAAGAGAATTCACACCTTTGGAGGGGATGGGGCCTAAACAATAGTCCATCAGGCTGCATTGAACCCTGCTAGTAGTCATGGAAATCCAAGATGGGGCTAGATAGAATAGGGAAGATATGCACAGGCTGAGTTGGACCCCTTCAGGATGTTGAGAACCCTGCAAGGAAACTGCAAAGACTAGGGAGAAAAGGTAGAGTGAGGAGGGGAATTAGAGGAGACAATATATGCCTAGATGCAGTAGGGCCCCTTCAGGATGCTGAGAACCCTGGAAGGGGACTGCAAAGTCTAGGGGAATAGGTATATGGGGAAGGGGAAAGGAGAGGAGACAAGCCTAGACCCTGTAGGACCCCTTCAGGATGCTAAAATCCCTGCAAGAGAACTGCAAGTTTAGGGAGATAGGAAGGGATTTTGGGAGAAGGGAGTAGATGAGAGATATAAGCTCCTTGTGGGGTAGGAGAGGGACCCATGGTGATGTGAGGCCAGTGCCCCCACAGATATATCACAGCATCACACACCCAGAAAGAGACCCCATAACTGCATATGAGAAGTGTGCAAAACAAAGGCCATCATGAATGTTAACTCCAGAGGCACCCTTTTACCTGGCACTGAACATCAAACTAAAAGCCACTTGGTACTGGTACTGCTGCATGACAATTAGCAAGAACAAAATTAGGAGCATAATGAAACTCCTCCAGAAATCAACAGGCCTTTCCCCAGAAAAATGGATAAGTAATGATTCCACAAGGAAGACAGCAATACAAATGCTCATAGACTCAAACATCCCACCACAGATATAGCCCAAATATCTGGACACAAAAATATACAGTCAATTAATAACTAAAGTACCTTATCAAAAAGAAAACAGAAAATGATATGCTCAATTCTAGCAGGAGACCATCAGCAGCCATCTACTTCCTTAGCACAACCCACTGCCAAAACTACGCTGCACAGTTCCCTTCCATCTGAGACTCCATAACAGCAAGTCACAACAACCAACAAAGTGACAAGTAAAAACACATAATACTCAGTAACAACAGGGAACATCTTTGGCTTCCACTGCAATTTCTGTGGAAGTGTGTCAATCAACATATGTCAGTCCCCTCCACCAATGAAGAGACGGAAATGTATCATTTACTCCAACTCAGATAAAGAGTAGGTGGTGAAGATGCAGCATAAGAACCAAAAAGAGAGTTCAAAATCGATGTTTTAAATTTTAACATTCATGTTTGCCACAATTATTGGTTCCATCTCGTTTAAACACTGGACAGTTTTTGGCATGTCGTTATTTAAAGTTTGGCAGTTTGTGTTCTAAAGTTCAACAGAAGGTTAAAGACAATTCAGGTTTTCAGCCATGAACCACAGAACTTCTACACAGCACAAAGGTCAGACCGATTGCATGGATTGGATCCATATATGACAAAAAATAACAGGAGAGTGTATCACATGAGTGTAACACCGTCTTAAAGTTCTGGGAACATGGGAGCCTCTCCAGCTTCACTCTCAAGGTTCACATGTCTCCAGAATTTCTCAATGGTATTACACCCTTGTAATACACACTCTTCTATCTACTATTCTGTAAATGTATACATGCATATATGTAATGCATGGTTGGTTCTTCATCCCTGTAGAAAAAGCTATCATGTATTTCCCATGTATGATGGTAGCCAATTAGTATATTATGACACCATTTAGCTAATTACAGTGCATCACGAGCTACTAACATCTCAATAAGACATTAACATACAACACATTACAATTAGCCCCAATAACATATATAACAAAACCCTTAACAAAACATAGGACAGCCACTCTAAAAGCCCACAATCTCCACCTGCTGAAAACTACCTTTAACTACACTAAAAATCCACCAAATACCCTCCCTCCCATCTTGCTCACTAAGCAGTGCTGTGCCTTGAATCTGTAGATCCCATCTAGCCCTTCCCCCATGCTTCTGTTGCTCTCATCCCATACAGTCCTGATCCCATGATGCTCTGAGTGTGTGCTACCATAGTAAAGGCCACTCTAACTATAAATACAACCGCTCCCAACTGTAAACTTCACCTGTACAACACTCCAGACTGTGCACAATGCTCCCAGCTGCACCCTGCTCCAAATGACAGCCATACACTACATCCATCATTTGGTCTAAAGGAAAGACTGCCAGAGCCACACCTCCATTTATAGGAGGCCCCAGCAATACAGAAATACTAAAGGGACAAAATAGGCAATTCCAAAGAAAACAGACTACATTGCAGAAAAACACAAGCACTACTCTACATTACACTACACTACACTACAATACCACTAAACTACACAAAATACTTACACTACAGAAAAACACTAAGGGTAGGGCTGCAAGTACCCTGTGCTTTTTTATGCTGCAGTTTAGCTTTGTATGTGATTAACTTTTGAAATAATTAATGTGATTAACTTTCTGTGAGTCAGACACCAGATTTTGTTTCTGCTTTCCTTTTTATTGCTGCATGGGCAGACCCATGTTGAAGTATTGTTATGACATAACAGAAAAAGGCGCTATGGGAGCACATGACCAAATACCTAGACTATCTCCTTCCGCTAATGGAATTCAAGCACATGCATTCCTCTCTATTGACCACAGTGCTATTCTTTGTCTCTCCCATCCCCTCTACCACCGCACTACTTTCTTGGTTCTACACTCACTTCCCATTCACTTCTAGGTTCAGCAGAACTGATTGCTGTGGCTGCTTATTGCTGTAACCGTGACAAGCAAAGGCTGAAGCTGGAATTGAATCATCAAAAGTCCACTTACAATTCATTCATTAATTTTATTGAAACTATTGTGACATCAGCCTATATCAGAGAGTGTGCCCAGTTTCCACACTGCACACCACCACACACACACACACACACACACAGCTCTCTGACCTGCACAGCATGTCACAAATGAACTGCAGTATAGATGCTCGGAGTCCACAGTCACACTCACAGCCAGTCTCTTGGCAAGCATGCAGTGCTGCTGTCCCTCAGGAGTTTGAAAAAAAAATGAAGTTGTGCAGCTGAGAATGTTGGCATCAAAAGGTAAATTACATCTGACCCCTGCTGCTGCTGTAGACTTCTGTTATAACATTTATTTTTTTCTGCTGAATGAGTTATTTCCAGACAGTGAAAGGAGAAACAATTCTGGCAAGATTTCACAGAGTGTGGAGCTGTGTAAGCTGATTATATATCATTTAGTCAGAGGCAAAGTGATCAACAGAAATATTAAATCATACACTGGTACAGTGTGGTTGTTTCCTCCTTCCCCCACACACTATTTTCTTGCTGCAAATACAGCAGCAAGTAGCCACAGTAGTCAGTTTCTCTTTGTTGGAAATGGGTATGAGAATGTTGGCATCATAAGAAAAATGTCATTTGACTCCTGTGACTGCTGTGGACTTCTGTTGTAAATGTTTTTTTAGTGGATGAGTCATTTCCAGCTAGCAAAAAGGAAAACAGTTCTGGCAAGATGTCACAGAACATGGTGCCACAGAAATTAAATATGGTATAGTGAGAGGCTGCGTGAAGGGATTGTAAGAGTAATGAAATCATTCACTACATCTTCAGTTTTGCAGTTTTTTTGTCTGCTCTTCCACTTTACATGGTTGTGTTTGGCAACCTAAGGACTGGTCACGAAGGAGATAACCAGGGAGGTTGACTGATTCAGTGACAGTTATTTCATTTATGATCATATCCTAGGAATCGTTATATAGAAATAATCCAGTTCAATGCAAGACCCAGAAGAGAAAGTGAGTCAAAAACAGCTGTATAAACACTGTCCTGCCTACCATTAATATAAGTGTCAGTCAGTCAGCCTCCCTGTTTTTCTCCTTCATGATCAGTCCCCTGAGTTGCCAAACAGGTTCCTGTAAAGTGGAAGAGCAGACAACAAAAACAATACAAAACTAAAGACGCAGTTGTATGATTTAATTTCTTTGTTGATCCCTTCACTCCGCCTCTCACTATACTGTATATATCTTCTGCAGCTCCATGCTTTGTGAAATCTTGCCAGAATCATTTACCTTTTCACTGGCTGGAAATAACTCATTCAACAAAAGAAAATAGTTTTACAACAGAAGTCCACAGCAGCAGCTTCTGCTACTATAGTAACTGCTGGTGGTGCTACTGTGGTGAGTTATCTCCTCTCTCTCCAATCGAGTCCCTACATGAACTGTAGGTGGTGGCAGGGATTTAAAAGGTAACACATAGTATGCATCTCTGAGGTCTCCATTTCAGCTGCTTGCTAGTGATGATGACAATTAATGCCAATTCAAAAGGAGCACTATAATCATTATAAAATAGTGCTTGAAAACTGCAAGCCGGAACTTCAAGAATGCTATTTCTCATGCTTGGAGTTCTGGCTTCAGTTTTTTCAAGCACTGATTTATAATGATTATAGCATTCGTTTATGTATTGGAATGCTTTAATTTCCCTTTTACAACAGCCACTGAGCAGCAGGGAGCAGTGTGCACATCGCGAGGGCAAGAGTAGATATGTTCTTGGATCCTTTGCATTCATTTATGTATGGGAAGTCAGGAGAGGAGAGGAGGGAGACTGATATGTACAGAGGGAGTGGGTCAGTCTGTGTGTGTGTGTGTGTGTGTGTGTGTGTATATGTGTGCATGCGCACATGTCTAAGCTTGTGCGCGCATGCACAGGAGGTCTGCTTCAGTGTCCTGACTTCATCACAGTCATAAACAAGGGTACTAACTACAGGGTCTTGCATTAAGAGATCACAATGCACCAATATGGGGACTAAAAATACCAAATTGAGAGTAACAGTGTTGCACACTCATCCCCCACCTCAAACTGTGGAGCTATAGTGCATGCCATGCCTTGGTCTCACCCCGCCCAGCCAATCACTGGCCCAAACTGAAGAATTCCCCCCACTGAGATTTACACAAATTTCCCCCCATCCCCAATGTATAAAAATTAAAAATGTACCTGGTGTCTAGTGGACTCCCCCACCCTGTCAGATAGTGCCCCCCACTCCCCCCAGTACCCTGAGTGGGCTGCCAGCACAGCCCTCCACTCACCTCTACATCCAGCAGCCTGACTGAGCTTGCAAAGAATGAGTGCGTGCCCATACAAGCATGTACTCATTCACTGGATTCAGCCCAGCTCTCTAAATCACACTAGTACCACTACCAGGGGCTGGGGAGGGCTGCTTCGGTCACTGGCGGGGGGGGAGGATGGGGGAACAGTGTTATGGATCCTGGGAGGTCCACAAAACTGTTCCCCCAATCCTGCCTCCCCCCACCCGCTGTTGACTGGAGCAGCTCTCCCCTCCTCTCTAGCCACCCTGGTAGTGGTACCACTAGTAGAGAGCTGGGCTGAATCCAATGAATGAGCGCATGCTTGTAGGGACACATGCTCATTCACTGCAAGTTCAGTTGGGCTGCTGGCCATGGAGGTGAATGGAGGGCTGTGCTTGTGGCCTGCTCAGGGTACTGGGGGGGAGCAGAGTGACACTATCTAACAGGATGGGGAGTGGGTGGTCCACTAGACACCAGAGACATGTTTTATTTTTATACATTGGGGGCAGGGGAAATGTGTATAAATCTCAGCTGGGGGGGGAGTCTTCAGTATGGGCCAGTGATTGGCCAGGGGGGTGTAACCACTAGACACCAGGGATGAATATATTCATTTTAATGTTGCTCAGGAGATGGTAAAAGCCAGAAAAGGCTTTATTTTTTACTTTTAAACAATCCTACAACTGAATACCGAATACCACTCAAATAGTGGGCTATTAGTATTTGGCTCTGAATTTTCAGAGACCCTATTATTCGTGGTATTTGGAAATTTATATTCAGCCAATGCACAGCCCTACTAAAAATATACCATTGCACTATGAAAAATCCTCACACTGGAAAACCGAGGGAACAGCCAACAGTGTCCAGCCTAATGCATGATGTAAAATACAGTAAATGATGGCAAGGTCCAGCATACTCAGGAAATAATATTATCTCATGGTCAAACAAGCTCACAAAGGCCACTTGCCCATCAGGCTTAGTTCTTTATGACTTGTTCAACTCCTCAATTGTATTATTTCCTTGTATACCACATGTTCCCATCATTTATTCTCTATTTAAATACACTAGTTAGCCAACGCTTTAAAGATCACATTCTCTCTTACAATTTAATTCCTAAATCTGGATCTTGGGGCTGTTCCAAATACTGGCCCAGCTGTGCATTACTAAGGGATGATGTCAGTGATGGAATTGCAGAGGGTTTGCCAGGCTTTGCTCCTCCAACCCCCTTCCTCCAGCTCTTAAGTGAGCCCCAGTAGCTCACACATCACTGCCATTGATTTATAGTGGGAATGGGGCTCAGTTTAAAGATAAGGTTCTTACAGCCCCCCCCCAGCTCATCAAAGTATCATTCCAACTCTGGCTGATGTATTGTTGTAGTTGCAGTCCTTCAGATGGAATGTTGAACTGCTGTCACCCACTATTGCAGCATGCGCATGCCCCAATGCTTCAATCCTCCAGGCTGTCGAACTGAGCAGAAGCAGTACCCCACTAAAATTAAAGGAGAACATTCAAGATGCAGAACCACTGTCCTGGGTAAATATGTTGTAAAATTAAACTGAAAAACTGACTCCCCATCTGTTCCTATGGTGGATCTTCATGTGGAAATTAATGATCTCATGGCACTACAGTAAGTGAACTCTGTAAGGGATCCAAAACATACCCTACCCAAAGAGTTCCTCTCTCAGTGAGGTAGTTTGCAGATGTTGCTGAACATTAAATAACAGCCAGATTTGACTACATACTGCCCTACTACTACTAGTATTTAAATTACTAAGTTGCAAAGTTCTTTGAGTTAATTGTGCTAAAAAAGAAATAAATGGGATAAAAAATTGAAATCCTGTTCTATTCTTACTAAGTTCACTTTATTCAATAATCATTTGAGATTTTAATAATAGTTTAAATAAAAAAGCACAAGAGAAGCAGTTTTTCTTATACATTTCTTGTATCTTATAATTTTGCACTTTGCAAACTACTTAATTTGCAAGTGAGATGTTTGGTGAAGGCATTACATTTTCCAAAATGAATGCATATTTGCTGCACCATTATATTCACTTGAAACATGTTTATTTTCTTTTAATAAGCTGCCTGGAATATCAAGTAAAATAGTATGACTTATTAT